>OX411306.1:77613895-77971302 GCA_948150685.1 Rhaphigaster nebulosa | reverse complement strand
TCGGCAACAAAGTCACAGGTCACCCCAGGATGATCCTGGAGCTCGACATTGCCATCTGCCTTTTTGTTTCAAAATGGTAGCCAATTAAAGATTTTAGTCCATAACTCAGTCCTTTAAAAGATAGAAAGGAAATGTAAGGTGTTTGGAATCAGCATGCCAGCATTAAAAAAAAAAAAGTAAAAACATCTACATTGTTGCGGACAACATACATAATAAGTTTACTAATCATATTATTATGTAAATTCATACCGACATATAATTATATCCCACATTTGCAAAAATTGTCCAAGAGTTTATTTATTTCATAATTTATTTAATTTTAAGAGATAAGAACAGCTTACATACAGTGCAGTGACCCATGTTTGTCTGAGTATTTTCCCCTTCCTCGCAAGCTTTATACACACAAATACTACTGCCTCGCTTCTTCTACATGTCTTAAAGGCGGGCGGCACTACTACACATCGACTATCCATCCTCCATTAGCACTTACCGACCCGTTCATCAACGACAGGAGCCCCCCCCTGGCTATTGGCATCTTCAGATGAAATGTTCTGTTTTCAACATATTTTCTTCGTATAACCTTGGCCAAGTTAGATTCAGAAACATTATTATTAGCACGTTCAATTTATTTCCTTTTCTTTTACATAATAAAAGAAGAGTTATCATATAATAACTTACATATAGAATATATAATATATATATAATTATATATATATAGATATATATATATATATATATATATATATATATATATATATATATATATATATATATATATATATAATATATATATAAATTACATATAATAACTTAAATAATTACATAATAAAAGAGACTTATCATATAAGTAAGGAATTTTATTTAATTTATAATAAATATTTTCTTCTTTTACTATTATTGAATTCTTTTCTTTACTTTTATGAATTTAAGTTTTAGATTTTAGTTTATATAACCTTCTTATCTTTCCTATTAAGATAAGATTAATCTTTTTTCTTCTGTTGTTAAAATTTAAGTTTAGTAAGTTTCTTGTTTTCTCAATATTTTGTTCATTAATGGATTTTATGTTTAAAATACAATTTAACAAAAATTCGACATTTTATTTTTCCAGGTTTATAACACATGACGAAGTGGGCTAGCAAAGGTTCATCTTGAAACCCCCTACCTGCCGTAACATTTGATCCTCCAGGCCAGATTTATTTAATTACTCGTATTTAGTCTTTCAGTTGTCAATTTTATTTTATTATAGATTTTAGTTATTTAAGTATATTTTCAAGAAAAATATTTTGACTGCAAGTTGCACCCATCATTCCGCTATTAACTTTTACCCTTTTTCTTCAATCTCTTTAGTTATTTTACACTCTTTTTTTCTTTAGTTATTTTGCACTCTTTTTTTCTTCAGTTATTTTGCACTCTTTTTTTCTTTAGTTATTTTGCGCTCTATCTTTGTGTTATTTATTTCCCTCACTTCAACATGCCAAAAGATTTGCCCGAGGAAGTAAAATTAGTTTGACAAACTTTAAGAGGCATTAAACTATGCCTTGCAGATCAAAACTTTTATTGATCAAGGACGAGGTACAGCTAAAGATTATGAAAAATTATTTCTCTTCAAAGGAATGAACTTGAATCTGAAACCCTGCTTTACTTCCTTCTGTGAGAGCTTTAATTCTTAGCAGGATCTTTGTACTTGTGCAAACTTGTCAGAACACTTTAAAACTAAAGATGACTGTACTCTTTCCGGAACTGTTTGTGATTATTATTATGAAGGGTGCTTCATTTATCAAAACTTCATGAATCCCACACCTCTTCAGCCCACCGCTTAAGCTGATGTTTCTAAACTGCTCAATAAAAGTAGACTTGATGAAAGTCGGGTTATCAGAACCAGATCACCCCAAAATTAATTTTCCAGTTTTAGCGAGGGTCCAAGCGATTGGCTTTAATAATATTATTCAAAATGTTTTGGAATCATTATATTGACTAAAATTAAATTAAATTGGATGTAATTCTGAAAAATATTTTATTAACATTTATTTATTTTTTTATTTTGGTCTAATGATTCTAAAACACATTATATTTTTCCTCTATTTTCATAAAAGCCATTGAAACCATATGCGAAGATCATCCTGGGTGGCCTGTGACTCTGGTGCAAAATTAAAAAAAAATCGACCCAGTAATCTCAAAGAAAAGTTGCAGACAGCGAACGGACAGATTTTGAGATAGGACTAAAAAAAAAATTTTACTTGGTCGATAACAAAGGTTCATTAATGAAAATAATAAACCAAAATGTAATAAAAAAAACCTAAGGAAGCAAGAAAACTTTCACAAAAGCATCTACACAATGTCTACAATAATTTTTTCAAACAACAGGGATGAAAATCATAATATAAACTAAAATAAAGTTCTGATAAAACAACAAACATTCTAAAAATAAAAAAATTTAATTATTTTGATTACCATTACAGTGTGAATAGGATCACATTTGCTGCTTGTTAAGTCCATTCTCATCAACCAAGCCCTTTCCCAAACTGTAAGCTGGCAAAGCAGCCTACCCTAAATTAATAAATTATAAAATTAGCACAATAAAAAACAATTTGACAGCAAGAACAAGTATAAAAAACATATAAATTAATCCTATAAATTTAACGAAAAAGGGTTAAACAAAAACATTATTTTAAGATTTGTAATAATTCATCAAATATAAACAAAGATTTCACTCCAAGTTTCTGAGAGGAGTGGTGGTAAGGGGGAGAGTGCAAGAGGAGGATATTAGGAGGGGAGGTAAGCTTAAGCAGATCACATGAATGTTTGAGCTTGACTTTCATCAGTTATCAAAGCTCATGAAAATTGGAAGGTTTATTGTGGGAGACTCTAACACCACTCCATGCAATACTAACCTCTCTCGGTGCTATTTTTAATATGTTAACATTTGGGCCATTATGAGATATATTAGATTAGTGCAACCAGAGAAAAAATATTGGTACAAGAACACTAGCTTGTTGGAAAAAAAAACTAGATTTGGAGATTCCAATGTTTTTTAGAGTCCAAGAAAATTCTTAATAGAGTGCTTCGTCAAACCACATATACTTTTATTGAGGATATTATTTTAAAAAATCGTAACAGAATAATTTTAGTCACAGTATCAGGTCATTCGACAAATAATGTCATGTTTTCAATAATGTTTGTTTGTATAAATACCTAAAGCCAATTTCTCCGTGATTTATTGACTAATAATATTAAGGTTGTGTGGCCACTAGTTGAGTGGAGTGGACATTGCAAGCAAAACAAACAAGAGAGTGGCAACTGAGCTGAGCTGAACAGAGTTGACTATGCAAAGGTCATAAACCAACCAGGTCTGTTTTCCAAGCTGACTCCACTTCCCCTTCCAGTCAAATTCAGCTACCCACTCCTTAACTACGAACATTGCCGACTCGAAATTGCCAATCGCCATGGAATAATCCATACATAACTGAAGAGAATGTAAAGTTTATACGATTATCACGTAGATTAAAAAGTTAAAAGTTCTCTTTAAGTTGTTTTTTCACACACAGAAATGGATATGGAAGATATTCCATTTGAGGCAACCATCATATTTGGTGTATAGAGCAAAACTGGATGAAATGGAATGAGTCGCATGCAGATTTCCTAGAACAAAGAGAATCATTCATTTCAACAAACGATATTTTAGTCAAGACCCAGTGAGAATGGCATATAATCTTTATATTAATAATTTAATATTAATACATTCAGTTATTTTATAATAAAATATCTAACTTTAATAAAATACACATATAGTTATCAAAAATTTAAAATCTGTTCTTCTTAAAAACAGTGTGGATGGCAAAAAAAATCAAATATTTTTATGTTTGGCTTTTATACTAATCATGAACTCTCCTCTCTTTTTTTTTATTACTTAAATTAACAACGAAACAAGGGCGACTGGTACTTTTTGCACAGTCATATCCAACAGCTCAGCATTATATAGTTGAGCTGAGTAAAATCAGCTAGATTCTGCTCAGCTCAACCCTGGCTACTATTGCCACCCCATGTCAACTCAGATCCACTCCACTTCTTTCAGCACCGCAACTGGTGGCCATCCAGCCTTAAACAGGCATAAATATTTTGACTGGAGAATTTCTATCTTTAATACTTTAGCATTAATTAGTATTATATTTTAAACAATGGAAGGTAGCGAGGGATGTAAAAGAACAGGGGCAAATTCTCTGAATTTACAGTGATCTATCAACCTATTGATGTAAAAACAGCAAAAACTATCCACCTATTGTTATAAAAATAGCAAAATCTATTATAATGCCAAAAATAGTATTTGCACAAACAACTATTTGCATGATAGCTTTTCCTGAATCAGTGCTCTCAATTTCCACTCTTAAAAGAGATATCATGGGTATTTATCAGGGGAGGTAGTACAGATAAAAATTGTGTTTACTTTGTTTTAAATAAAAAAAAATGCCAATCTCTAACAACAAGTAATAATATTATAAGTTGCTAAGCTGCTGTAAAACACATGCCATATTATTAAAACATTGTAGTCCTCTGCCAAATCATATTAATTGCTGATAATCTGGTTTTGGTGAATTGTGAATCGTCAGCGTGTATTCATTAGTTGTACGATAAAACTATAAATAACAAATAACTATAAAAATGAATATTTGAAAGAGCCATAAAAATGGTTTATAAATAAGAATTAAAGTTCCAATGAAGCTAGTAATCTGTTATAAAGCAAACTAGAACTAAGGAGAGAGGGAATAATTTAAAAATTACCTCTTCTTGAAAACCACATTCCTTGTTCTTTTTTTCTTCATTCCTGAGACAACTGGTATCAGCTATTTCTGCTAGTAATTTAAAAATGTTTCCAGAAGCCACCTAAATGAAAACTATAATAAATAATTTTATCATAAACTTAATATTACACAGTACACTACAGATTTTGGAAAATATTTATTGGAAGATTTTTTTGGAAAAAATTAATTTTATACACCAATTAATATTGGGTAACTTTTCTAGTACAGTGAAACCTTGCTTAACAAACATAATTTATTCTAGAATCTTACAGGTAATGCGATATACTCGTTACGCAAAACCATTTTTCCTTAAACATAAATTAATATAACATGCAATGCAATCATAAACAACACTAAAATAATAGTGCGAGTGCTAAACACAGATGGATGTAGAGCACTGGCAAGGAAAGTTCCAGCCCACATGCACAAATGTGTGGCATGAAGAGGGGACTTCATTCTCTACAATTAGTAATGTGAAATGTCGCTCGTTAAGGCAGGCATTTTTTTAAAGATTTATTTTGTTTGTAATGCTAAACACTCGTTATGCATGAGAGATACTCGTTAATTGAGGTTCCACTGTATCTGGGCATACACACATTCTAATGATAATTCAAATTTCAAGAATTTACATCGAATGGATTTTATAATTACATTTTAGTAACATTAATTTTCAATTATTTCATTATAAAATTTGGAAGAATATTATTGATTTGTTTACAGGCAGTGGAGGTTACAAAGAGAAAGTAATAAGCTCTGCTATTTCTAAAAGCTATTTGCTGTACGTTTAATGCACTCTCCTACTCCTGTTAAGGCAAACAGGATAGGAAAGTACGTTATTTTTACAGACAAAAAAAACCTATTCTTAACAGAGTGGAAAGGTCGAGATTCATATCTTGGGTCCGCCACAAAATAAATTACAACCCGCTCAGGACCGATTTAAACAAGTGCCAAAGCAGACTCAAGGTTGCTAAGGTGATACCTTACCACTCTTGGCCACCACGGCCTCAGCCTTCTTTTGCCTTAAGATTTTTGCTCTCTTAAACAAACACTTGTTCCATTGCTCATTTGATTTTGAAAAAAAAAAAAAAAAAAATCTGTACCACTGTAACCATGGAGAGTCTTTGATTCAGTAATTGGTAATACTACTATTTCTAACAAAGGGAGTGCAAAGTGTGTCCGATTTTGATCAAAATTTTTCGGGTGATTCTACATTGAAAAAAGTCGACCCTTATCTTACCGTTTCATCCAATGGGTCCTAGGAGCTAAGAAAAAAAAATAAAACATGCTGAAAGTGCTTTATTTTATAGCTCGAGTTTGAAAAATGATATCAGCACGGTTTTTCAGCTAAACATTAGTTTTTAAAGAAAAAATATAAAAATTAAAAAATAACTGATTTTTGGTCAAATAGATTTTAAAAAATGTTTGAACTATCAGGTAAACTAGGCTTATAGATTTTTTCAAACCAAAAATGATAGCAGATTAGGGTTCAGCACATCAAAAACCTTAATATTAAAAATATCAATGGTCCTCAAAATTTTGAAAGCCACAAAATTAAGTTTGGGTTCGAAGCTTTATATCTCGTCTTCAATATAACCGATATCGACGTTCTTGAACTCGTTCAAAAGAGAGGACTTTCTTCTTTCCATACATATAAAAGATTATTGCATTATATTGGGTCAGTGTTAAAAAAGGAGATTACCATATAAAAAAATATTGAAGTTTTTAATGGATAACGTTATTTCCAAACTTCGTAGCAACACCACGGTTAAAGAAAATTGCGGTTAAGGACATTTACCGATGCCACAAATTTGGTTTGAATCGTCTGAAGGTTCCTGATTTATGAGCGATTATTTGAATCTCATAAACAATTTGAAGGATAGATCCTTGGCAAAATTTTTAGGTCAAATATTTTTAGATTTACTCGAAAATTTGAATATAGGGGTTTTTCAAAGTGCTAAAACCAAATCTCATGCGTTTTGAATAAAAAAAATCTGTTAATATACTTTATTCCGCACAACACCGTTTTCAATACATAGTCAAGATCGCTATAAAATTCAATTATATTGTTTTAAAAAAGTGGATCACTCTAAACTTTACTATTTCTGGATCACAAATGATGTTTTCATATTACATATAAATATTACGGCCTTAATGACTAGGTTCTTATCCATCTACACATAATTTAAAAACATTATTTTTTATCAAATAATAGTAAATATTACACATTTACACAACCGCTAAAATCATTTTCGTAGTGAAAAATATATTTTCACCCTATAACTATACTGTTTTATATTACATGCAACTCAATAGATATGTAAGAAAGTTCAAAATTTGATTATTTCATTTAAAAAAATCTGGTCTCTTTAATATTTAATATTACTTTTTCTTATTATTTTTTCTACGATAATGTTTTTAGCTGTAGTGTAAATGTCTAATATTTTTTATTTTTAAAGGGAGAAGTTGATCGGGGGTGCGGTCAACTTTTCCCTTTAAATATAAATATACGGTCAACAATAACTCCCTCCAATATTTTTTATTACTTGATTACAAATAATGTTAAAGAACCTACTCATTAAGGCCATAACATTTATGTGTAATATAAAAACATTATTAATATAAAGAATATTAACAGAATTTTTTTATTCAAAAATGGCATCAGATTTGGTTTTACCACTTTGAAAACCCCCTAAATTTTCGAGCAAATCTAAAAATAAAAATTTTTTACCTAAAAAAAAAATCTCCAAATTTTTTTTGAGATTCAAATAATCGCTTATAAATCAGGAATCCTTCAGATGTTTCAATCCGAATTTGGGGCGACGGTAAAGGCCCTTAAACTCCGTGATTTGCTTTAACCATGGTGTTTCTACGTGTTTTAGAACATTATCTGCAAAAAACTTCAATTTCATTTTTATGTGGTAATCTCCTTTTTTAACACTGACCTTTTAAGATAATGTAATATTTTTTTATAAGGTAACCTCCTTTTTTAACACTGACCTTCTAAGATAATGTAATATTTTTTTATATGTATGGAAAGAAAAAATTCTCCTGTTTTGAACGAGTTCAACAATGTCGATATCGAGTAAATTGAAGACGAGGTACAGAGGTACAAACCCAATTGTAATTTTGTGGCTTTCAACATTTTGAGCACCATCGGAACTGAAAAATAAATGTTTCTTTGTTTTTGATGATATTTTTAGCATTAAGGTTTTTTGATGTGCTGAATCCTTATCTGCCATCATTTTTGGTGTGAAAAAATCTAAAAGCCTAGTTTACTATATATTTTAAACACTTTTTTTAATTTATTTGACCAAAAATCAATTATTTTATGATTTTTATATTTTTCCTTTAATGCACTTTAAAAAACAAATGTTTAGCTGGAAAAACCATGCCGATATCATTTTTCAAACTTGTGATATAAAATAAAGCACATTCAGCATGTTTTATTTATTTTTTTCAGCTCCTAGGGCCCATCGGATAAAACAGTAGGAAAGGTTGACTTTTTTCAATGTAGAATCACCCAAAATTTTTTTTATCAAAATCAGCGGCGGACACACTGTGCTCTCCCTTTGTTAGAAATAGTACGGTCATTACCAAGTACTGAATCAAAGACTCTCCATGGATTACAATGGTTGATTTTTTTTTTTCAAAACCATATGAGCAATGGAACAAGTGCTTGTTTATGTGATCAACAATTAGAACTTTAACATATATTAAAAAATAGGAGGCTTGGAATGAATTTATGAATATGAAAATATGTTTTGTTTAAAATAAAATATAAATATGGACATTTACAAGACATGAAGAAAAAAGAAGAAAACAAAAAATATAGGCGCAATATTTGATTTCGCTTTCTAGATTGGCAGGCAGAGCTGCACTGCTTTGGAGAGTATTGCTAGGAGCGTTTTTGGTCAGAACCGCGCTATGGTGAAGACCTGTCTTTGATCATGAGCTGCCTAAATGTCTTAAAGTGAACCAAGTCCATTTTAAAGTGAATCTGAGTCAGTGTAAGAGTTTTAAAATTATATACAGGCCAATGAGTAAAGACCAAGTTAAATTGCAATATCTTCTAGCTGGGAAACACTGTTATTTGAAATTAGGAAAAAATAAGAGGAACATCAAGCAGGAGTTAAGAAGACTCCTAATTAAATATCAAAATAACATTTCTTATTTTGAATATATATTTCATATTTTTCTTATTTTATATAAATTTGTTTTTATTATTTTTCGAATATTCCAAATTATTAAACCGATCTACCTTTCTTTGCAAAAATACAAAAACTTATAATTTGAATTCTTTATTGTAAATAAGTTTCTGGAATCTTCTGATTATTTAATATTCATAAATTTAAATTAATATTTTGATTTATTAATAAATTAATTTTTGTTTTGTTATATTTTCTGTCTGTCAATTCATAACCAACAGCTAACAAAATTTATTTTATTTAATACTTTTATTGGTCACAAACAATTAATAATAAAAATAATTATCAAATTTTAGAAAAAATATATCATTTTAACATTGGCAATCCTGCCAGGATTGCGTCGATTCCATGTTAAAGCTGTATTACATATTATACATTCAGAATATAAAAGAAAAATTTATTATTTTAGCAATACATTTGTATAGGAGTGCCTATGTAATTCAAACATCTCTTCATATAAGAGATGTTTGAAATACGTAGACACTCCTGTACAAATGTGCATTAAACAACATAATTTTATTAATTTATCAAGGATGATATTGTAAGATTGAAATTATGACCAATAAAATTAAAGAAAAATTTATATTCAGATGAAGGGGATAAAACCCTGAATCAAAATTCTAAATCAAAATTTAAAAAAAATGTTAATGATAAATAAATAAATTAAAGTAAGTCCTAGTTCACTAATAAATATTTAAATTCCTGAAGACTTCCCTCTAAATTATAACTGAAATAAAATATCTCTATGAAGAGAATGTACCACTTATGCAATGTCCCAATTATGACCCCAAGGAGGGTCAACTGTGTATATACAAAGTAAAGGAGTAGCAAAAATTACAGAAACAATATGTAATTCCTATAACTATATATAAATTACTGATAAAATAACATAATATATGATTAGTTGACAACTTAAGTTGTGATGATGCATGCAACTAAATATTAATATTTCTGATGACACACATTTAGCCATACAAGCCAGCAAATAAAAATAATTCAGGTATGGCATAGAAAATTATAATTAATATTATAGAGTATTAAATTGTTGAACTCATAATGTAACTATTTTACTTTTGAGACATAAATAATCATCATGAACACGAGATGAAAAAATTCAAGTACCTGCAATGATCCTGAAATTATTTTCACCACAGCTTTATTGTACAGTGAGTTAGAGTTTTTATTGAGTTCAGAATTGATAAAATTCTTGATATCATCAACACTTTCAGCTTCTAAATCCAATGGTCTCATGCCACCAACTAATGCCTGTTTCAACGATACAAACAATTTTAAATTTCCTTGAATTTATAAAAGCTAATGTCACAATTTTGGAAAATATTATAGCTATATAAAACCAATAATATTTAATAATGAAGAAAAACAACTTATCAAAGTATATTTTAATCTGTAGAAGACTTAATTAATAAATTTATTTTTTTATGTGAATTATTTTTTTTAATATCACGTTTTAAATGCCATTTAAAAACAATAACTAATATTTCTAACCGAATTCACATTCATACATGCATACAAGATAAAAGAATAAACAACAAAAATTTACAACAAAATTAAAACATAATTTAATGAAAACAACATTACATTAATATTATTTATAGTGAAACAATCGAAGGCATGAGTGACTGAAGCTGTCATATTACAAATTTAAAGTTCTGAGAAAATGATGTTTACAGTTTTGTAATTTTTTAAAGACACTATCTATCCAATCCACAGAGAAATCATGTGATTAACCAACAATCTTGGATTGTTAATGTTACGAGGCGGAGATAAGCGCGTAACACCTTTATTCATAAGAAAAAATCAACTATCAATATAGCACATAGCACCTTCATCCCCTCATGTCTTCGATTGAACAACAAGAAAGCACCTAGAAATCTATCAAGGTATTTAGAAGACTAGAAAATCTTATTATATTATAAAGATATTATACCCATGATTTTGATATAAATATTTAATCGATGCTAAAATTAGATGATTAATCTAATTAAAAAATATTTGGTATGTATCTTGTTATATAAATCCCATCCAGGTCAGTAAGTCAATTTTCATTCATATTTGATGATGTTTGTTCAAAAGTCTAACAGTGTAGTTTTTATTATGAATAAATAAGTTTTAGATATTATGTTCCACACAGTGATATACATCTTATGTGAGATATATATATATATATATATATATATATATATATATATATATCAAAACATTTATTATATTTATGTCTCGAAGTTCAATAGTCTAGATTTTAACTAAAACATAATTTAGAATTTATAGTATGTATGTTAGTGCTTAATTAATTTTATTTAGTATATTTTTAATCTGAAACAAAATTATATATAAAGGAGCAGGATTAACTGAGTGGGCTAGTGCATTCTGAATTCTGATGGATATTGAAGTTAAGTACAACTAAACTTTGTAATCACTTGGATAGTTGACTGCCTAGCAATTTTTGGGTACCCACCAATGCAATGACGAACCACCCCACCTCAGGTAGCTGAGACCAGTTAGCCACCTCCAGTGGTGGTTATTACATTTGCACGCAAAAATACGAACCCCCTAGCTTTATAGAAGAAAAATACAATTACTTTATTGTAATAAAAAGAAATTAGAAAATTTATATATTTGAGATTGCGTAAATCAACAGAAATAAACACCTTCATTCTGAGATTGCTTGTTGGTGCAGCTCCCTGGGCTGTGACAGGAAGTGGTAAGGGGACTGGGTGAGTATTGGAGAGGGCAATGTTTGCTAAGATTGCTTTAGGAGCGCACTTCAGTTTGTTAGGTGCCCTAGCTGTCATGGAGGTAATGCTTAACATTAATCCCCTGCACATTTGAATACAAAAAGACGTTCTAAAAAGTGCACTCAGACAACAGCGTACCTGAGAAATGAGTTTAAGGAAAGAGAGTGGATCAGCTCCCTAAGTGATTATTTACTTTAAAAAAATTGACTTTGAAAAGAACTCCAAAGAAACTATCCCTGACAAGTAAATATGGAAAGAAGGAAGGCCCAAATTTGAAAAAGAGCCGTGGCCTGGTATACTGATGGTTTAGTTGAGGAAGTTGAATCCTGGGAAACAAAGAAAATGGAATCAATTATATTAGATTTCGAAAACCTGACATGAAATGATAAATTCATCAATTTGTCTATGGAAAAAGTTAAATTCTATCTAAAACGGACAGTAAATGAGTTGAGACCAGTTACTGTACATTGTAATATTCAAAATATCTCTCAAAGATGAAATTAGTGGAAGATTCCACCTGCTGTCTGTGCCTAAAGGATAAAGAAAGGGCTGAGCACTGTAGTCTATTTGAATGTGAAGCCCTTGCCTTCTACATAGTATTTTAAACAGGCAATAATTAAGTCAGAAGATATTACTAGATCAATTTCTTAGGATTTTATGTATGAGTTTTGTAAAAAGTATATGATTTCTGTGGGATCTTTATAGACGACAGAGGGGTATCTCACAAAAGATCCCTGTGATCCGTGGTGAGGAAGGATTTTCCATTTCTCAATGTAATAAGAAATAATAATACACTGTTTGAAAGTCAAAAGAAGAAAATGTCTTGATTTATTTTTAAAAAGTAAAAAAAAATGAGTAAATCATAATTACAAGATCAGAGAAATAGAAACTAATAAAACTGAAAGTTACATATCAGACATGTTGAGAACCTTAATGGATCATCTAAATGTTTTGTATCGGAAATGTCAAACTAGAGATGAAAGTATTAATATTTTAAAAACAAATGACCTCAGAAATTAAATTTTAATTACAAATTTCTACTTATTCCGATTCCTAGATGTATTTGGATCACTATATATATATATATATATATATAATCAAATAGGTTATAAAAATATTATACATTCAAATATGCTATAATAGTTAAAAATTTTGAGTTACCTGGATGCATTTTTCTTAATTCAATTTAATAAACTGGCATATTTTCTTTCATCCATTGTTGTATTAGTCTTGTGATGCAGCAAGAAGCTACTCAAGGGAGCTCTTGGAATCTTTCAATAGGCTATAGGAATCCTATAGTCCAGGAAACGAAGGAATACAAAATGTAAAAGGTTTGGGTAGTTCTTATTTTTTGATATGTTGTTTAAGTATGGATCGGCCTTATAAATTTAAATTTGTGATCTCTGCAGACAACCGCACAAAAGACATTATGCATACCTTTTTTTAAAGAAGATTAAATTTGCTAAAATTTGAGCCCTAATAGAGCTCTGTATGCTTAATACTATGTGAGATACAGATTTCAATAAACAGAATTGAGAGTGATAAAATTACTTATTATTAATCATATTTTACTAACTGAATTTGAAAAATTGAGAAATTGAAACACCCAGTTAAGAGCATCAGAAAATGTTTGTCTGGAAACATAAGGCTTAAAAATGTGTTGAAATATGAATTAGCTGTAATTATTAAGAGGATCACTCTTCTTGGGAATATAAAAAATATTTCTACAAGATTTTAACATTATACTATATTTGTCGAGGATGAGTCATCTTGAGAAAAGTTTGATATCTGAGGAACGATTAGACAAAAAGATCTCTGTTCATGCTCAAAATGAATCTGATTAAATTCACTCAAACAACATATCAAAAAATAAGAAATACCCAAACCTTTTGCATTTTGTATTCCTTTGTTTCCTGGACTATAGGATTCCTTTAGCCTATTGAAAGATTCCAAGAGCTCCCTTGAGTAGCTTCTTGCTGCATCACAAGACTAATACAACAAGATGAAAATATGCCAGCTTATTAAATTGAATTAAGAAAAATACATCCAGGTAACTCAAAAATTTTAATTATTTCTTAATACTACTTGCATATAAGGGATAATATAAAAAAAATTACATACCCTTCTAGCTCGGTTGCTAAGTGTCTGGTCAGTTTTTATGTTCATACAAGAAAAATTATTACTTATATGTAATTTATCATTTTTAGGATCATGTTCAACCCGAACAGAGCATACCATGTGATTCTAGAAAAAATTAAATATTTCTTTAACAGTAAGAATATATAAACTATAATGGAAGAAAAATAAAAGTAATACCTTTAAATCAGGGAGCAACAAACAATCTGATTTATCATGAGGCATTTGTTTGGTACAGTTGGTATTAGCAAGTTCAAGAGTCAGCAAAGTTTGATGAATCCCAGACTTATACTATAAAAATACCAATAAAGACATTCATATCTAGTACGTAAATAGATAAATACATAATTTAAAGCTACCTTCAGTCCAAAAATTAAAATGAAATCTCCTCATATATAATTTAAGTATCTCTTTTAAAACGAGTTAGCTCAAACAAAATTAAAACAAAGAAGGTATTTCATAGCAAATTAATAAAAAGATAGACTTAAAATACTGCTTCCTAAATACTTTTTCGTACAAATTTTTTAATTAAAGCAAGTATACAAATAAGCATAAGTTTAGTAAATTTATGTACTTAATTATCTTGGTTAACAAGAGAATATACTAACCTGGTGATCAGATTCAAGAATATTAGCTAATCCAAGGACATCAATTGAATTGAGAGCACCATTAATCCTTTTAATTGCAAATGTTGCTAAGCGATTTCTGTAATCAGCATTATCAATGTTTTCCTGAAGAGATCGTTCCTTCTTTGCAGGAGCACATTCACTTTTAACTACCTAAAATTTAATAGCTTTGACGTAATTAATCACATAGAATACTTTTATTGAGATGAAATTAATGAAAAAATTTCATAAAATGTTCTCATGAAACATTAACACCAAAAAATCTAATGCTTGTAATCTATATGCACAATTCCTACATTGAATAATTCCGTAATAATTAGTAAAAATGAACAAAAATCCTAGAACCAATTCAATAATGCATTTTCTTTTCTTCAAAGAAAAGAAAAGTAATATTATTTAAAAAACATAAATGATAACAAACCTTGGCATTATGAGGAGATTTATCTGCAAAAGATCGATAAATATGAAGATTACAAATTTTCAACGGTCCTACTTCTTCTGCCAAACATTCTTCATTGACACGTTCTTTCTCTTTGCATGATGTTGTTTTAACTTCCACAGATATCACATACATAATGCCATTCACAAGCTATAAGAACAAAAGAAATAACATTAATAAATACTTTATATTAATACAATTTTAAAATATTTTTGAATGATGGGTCAATCCATTTCAAGTTGTTCAGTCAGCACTGGTTGCTTGACCATCTCAGAAAAAATTCATTCTTTATAGGTCCATTCCTCGATGTTTCGGTAGTAACATTTGTATTGCATCCAGTTTGCAAATAGGCCATTTTTGTTTCCATTCCCAGTCTTTTTTTGAGTTCACACACATGTGCGGTTTTCTGAATTACTAATACTGCATTGCTCTAGTCCTTTCAAATTGTGTTCAGTACATTCTGGCCCACAAGGCAAAGCCCTTTTTACCTGCCTAATATTTTTCTGTTTTTGCACAATATTTTGCCAAAGTTATCAAATGGGAATGAACAAAATTCAATTTTCACAAGATAATCTCTTAAAGGAGGAACAATTTCTCACTCATTTTTTTATTTTTAAGTGCTTATAAACATAGGAGTATGCTTGCATTATATGCTAATGATGTGTGCAACTTACACTTTCAAAATTACGCCCTCTTAAAAATATATTTTTTCTAATTTTCCAGCTGCAATATCTTTGTTGAGAGACCTTTTTTTTTTTTTTTCTTTTTTTTACTTTTTTTTCTTTTTCATACCCGGTATGCTGATTCCAAAATACCTCACATTTCCCTTCTATCTTTATAAATGGCCAAATTATGGACTTATAAACTCTCTAATCTCTAGTGGTAATGCCGAGTTCCGAGGATCATTCAGGGGTGACGTGTGACTATATTCCCAAATCTCAAGAAATTTGGTTATAAACTCTCTAATCTCTAGTGGTAATGCCGAGTTCCGAGGATCATTCAGGGGTGACATGTGACTATATTGCCAAATCTCAAGAAATTTGGTCCAGTAGTCTCGGAGAAAAGCCACAGATGACGGACGAACGGATAGATTTTTTTTCGATATTTAGATTCTACATATCTTGAAAAATAAAACCGCAAATTTTGAGGGGGAGAAAAAAAAAAAAAATGTCTTGGTTGATTACAAAGTTCTATTGTTGAAAATAATAACCAAAAGTATTTATAAAGACTTTTTTTTTAAATATATATATTGTAATATCCTAGAAAAGGGTCCTTCCTTTTATATTGTATAATACCTTCAAAAAGGCCCTTCTTTTTATTTCATTAACAAATAATATGTAATATCTTTTACAAGAACACTTTATTTTAATTATATGCTGTAAATCAAAATAATTAAAAAAATTATTAAAACACGTAGAACAGCTATAAGGCTAGTCACCACTGGGACAACCTCTCTGAATGGAGATCAGGACAGCAATGTGAAAGCCAATGGGCCTTGGGAAGCGGATGGCAGCGCCACCTAGGACCGGCTAGGCGGACTAACGCACCCGCTTCACACTCAGTTTCAGCATATCTGCTTATTTGATCGATAACTAATGTATTTATCAACATTTAATGTTTTAAAAAATGTACAATAATATGTACGAAAATTATAAAAATAAACATTTGACTGAAAGATGCTCTGATCTAGCCAGGAAAATTATATAGTTGTTAAGCTTCTCAGGGTAAGGATTACCCAGCAGTCAATGGGAAGTGGTATAAATAGAGGTGCTAATCGCTGGCCTAATCAGAGCAACCTGGGGTCTAGATAGAACAATATTCCTCTTAGCTATTACCTTTACTCCTGAGTGGTTGGGCTAGTACCCCGACCCTCCCTCATCCTTGAGTAGTCGGGCTCAGACTCTCGGCTTACCTTTACTCCTGACCCCGGTCCTACCTCTCTCTCTCTCTCTTGCTTAGTTAGCCTCCTAGTGCTGTTGAGGTCCATGCATATCACTTAGATCTAACCTCAAAGCCACCCAATTGGGTAAGGGATGCGTTGCACTGGCAAGCTTCCCCAAGTGACAGCATCGTCCTATCTCTTCCTCGAGTAGTCGGGCTCGTACCCCGACTCTCGGCCTACCTTTACTCCCGAGTGGTCGAGCTCATACCCTAACCCTCATCCTATCTCTTCCCCTGAGTAGTCGGGCTCATATCTCGGCTCCCATCCTACCTTTCACCACCATAAAGAATATTACAAAAAAAAAATATATATAAAATCAGCTCGGTTCGATTAGGGAAGCTAACCATGGTTTCTGACGCCATCTGTTACACGAGAAAAATGAAGCGGACCTGGGCAGGTCATCTCATGAGGAAAGCCGAAGATAAGTGGGTTAGGCGCACTGCAGTGTGCAAACCTAACCTAAGATTTCCTTTAATGTTCCTACATATTTTGGAACCAAAGCTATCCAAAAAAAACTTCAATTTTGTTTTTATTTGGTAATCATATTTTTAACCAAGATTTTGTAACAAGGGGAGTATCAAACATGAGAATCACAGATTCCTATCACTTTTAAATATGTTATAGGATAGGGTTCCCTCAGTAAAGCGGTAAGACGCAATTCACTTTCATTCTCAAGAAATATTGATTTGAAGTTCTTGATGTTATTTAAGTAGACGTGGCTATTGCAATAAAATAACAGCGGCTGTAGCCTCGTGGTAACGCATCTGATCACTATACTGAAGGTCTTCAGCTTGTATCCCGAAATTGAGCATTTTTTAATTTTATTCTTTTATTGTTTTTTAAATCTCTCATATTTATAAATGATTAAATTTTGGATCCATTAAATTTTTTTTTTATTTAATTCAATATAGTTTATTATTATTATTATTAATAGAATTTCACCAGCTTATTTCCTGATTGCATTAGGAGATGCAAATTTTTATAATGGTCAAATATGTAACACTCTTATAAATAAAAAAATAAAAAATAATATAGATGACATTTTTTCAATTAAGTTTTTTCTATTTTTATTATTTACTTGTTTTTTTTACGATAAAATGCTCAATATTCAAAAGCTGACAGTGATATTGAAATGAAATAAAATAGTAACAATTACCATAAAAATAGGAGTTATAATAAATATAATAACAAAGTGATTAGTATCATTAAATATAATCAAGATAACCTTTACTCACTTACTCTTATCATCAGATTAACTCACAATTATACATTCATTCGAATGATAATCATCATAGAAATATTTGAAATGTTGATTTTTTTCACAAACAGTACCGGTTATAAAACTATTATTGTTGCAATTGGTTAATTAGAAATATAATTCATTCACATTCATGAATATTTCTCTTTCATCAATCAACCTGGAGACGAACTAAGCATATTGGATCATCGCTGTAAATTTAAATGCATATAAAGGAATGAATTTTTATGACCAGGTAAATTGTGACTAGACCTTTGGTGATTGTGAGCATAGAAGGTAAACATTCTTATGAATGTCGCTCAGGCAGTTGGTTTCAAAGCATATAATAAATATATAAAATCAGGCAAGTATAGAGAGTTTAAACTGTTCCATTCAAAAATAGTTAATTAATAAAAAACATTAATGCGATATACTTTCAATAATAATGACATTAACAATAATTTTTAATAACTATAATTATTTTTAGTGCATAATATTTTTATTTTCAATTAATTAATTATATTTGATACTACTCACTTTGTTATTATACTTATTACAACTTCTATTTTTATTGTAATTGTTACAGTTTTATTTTATTTTATTTCAACATCACTCAACTTGTGAATATAGAATATTTTATTGTAAAAAAACAAGTAAATAACAAATAAATAATAATTGTAGAAAAAAGCTTAATTGAAAAAATTTAGATCTATATTAAATTTAATAAAAACAAAAAATTTAATGAATCCAATATTTAATAATTTATAAATATCAGAGATTTAAAAAACAATAAAATAAAAAATAAAAAAATGCTCAATTTTGGGATATGAACTGAAGACCTTTGGTATAATAATCAGGTGCGTTACTGCAAGGCCACAACTGCTGTTACACAGTTCCAATAGCCACATCTAGTTAAATAATCCCAAGAACTTCAAATTGATATTTCTCTAGAATGAAAGTGAATAGGAGTATCTGTATAGACAAAGCAGAAGAAAGGAAATGTGCATGCGCGTGAGGCAGGGGGTAGAAAGAGAGAGAGCACGGAGTCTGGCTTGAAGTGAAAGAAAAGATAAAACAGTCAAGACGTGTGAAAACTTTCTATCTTTCTACTTCATTATCAACTTTGATCTTCGTATGTAAATAATTGTTAGGTTCTTATTTGTCATTACTTCATAGTTTATAGTTTGGTTGGTTAGTTAGTTAATATTCAAATATTAATCATGTATAAATTATGAATTGGTTTATTTTTTGTGCTTATCAAATAAAACAGTTGTAAGAATGTGGTTATGTGAGGTTCTTCTATAAATTCCTTGTCTATTTCCCTATTAATAATATTATCGCCTATGATTCCTTGATAAATTTTCACTTGTTAAGGTCCATATTACATTGGTGACAGGTATAAGGGATATTGGAACTCATAAAAATGAAATACAATAGGGCATACGTTCTAGAGAATTTAAGTTTAAGCATGGTATTTAATTAGTGGGTTGCCATGGAGATCGAACGAACACAGTTAGAGGAAGCTGATAAAATTGGAGGTGGAATCTTCACAGCAAGCTTCAGTAAGCATCCAAGCATCAAGAGATGAAAATATATTTAAAAAATAATTAGATTTATAAAATTTGATATGACCTTGGGGAGGATTAGAGGATGAAGATGACATGGAGATATTTTTGAAGCATGTTAATTTAGTAATGCTACAGGAGGTTGGACTGAACGCGAAACGATGCTAATTTGTTAGTCAAAATTAACTGGACCGGCAAAGGCATATGTTACATCTTATCCGAAACTACTAAAATCCACAGCTCGATTTACTCAGATGACAACAATACTCTGCAACTGTTTCGGAAGTTTTTCCACATCCCAACAGTTATTATCCTAGCATAACTCTGTCGAACAACTGTCAGGGGAAGGAGAACAAGTATCCTGATAGGTACCAAAGACTGGGAAAGCAAGGTCCCAAATCGTTATCAGTAGAAGTTAGTTGGGTGAGGGGCCATTACGAAAATGTCGTGATGGCTGCATTTATAAAGAGCCTCCAACCAGAAATTAGGCAGCAACTCCAGTATGAGCCCCTTCTACATTTGAAGAGACCGTGAATAAGGCGTTCAGAGAGGGTGAAGCGCTGGCAGATGATTTTCCGTTTAAAAATGTGTGGGCAATACATGGCCATTTTTACAACAAGTGGAGGGATTTCCGGGAAAGATGCCCTGAAATGGAGCAAAAATTTTACCGGTTCCAGAAGCCAAGTAGAACATTTTGCTAAAGAGTATCCAAGACCAAGAGTAACCAAAGCACAAAGTAATAGAGAGGGTACTAGACTTGGTAATATAGGAATTTGCTATGTATGCCGTTCAACAACAAACTTTGCAAGAGCCTGTCCTAGGTGTGCCACTATAGCTGTTAACGCTTGCAAAGATTTCGAAAAATTAGATTCCTCAAAGGCAAGGAACTCAGATAGAAACTCAATCTGATAGGAAGAAATAACATGAATTTGGTGACTGAGAATCAACTGATTCCAGAGTTATAAATCTGCTTCGCAGCTGACTGACAATATATATTCAAGAAGGAAGGTATGCTGAGACCGACTCTTGCGAGACAGCAATATTTGATGCATAATAATTCTGGAACTAGTTGCGTCTCAGTTACCAAGTTTGCGTTATATGTTCCTATCATATAGAGGTTTAAACTTCATTAGTTTCATTATTTTTCCCTCAGACCCTTTTGAGATACACAACTTTAAGTATTGCAGAAAATGACTTTATGCCATTTTTAAAAATTCATATTAAAAATGGACCAGGTTTCCACAATTGAAATTTCTACGAGAATACAATGCTAGTAGTAGTACAATGAGAAAACTATATAACAAAAAAAAATCAAAGGTCTCTTTCCCTCGATACACTTTTATATTGCTAAAAGTCTTGTTTTATGTCAATTTTCATGAATTTTTTTAATCACTTGCCTCACTACTTAGACAATATAACAAAAAATGTAGAACACATCCTTATCATAAATTTAGTTTTTGTTTTGTTATCAGTGAAATTACCGGAGTTAGACATTTCCCCAAAATGGCTACAAAAGAAAAAGTACGAGTCTGAAAAATTTATTATCCATGGTTTTGAGCTCACCAATGATAGAAAATACTTGGAAAAAAATGACAAGCAACAAAATTAATTCAAACTGATTGATTTCAAATGGATTGATCCTCAGAAGATTTTTTTAAGTTAAACCAAGAAATTCACTTCCATCAGGGTGAAAAAATTGATTAAAGTATTAAATTATCAGGCTGGTATGTAAAATAATGTTGGATGATTGTACACAGTTAGGTGTAATGCCTAAAGACTTTAGCTTTTTCTAATTTTAAAAGATACAAAACATTTAATGAAAAATTCTGTTATGAACCTTCTTTGTGGCACTTATAACATTAGTCAAAATCCTCTTGTTATCATCTTCATCCAACTCATCAAGAGTTTCTATTCCCATTTCAGCCAGTTCCTTTACTTGTTTGGATTCATTGATAGACACATCAATCGGTTCTCCAGGTAGAGATCTATTAAAGAGATTAAAAAGAGAATTTTAATAATACTTTCATATTTTAAAAGAATATTACTTAAATTAATTTAAAATACTAGTTGAATGAGTATAACATCTCAAGTCAAAAGTCAAGGTTCAAAAACACTTTAACTTTTAAAATAGGTATAGAAACAATTTTTATTTTTAATACCAAATTTGATGCGATGTTTTAATGATGACAATTTAACCTTTGGCATGTCGATAAAATTCCTGGCAAAGATAAATGAAGATGTTTATTAACAAATGAATGTATGCAGTATTTTATATACAACCAATTATAAACAATTGACTAGGTTTGTTAATTTACTAATAAACATATTTATCAATAAACATTAAAATAAACAATAAATTATTATTTTCATAGTGTGACAGTACATTAATTTGCCAACTGCAAATTATTTTTGCAATAAGCAAATCTACATTCATCCAATTTATAACGGTCAACTTAGCAAGTCTCTTGTCCACTGGTTCGAAAGTCATAGGGGTGGGCTATTTGCGTTCATTGTGGATGTAAGTGTCTATTGTAGAATTTTTTTAAGAATCCTGTGGCAGTATCTGAAACTGTAAGGATGCCCGGGTAGCAAGTCATTTGCAACATAAAATGGTGTGCGTCCATTATTTTTTCAATGTTTTTGATTGGGACGACTGAATTCTTTGGATGATTGAAGTCTTCGCAGATCATGTATGTCAATAAATGTTTAATTAGTACTTTTTAGATAGTAAGTCTATTAGCTAAGGATAATTTGGAGCATCTGTCAAGTAACCTGGATAATAGTCCAAATCGTTAGTTCAGTTGTTTTCTTTTCAGTCTGATGTGGATCATCCATGTCAGTCTGTTGTGCAGGTGAAGTCCCGAATATCACACTTCCTCAGATGTAAGAACTGGCACATTATTAAAACATACCTGAGGACATGAGCCATGATTGAGTGTGATTATAATGAACACACTCATCTTTACTTTCCACCTGATAGCCCAACTACAAAACTCATCAAGGTGGTTTTGTGTTGTAAAAAATGCTAGTATAGGGTTTTTGTGGGATGTGAGGAGTGCTGTGTAATCAGCAAATGCAGCCAATAAAGCCTGACATTTAAGTCATAAAAAAAATTCTAGTTCGTTTCTGTGGGATAGTAAACCATTCGCATTCCAAAGAACCAGTTTAAGTCCACTCAGTAAGCATTGGAAGAATAGGCTGCATCAGTGATAATCAGTGATATAAGTAACGTTATCAGCGGTGAGGCGAGTTTTTTTTTAGTTATTTAAGAAGTTTGTCAGTTGAGTAATTAGGGACATTCTAGGCTTGGCATCAGTTTGTCTTATCTCCTTGTTGTCATATGTTAGTACGTAGTTAAAGTGAGTACAATTTGGCTTTGCAAGTCAGATAAAGATTGAGACGATGGCTCTAGAATACTTATTACATTCTGTAAAATTCAATACTTCACACAGGTGGGCACTGCCAAATTTTTTTTTAAGTTCCTAGTGTATTAAGCAACCTCTATAATTTGCTGGATGAGACCCCTCGCAAAGTGCACATTTAGGCGGAAGTTCTTAAGGTTTTTTGCAGAGGGACGATAGGTGTGATCCAGCGCACTTGACTAGTTTTAGTCCTCATCTTTTATCATATTTTAGTCTGGTACAAATATTTTAAAGAGAAAATTTGTGGACTTTTTTTAGTCTCCTCTAGATCTACAAAAAATATTGGCAATGGGGCCTTTGATTTTGGGCGAAAGACATTATAGACACATAGCACTTGATAACTAAGTTCCTCTGATTCTGTCTTGATTAGATCACATCAAGCGTATGGTGCAGGTTCCTTATTACAACTCGCATAGGATGATTCTCGGACAATTGGTAACTATGGTATTCCGCCTTTCTTTCCTTAAGATACTTTATAATTTACAATATGCAATTGAATCACTTGACATCACTAAAACGTTTTTGATCCCAGCTTTATTGCCATCTTCCTTCACTAACTCGTCACAAAATTGTTTAAAATTAGTGACTGATTTGACCTGAATTAGTGGTGGTGTTAGCTTCTATTGTTCGGTATTAATGCATAGATCTTCCTCATCAGTATTAAGTAAAGTGATAGGATTTAATGGGCATCCAGCGATATTTTATGAAAAAATTCAAGCATAATTCAGGGATCTCAAGGCTATAAACTGTAAAATGTAAGGCACTTTTTATCAATTTATTGGATTAAATGTATAACAAAATTGGAGCTATAAAATGTATTTGGTAGGGTTATAATAAAATGCAAAATTCGGACTTGAGAACAAATTTGAATAATTATAATGGTTGTATTCCTGTTTGATAATGAAAAATTGTTATTTAACTTCTTACACTGAGGGCTCAATGCATCATCAAAAATTAAAACAACTAGAAAATACAGTCTAAAAACAATTTCAAGTGTAAATAAACAAAATTTCACCACGATTAAATTCATGAACTAATTTTACAAGCAAAATAATCATAATTATAATCAAATGAATCCTCTTATCCTTGTCACCCCACCATCAGCCTCAAGGGCAAAGGGTGAATCGGCGAACATATGATAAGAAGTCTAGTGTAAATTGGCTGTCATTGCAATTCGAAGTTAATACATTATTTCACCGTTCTATAACATCCCTACTAGTTAATTTAATGTACCCTAGTTGACAGCGACCTGGTAAGGTGAGACAGAACACAGAGAACGAGTACATGTCTGAGAGAGAGGGACTGATGAACAAAGTTAGCGGAAGGAGGCTTTTTCTAGTTTCCATGGAATTAGAGATGGTAAGCGGAACAACTACAACAACCTTATTCTCAATATTTAATACATTCGTTTATAAAGGTTCAATGCCAACACCACCAGTCGCTGTCCAAATCCGTAAGATAACCTTAACGCAATGCTCCCACCTATGTTTCGGTCTATCCCTCGGCCGCTTACCAGTTGGGTCAGCATTTAAATAATTATAATTGTAGTAAATAATACCAAATTGTTAAGATAAAAATAAGAAACCCCGATTAAAAAATCTGTTTATTGTACTGTTAATAGTTTAATTCTTTCGCTACTTCAATCCTATATCT
This sequence comes from Rhaphigaster nebulosa, assembly GCA_948150685.1. Lineage (NCBI taxonomy): Eukaryota > Metazoa > Arthropoda > Insecta > Hemiptera > Pentatomidae > Rhaphigaster > Rhaphigaster nebulosa. The sequence continues at coordinate 77,946,525 of OX411306.1, read as the reverse complement.
ATCTGGGCATTTTCCTTAAGAAACAAGACTTTTTCCTTTTTAGAGTGAAAGGGATAGATGACTGAACAAAAATATTTTCTGATTTGTATGGTATGTTGCAGTTTTAGATTTTGTTATAAATTAGACATAGTCTTAAATCAGGAACATATGATGCATATACTAGGTTGTTACAAAAGTCCTTGTGTATTAATATAGTTTTATTTCAGATTACATATTTTAAACATTATTGAATACTAATCTTCAAAGTAAAGTCCATTGTTTTCAACTACTTTCATCCATCTTTCTGCCAGTAACTGGATTTGATGCCGGTGCCACTCCTTTGGTTTTGAGGTAAAGAACTCTTCACATCCAATTCTTATTTCCTTGTAATTATCAAAGAACTGAACTTTTTAAAAATGAGCCATTGAAGAGGGTGGAGGCCTTAGTAACCTCCTGCATTATTTTTGAAGCTACTGGAAACCATGCTGAATATATTACTCCTCCTTCTTGATACCATTGGTTCAGTAACAGGGCCTCCTTGATAAGTACTGAAACCAAGACCCTTCATGGTTTGTAGAGGTAATATAGGAAAATGAAGGCAGCTTATGTTAATTAGGGCAGACAGTACAATAAGATATAGTTTTATTCTAAGCTATTTTTGCCCCAATAGGAAAAGGAACAAAATTTAGCTACACTTAGTTTGCAAAAAGGCAGCACACAATAGACCATAATGCTTTCTTCATGTTGGGAAAAAGCATTAGCAGGAATAGGCGAGGGCATATATAGACCAATCATGGTTTTCCATCTGGTTCTAGCATATGTCATTGGTGGATGAAGTGTGTACTCTTCATCTAATGATGTGATATATTTATTTTATATTGTAAGTTTTCAAAATCATGTATCCTGGTAAATGATTTTTAACTACAAATAAATTAATTTTTTCTATTTTGAATTCCATAGTTAATATTCCAGTAAATGGTTTCTCTGTAACTAACTTAACTATATCTCCAATCTAGCCTAATAGTAGAGCAGATATATGAAAAAAATAGGATGTGGATGGAACTGATTCCTACAAAAATGGGAATTTTTTAGATCTTTGTTGGTATCTTTTTGGAAGCCTAGAAAAATCTGAGTACAAAGTGCGTTTATTTGATCGCCATCTTGAAAAAAAATAAAAAAATCGTGTATGGTATCAAGTTAGAGACAATATCATGCTAAAAAAGAATGTGATATTGGTTTAAATAAAATAAAAATACATAATAAAATGGTCGCAAAAAAACTGAAAGCTATTGCACAATTGGAAACAAATAATATTCGCTCATTTTTTATTCAGTGCTAAACATTATGAAAACAACCAACTGCGAGAAAAACATAATGAATAATTTTTTTTAAAGTAAAACAAATTTTCTAAAATTTGAGCCCTAATAGAGTTATTTATGTTTATTACTTCCCAAGATAAAGTTCTTAAAAAAAAAAAAAAAGTTTTCCCTCCTCCCCAAAAAAGGAAACTGTTTTTCGTACAAAGATAATCACCATTAATCATGAACTACTTGATGGTACGTACACTTAAATAGCTCCAATTTGAGTGGTAACAGACCTGTGTGCATCTAATAGTTCCCGAGGTAGTTTAAAAAAAAAAAATCCTCCATAAAATGAGAAACCACCATTTTGTGAATGCATTTTGACAAATATCATGGAAAATACTCTTCCGACAAAAATACATTTACAAAAAGACAATTTCCTGTTTTTAGGAAAAAAAATATTGAAAAACTTTATCTTGGGTACTAATAACTATAACGAGCTCTATTAGGTCTCAAATTGGAGCAAAATAAATACACCAAAAAGTAGTTAACGATGATTATCTTGTTAGGAAGAGCAGTTTTAATGATATATGCCAAAATAAAGTTACAAAATGGTGATTTCTCGCAAGTGAAAAGCTATCAGTTTTTCAGCTACCATTTTTTTTTAATCTATTTTTATATTTTAAAACCAATCTCAAATTCTTTTTTAGCATGAAATTTTCTGTAATTTGATACCACAAAATTTTTTTTTTAATGTCAAAATAACAGTAAAAAAAATGCACTTTGTATACTTAGATTTGTCTAGAACCAAAAAATTCAAACCTGCTCGTTGTGGGAATTAATTCCACCCTGAAACCTATATCTCCTCAACTATATCCCCTCCCACCCCGACTATAATTGGAACATTAGAGAATTGCCCATTTGTGAATCAATTTTAAGGTTGCTCAACCTTAAAACTCCAGAAAGTTTTGCAGATGATCTTAATAAGATTCTGTAGGTTTCACTGTAGAATTTCATTTTAGTATGGAATGGGTTAAATTATAAAATAAATTATGGTGACATGGCAGATTCGGCCTTCTTCCGTAGACACCTCATATTTTCTTTTAAATGAATAAATGAATCTTTGTGAAGGGTATTTACAACGATGAATTGGTCTTTACTCCTTTTGTCTCCTTAGAACCTCGTTTGTAGCATCTCCACCGTGATGCTGCTTCCCACGGAATGGATCCGGACTCTTGCAGTTCTCTTCTGTCTTGAATTTTTGACAAATTTGTTCGTAATTCATAACAGTAATCACTTAACTCAAATGAGTTAACCGAATAATTTCTTATAAATAACATGTGTTTTTATTTATCAATAATAACAACGGTTATCTGAATTGGTTAACCGATATCATAATAGTAAATAGGAAACAGAAAATATCCCATATACAGTAATACATTACAAAATATAATTGACTACTTTAGCACTCGAAATAGAATTTATCATTATTTTAATCAATCCAAAATTTCTTCTTCATTTAACAGTTAGGCTTCATGAAGCCTATAATTTTCATTCAGCTAAATATCTACCTCGAAACATTGTCGATTCATTTCTCTTTTTCCAATATTTTTCAGGATTAGTGAGACCATCAAATATTCCTGAGTCTCGAGAAAGTCCTTAGCATACATCTTTCTTTATATAAGAATGGTTTTGAGTGCGGCTTCTGGTTAAAATTTTTTGGATTTTATATTGTAAGGCCCAACTTCAGCTATCATCTTTTATTTATTTTTTGAATTAATTTATGTTTGGTATCAATATTTTACCATTCAATTTTTTCTCTTATTAGGTAAGTCCTTATTATGTTTAGAGTTGACAAATCTTTTAAAATATCTTTGTAGAACTCTATTCCATCCCTAGTCTGTAATGGATCCTCTCTTTCTAATTATAAATCCTTGTGATAAATTGTTTATGTTTATGTATTGTTATATGATAATACACAGTTAAATAATTAAAAATAATGTTGTAATTTAAAAAAATTATTATCTGATGTAATACTGACTAGACACTTTGTGCGTTTCCTTTTTTTATCTAAGGAGTATTTGTAAAAAAAAAAATGAGAAATTTGTTTTTTTGGATAAGAAATTATTTGTAAATTTATTATTATTAAATGCACAAAAAAAAGTCATGCTTGATAACACGGGGGTAGGTCCCGAAAGGATTCCAGCCATGTTTTAAAGAAGAAGAAAAATTGTGTATATTCAAAAATGCCTTTTAATATTTCCAGCTCTGTTACTAAATATTCCAGATAGTTTCACTGAACGTGAAAGGTGCCAAAGGATTTCTTCAAAAATTATATATGTAATGAAAGCATCCTGTTGCATACAGACACATGCACACACAATGATGCGAGACTTTATTAATAAAGTTAAAATCTTAAAACTTGTATTTCATTGAACTTGGATTCATAATTTTTTGACAATCTCAAAATATTTTCACTTACTATATATTTCATATACAGGTCAGTGACTGTAAAAAAATTGCGATAAAACAAATTTATTTTTAAATTAGGAAGAAAAACGGACATTTATTATGATTCATCCAATTACATGAGATGACATTTTTAGGCCATGTTCTTCTTATAATGTAGGCAGTCACATTTCACATCCATAAATGGCAGTAGGAAGTATAAGACTGTAAATTCTTACATTAAGGTTTCTGGACAAAAATCATAAACAGTAATTTTATGAATAAGAATGAGTTTTTTTTATTCTCTTTTAGAACTTTAATTTTTTGGGGTATTGTTAATTTCAGAGCTTATAACTTCTCTACATATTTAGATATACTGCATAGCAAATATACCTTCATCATTTACGTAGCATACCTAAATCATATATGCCCATAAGTTTCTGGCCTAAGGAAGAAGGAAAGGTGAAATAAAAAAACTGGCGTTATTGTTTTCAATCTATTCTCCTCTAACTTCCACACACTTAATACAACGCTTAGGCAACATTTCTATATCATGAAAAAAATTATTTTCTTCTTTGTTAGAAAAATGTTCTTCCATCGCTTGGACCTCATCGTCGGTGTTAAATCTCTCCCCATGAAGGTCAGATTTTAGCTTTGAGAAAAAGTAGAAATCGCTAGAGACTAAGTCTGGGCTGTGACATTTCTTGGAATCCGCAGTCCTTCATAGCGGTCTTGAAAATTGATGCTGTGTGGACAGGAGCATTGTCGTGAAGAAGCCGAAAATCTCTGCTTAACTTCCTCCGCCTTTTCTCTTTAATGGCGCCTTGTAAGCGGTCAAGTATTAAGTAGGGCTGCGTAATACTAGGCATTCACTGTGGTGTTCTTTTCCTTAATAGAATCAACTGTGGTGTTCCTTTCCTTAATAGAATCAACTGTGGTGTTCCTTTCCTTAATAGAATCAACTGTGGTGTTCCTTTCCTTAATAAAATCAATCAGCAGTATTCCTCTACAACCCCCGAAAATGATGGTCATTGCCGACTGCGTGACTTTTGGCTTTAGCGGAGGTGCTTCTGGCATTTTTCATTCCATGGGCTCCCTTTCGCTGAGTGGGTCATAGTATAGAACCATTGTCTCATATTTCATAACTCTTCATACACACCATCCAGGCACTCTTTAATTTGCGAGGAGTAAGGCCCTCTTTACACAAGAATTTAATGACCGCACGGTATTCGATCTTGAGCATTGTTAAAATGCACAGATTCCTTCAAGATTAGATACAGACTGACAGGAGTGAGGAAGTGCGGGCGATGGGTATGGAGAGTCATCACTCTCCATACCCATCGCCCGCACTGCCTCACCATGTTAAATAAACATTGTTTTCCTAAATGGATGATTTTGTCAGAAAAAAAAGTTTAAAGTTCTAAGTAGTTTGAGCCATGTATAAAAAAAATGGATTTTTTTTCAATGACTATTTTAAAGAAATTTTGTCAACTAACAAAAATTTACAGTCTTCATATTGAAATTACTTTTATAGTTCCATACAGGAACTTATTTATAGAAATTTTAGCATTTCAACCAATTATAATAAGATTGATGAGAAAAAGCTACTAAAATAAGTATTACATTTTTTGTTTGTAAAAGTAAATAACTGTATCATTAGAGCTTAATGGTGGGAATAAATCTGGTAGTTTCCCCAGGTGCTCATTGTGTACTTGTTGTGTCCAAACTATTAAAATGTTCTATTAAACTTTCAGATAGAGCAACAAGAATCTACAAGTATACTGCTTATAAGTTTTATTCTAGTTACTTAGAGTTTAAAATATCTGGGTGATCTATTAATGCCATTTTAAAATTCATTTGATTAAACCTATTCTTGATCAATTTTAATTCTACTGATATCTGATCTAGTTTTTAAAATATTATTTTTTTTATATTCTAAAAATTAAATATTTACATTTGAAATTCCATTATTTAAGCTTTAGAGTATTTAATTTAACTATCTTGCATTTTTCATAAATGCTAAAGCACTCATCATTCAACAAGTTTGTTTTTCTTATTTTATATTTGTCCAGACAAGAATTAATGACCTTTGTCATCCGCAAGTAATTTTAATATAATTCAAGTCATTAAGTTCACCAAGAACCAAGCCTAAGATGTATGAGAGGTTGTCGATTGATAAATTTAGAAGAAAAAAATTATCCTTAATACTTGCATGCTAAACTAAATTTTTAATTCTAAAGATAATCATTAGAACGATAATAACAACTTTTAAAAGGACAGTATATGTCAAATACCATACCACCACAAGTAAAGAGATAATCCAGACATTAGGAACATAGGACAGACTAAGGAATAATTAGGAAAAATTTAGAAATCATACAATTTTTTTAAATTTAATATATTTAGTTAATCATCAAACTAGTCAAAATATAATCCTGATAACATACAACTGAAAAGAGAGTTTTTCTTTTTCAAACATATCATGCTGTTCATAAAACATCACTTCTTCAATCTAGACACTGCTGTAATAGGAAACATTTATGATGAGGATGAAGGAAGTGACAAACACAAAACTGACATAATTAAACAAAAAGTCTTCAACATAACATGCTTACTAAGTGTCAGGTTCCACTCTTTAAACATACCTCTTTGCATTACTACTCTTGCATTCGTACTCCAGTATCTCAACTGAATCCTTCCACGGCTGCTCAACCCAAGAGCAATGACATTTATAATTATTGTTGGTCTTTTCACCTTTTGCAGTAAACTCAGCCTTATATTTTATTCCAGCAACAACCTAATGATTTTGTCAACAATTAAACGTAATATCAGTATCTTAACATAAATATTTAATAACATGTAAAGTATACTAATTAATATGTTCTGTTTTTTTACTATACTAGTAAATATTAATTCCTTTATTTATTAGTAAAAGAGATGAATAACATAATATTTCGTTTTGAATAAAGTAATAATTTGTTAGCATTAAGAAGATGTAAAAAAAATTTAAAAAGGCTACCTGCTTGGAAGATTTTGTTATTACAATATCTTTTTTAGGTTCTTCGTTTGACTTGGCATTTTTTTCAGTAACAAATTTCTTTACTTTTAAAAAAAGAGCATTGTCCTTTGGATCTGTCTCAGTTAGGCATCCAGCACAGACCTGTTGAAAAAAAAAGTTATACATCAATTATAGTTAACAAATTTAATTGATCCAAAAACATTATTAATTAAATGATAAAGTTCTTAATACCTGGAAGTTCAGTAAGTGATACTTGCTAAAAGGAAAAATAAAAAAAGGTACTAATATGATTCTTAAGTAGTCAATGTTATTGAATCAAAACAATAACCATCAAACATCAAAAATCAAGCAAATCAGCAAAATGATATTTCAGTACAGATCAGCAAATAAAAGAGTATATTAATCAAATATTCAGTCAATATGGCCTGAATTTTGAATTGTTTTTTCAATTGTTTAAAAGTGAATTAGTTACTTATAATGAAAATAGAACTAGTCCCATTTAAAAGTTAAACTTACTCCGTCCTACAGAGGGGATATTTATCTTGATGAAAGTTTAACAAATAAGATTGAAAAGGATATTGTCAACTATTACTATTTATTACAAGTTACAATGTTGCATTATTAAATAATTGATTGACAGAATCTGTTAATGTCTAACAGCATATCAATGAAAATCTCAGCACTGACTAAATAATACTGCCAAACAACTAAATCATGGCATGTACAGTATTACAAATTTAATTAGGCATTATTCCGTACGAATGTGATAAAGACACATTATCTATTAGCCTAAATATTTTTTCAAAATTATATGAGTCATAATAATGCATACAAATGTTTATATCGCACTCTTTCCTAAACAAAAATCCTATCATTATCTGAGATTAATATCTTAGCCCTTAAAACTCCTGCAGAGATATGGCATACTTAATGCCTTAAAAGTTTAATCATACAATAACAGAAGTCAGTTCAAAAAATAAATATAGAAAAATAATATGTTCATGAAATTCTTGCAAGCTGTTCTTCCTTTGGAACTCACTTAAACTATCACTGATATTTAGAAAATAAAAAATGGGTTTGGTGCCTTTTGATATTGACATCAACGTAAATGATCAACACATTAAAACATCATAAAGCACCAAACCTCAATAGTTATTACTAACAGGAGTATGATCCTTATCATACCCAATAGATACTATGAAAGACTCTCAGTACAAGCTAATGCTATGATGAATTATAGAATACATGTCAGAAGAAAGCTCTTATAATAAAAAATAACAAAGGAATAAGTAAATAATTTTTAAAATGTAATGTAATTGCGTATACCTCAGCAGATACATAATATGTACTTATTGCACAGAATATCAATATGATACAAATGTCCAACTTCATCATGCTAATGGATAAGAAAACAATAATTTAACTAACTGCATAACACGGCGCACTATTTATAAGATTTGACGGAGTAAAATAGCTGGTGGGGGAAAGAGTCATTCATATGACCTCTAGCCTCTTTGGAACAAACTCACTAATTTAAACTTAAGATAATACTGCCCCACTTAGTAGAAACGCGGTAGTAAACTCATTTCTGATACTATCATACCATTATGATAAAAAAAAACTTCTTTATTTTAAAACTGTTATAAATACAGTAAATAAAATGATTTTCACGTCTTAAAATCCAGTATGTTTAGTCCTAGTGAATGGTTTAGTCAATAGAAATGCAGTAACTTTGACTTTTTCGATTAGTAAGATACTGCGTAGTTGAGTTGCAATTGAAATGGAAAAAAGTTATAATTGAATTGGAAATAGTTATATTTGAATTGGAAAGAGTAATAACTGAAATGAAAAATTAGAGATTGGTAAATTATTTGCCATTTCTATTTTGTTTTTATTGAAAACAAATTTCGAATGTTATACATTCATCTCCAGTTAAAGGTTTAAGTAGATTATATCAAACAGAAAAAGTTTGTATTGGTTTGTTCTAAGGTTGAAACGTCGAAAGTAAAATATCGATATTCGATATTTTGCGATATCGCAAAACTAAATATAGCATTTCCACGTCAATTGTAACCTTTTCCAAATCAATTGTCACCTTTTCCATTTCAATTGTAACTTTTTCCATTTCAAATGTTACCTTTATAATTCATATTAATGATAATTCATATTAAGTGCTAATTTCAAGTAGGTAGTTTAAATTGTTTAAATAAAATTGTCGTTTATTTATTTTTAAATATTAATTATTTTTATTTGTTTAGTGGGGGAGGGTGGATTTCATCGATTTGATGATCGTTCATAAGGTTTTCGAAGTTGTTAATGTCAAATTTACTATCGAAATTTTATTCGGCCATGAGTGTTTCTACTTAAATATTCGTTTTCAAAATTCTTCGGTATTGGCATCGTTTACTAGGTTTTCAAGGGCGCTATTTCCGAATTCACTATCGGATTTCCGATCGCGCATGCGCATTTCGCTTTTACGTTGCTATTGGAGATTTCTATGATAAAGGGATCGTTTATTAGGTTTTTAAGAGTTCTGATTCCATTTTTTTAGTTAGATTTTGGATCGCGCATGCGCGTTTCGCATATCCGTTCCTGTTGGAGTTTTTTTATGATAAAGGTATCGTTTATAAGGTTTTCGAGGATTCTGATTCCATTTTTTTAGTTAGATTTTGGATCGCGCATGCGCGTTTCGCATTACGTTGCTATTGAAGATTTCTATGATAAAGGTATCGTTTATAAGGTTTTCGAGGATTCGGATTCCATTTTTTTAGTTAGATTTTGGATTGCGCATGCGCGTTTTGCAATTCCGTTGCTATTGAAGATCTATGATAAAGGGATGGTTTATTAGGTTATCGAGGGTTCTGATTCCATATTTTTAATTGGATTTTTGATCGCGCATGCGCATTTTTCATTTCCGTTACTGTTGGAGTTTTTTTTATGATATAGGGATCGTTCATAAGGTTTTCGAAGATTCCGATTCCGTTATTTTAAATGAATTTTTTATTGAGCATGCGCATTTCGAATTACTACTACAGTGACATTTCTTTGGTACGGATATCGATTCTGGTTTCGAGGGTTCTGATTCGATTTTGTTAATGGGAATTGTGATTGAGCCATCGCTCTTCCATATTGATATTATCTTTGTAACACAAATCGTTAATTAGGTTTTCGCGGGTTCTTATTCCTTTTTTCAAATTTTATTTTTTATTGAGCATGTGCATTTCAAATACAATTATATTTGACATTTTTTTGAGTATATCGTCCTATAAAACCTAATAAACAATAACTTTACCGAAAAAAGGTCAATGGTAGCGGTTATCCGAAATGAGGATGTTCGATGAAATATCCAATTCCAAAAAATAAATCAGAGAATTTGAAAATCTAATAAACGGCTCTTATAAGCGAAGAAAAGTTCATTAAGAACAGTCAATCGCAATGCACACGCGGGATTAAAAATCCGATTGTTAATTCGAAAATATGACGATTGATAACTTCATAAATGATACTGATAATAAAGAGATGTCAACATTAATAGTAATTTGAAATGCACATGCTCGATAACAACCTTCGAAAATCTAACTAACGGTAAACTATAAATAATATATATAAATGAAAAAGTTTAAACGCGCATGCGCGATCCAAAATCTAACTAAAAAAATGGAATCAGAATCCTCGAAAACCTTATAAACGATACCTTTATCATAAAAAAACTCCAACAGGAACGGATATGCGAAACGAGCATGCGCGATCCAAAATCTAACTAAAAAAATGGAATCAGAACCCTTAAAAACCTAATAAACGATCCCTTTATCATATAAATCTTCAATAGCAACGTAAAAGCGAAATGCGCATGCGCGATCGGAAATCCGATAGTGAATTCGGAAATAGCGCCCTTGAAAACCTAGTAAACGATGCCAATACCGAAGAATTTTGAAAACGAATATTTAAGTAGAAACACTCATGGCCGAATAAAATTTCGATAGTAAATTTGACATTAACAACTTCGAAAACCTTATGAACGATCATCAAATCGATGAAATCCACCCTCCCCCACTAAACAAATAAAAATAATAAATATTTAAAAATAAATAAACGACAATTTTATTTAAACAATTTATACTACCTACTTGAAATTAGCACTTAATATCAATTATCTAATAAACGAAATAAATGTCGAAAGAATATGCTGAAATTATTTCAAAAGTCATTAATGTAATTAAAATAATTATTTTTCAATAATAAAATGAATAATATTGAATTATTTCATGTCCGGTTGGGTTACAATTGAAATGGAAAAAGTTACATTTGAAATGGAAAAGGTTACAATTGAATTGGAAAAGGTGACAATTGATTTGGAAAGGGTTACAATTGAAATGGAAAAGGTAACATTTGAAATGGAAAAAGTTACATTTGAAATGGAAAAGGTGACAATTGATTTGGAAAAGGTTACAATTGACGTGGAAATGCTATATAGATATCTACCAATAAACGCTAGAAAAATATCGATATATCGAAAGATTTGGATGAAAAAGCAAAGAAAAGTGCATCAAATGAGTATAATGTTAAACTGTGAAGAAGGTTATGAAATAATATTATTATTTATAAAATAATGTTTTTATTAGCCATGAATCATTGTAATAAAAGATAGAAAAGAATTATACTTAAAAAAAAAGTTATAACATATTTTTATTTTGAAGACTTTTGGACATATTTCAAATATTATAGTCTTCTTTCTAGATGTATTTCAATAATAAAACCTTCAAACATCTAAAGATTGTATTTATCTTATAAACCTTCCGACTACATTGTGCTTTCTCAAAACATTTATCAAAAAGCATATAATTCATTTGATATACATCTCAGTTCAATCACCATTTATAAAATTATTAATTTGTCTTTGCATAGGATTAATTAACATTATTTATATGTAAATCTTATCTACTAATTATTTTTGATAATAAAATATTATTTATTCTTATATTTACTGGTAAAACTCCAGAATCGTGACCCCAATATTGGCGAATATCTAGATTTTTAGGACCTGACTGATCTTAAAAAACTAGACCTCCACCATGTTGGGGTTACGATTCTGGAGTTTTACCGAATAATGGAAATTGTTACTTTAAATAAAATACAGTAGAACCTCGGTAATTCGTATGGTCAAGGGTTCGAAAGTTAAATAGGAATTATCGAGATATTAAAATTATCGAGATTTCCAACAATCGGTACTAAAAAATAGGAAATAAAAGAAATAATACAAAATTGTACAAATATGGATGGACATATAACCGATAAACTTCGATCAACAAAACCTTAAAATATCACATTTGAAAAAAAATCGGTTATTTTCTTTTGGTCTAATCTTTGAAGACGGGTCTAATTGATGGATTCGTTACTAATGTTCAGAGCAGAAAATACGTTTACAGAAACATCCGATTTTGCTAAGAAATGAAACAGACTGTAGATGTATTATTTCGCCATTTTAGAACTAATCGTCGGCACATCAATTTCTTCTTTATCTCCTTTCATACGGAGTCAAAATTTCCTAATCAGTTAGGATCCCAGCCACCGCTAAATTTTCGTAAAAATGGGCAAAATCTCGAAAAGTTATGGGTGTTTCTTCATTTTGAGATAGATGTTTCCCATCCCCGATGCTTTCTAAGAGTTTCATCACTACTTCCTTGCGTTAAATGTCTTAAATCGTTTAATTATGGCCAATTATAGAGACTGTAGATTAGAGATGGTGTTGGGAAACAAAAACAGAATATTAACATCGCTAAGTGATATGGTACTGTTGTGGGCCGTACAATTATTAGTTGAAAATTTTCGCTATTTTTTATTCCATATATGCACCCATTCGTTGAAAATTTCGCTAGAGGTACATGCTTTTGTGTTTGCACGATTGGCTATAGGTAACGATTTTGTTTTTAAAACACCTTGGTTTCGCGGATTTGCCAGTCATGAGCGAACTTAATTTTTCATATCAACCAGCCATGATGGCTGCTAGCAATATGGTTACAGGTTTTTTACATTTTTTTAAAATAGTGATGAATAGAAAAAAAGAGTAAACCGACCGAAATTCAAAGAAACGATTCCTCTCTCACTCATTCACCTCTCCTCTTGAAAAGATTAAGAGTTAGTCAGATTTGTTATTTGGAAATTCGAATTATAAGACGTTTACATAACTTGCAAGACGAAAATAAATACGAATTATCGAGCGGACCGGATTGCAGTGTTTTTATATTAAAAAAAAAAAAAATAAAAAAAAAAATAAAATAAAATAAAAGAAGGAGATTTTCAGGAGACCAGAAAATCCATACGAATTATCGGGATATACGAATTACCGAGATATGAATTATCGTGATTCTACTGTAATATAGTTTATCATACAGGTTTCATCGATATATCGTTGTAAAATATCGAAATATCGGATGTTAATATATCGATAGAAAATATCGATTTTTTTAACTCCGATATATCGATATATTGTTTTTCGATATTCCAGCCCTAGTTTGTTCTCGCTTTGAATTTGAACTAGCAAATTTATAACATTAAGATGAATGCATAAAATTCGAAACTAGTTTTCAATAAAAACAAAATTATAGAAGTGGTAAATAATTTATCAATCTCTAATTAGATTGATCCTTCTATACAATCATACGGACGTCAACTGAAATGAAAAAGGTTACAATTGAAATGGAAAAAGTTACAATTGAAATGGAAAAGGTGACAATTGGTTTATAAACTTGGGAATCCTATATAACGATTAATTTTGCAAACTAATAATTAATTAGAATGCTCTTGCTGGAACAAAATTTCAATACTAAATTCGGCATTAGCAACCTCGAAAACCGAATGAACGTTCACCAAATCAATGAAATTCACACCTCTCCACATCCAAAAAAAAAGAAAATTAAATAGAATGAATTCAAGACCTGTTGGGTTACAGTTGGGATGGAAAAGATTGCTATTGAAACGGAAAAGGTTGCAATTGAAATGAAAACGGTTACAATTAACAAGGAATAGACCAATTTCGTTACTTCCTTTTTGTTTTATAGGGTTTGGAGCCGTTGTGTCTGACACCAAAGTGAGCACCTTGTGCGTTATAGCGGTTCCACAATAGCCGAAAAAACATTTTTTCCATTGAGTGTAGCCCCAAAACGGTTCAGAATATTTTGATCAAACTTGCTTCAAGTTTTCTCCTTAAAGTTCTTGAACTAGCCATAACCGTCCTTCCGAGGAAAAGAAGAAAAAAAGTTCTGACGGAAAGAATATTTTATTTGCTCATAACTCGAAAAGGTTCATTATTCGTCGATTATACAATTACTCATTAGAAAGGTAATCAAATTCCCTACAAAAAAAAATCATCCAATGTGGGTCTAGGAGTTAAGAAAAAAATAAAAGAGCACGCTGAAGAGCTTTATTTTATACCTCGAGTTTAAAAAATGATATCGACTTGTTTTTTTCTGCAAAACATTTCTTTCTAAAGCACGTTAATAGAAAAACGTGGTCACTACACGATTTTCGGAAGCCAGCCTGTTCCTCTATTATTTGATTCGAAAACTCCTCCTCCAGCCTTTCCTTCGGGATTCGATCATAAAGTCTGCCAACACTGCTTGCCACCGTGATTCTCTATAGTTTGTACACATGTCCTTCTTTCCTTTTATTGTGGATAGGGATAATGTCTCCCATTAACTAGCCCTTTGGTACTTTACCTGTCTTCAAACATTTTGTATAAATCTTAGCTAATACCCATAGTTCAACTGGTTTTACTTTGATAAACTCGATCAGCTTATCCCCAGGATCTGGCGACTTACCATTTTTCATCTTCTTTAAGGCTCTCTGTACTTATTGCAAGGAGACATCATTTCTGGTCCTCCGTCCTGTATTCCGACCTATCTTCCTCCAGTAAAACAGAAACTGGTAAAACTACATTTTTACCCTGACTCAAGTGGTTCAAAAAAGGATGGCATATGACTTCGAAACTCATCTGGCATTTGTTAAACTACAGAAAGCTTATGACAGTGTTCTTTTCAAGAAACTGGTGGAAATTCTTGGATCTAATGAAGATAAGTAGAGGCCTTAGTAGAGCCATAAAAGTTTGTATAATGGAACTGAAATCAAGAGATAATATAGGAGGAAGTATCCGGAAGTTACCGTTTGAAAGAGAATTTCGCCCAGAATATGCTCGTGCATCTAAAATGGTTGTACATACTTCCAGTATTATTAAATTAATTTAAAACCATGATTGTTACTGGGATCAATCTGTTTCATGCGCGGTGGGTTAGCGAATCGCTCTCTGAGCTATTACTTTCGTTTCATAACTAAAAAAAATGGACACAATGATCATCAAATATTTATTTTCTGTTGGGAAAATCCCGTTTTCAGACAAAGTACTGAGGATACCTTCAGTATTTTAAAATTAATTAAAAACTATTTTTAAATTAATTAAAAACAGTTTAGGGATCGTTTATTAGGTTTTTGAAAGCGTAAATAAAATGTAATACGTCAGAGATTTAAAAGAAAATATATAAAAAGTATTTGTGACACAAATTAACCAAAATCATTTATTTGAAAGGACAATAAATTTTTGTTACCAACAAGCGTCGTTAGTTTATTTGATTTATTACCTAAGCCTCAATAAAAAATTAATTAATTAAATAAAGCATTAGTAACCTTAATAATAACAATAAAACAATTACTATTAATAAGAAGAATGCTAATAAATTTAAAAACAATAGATATAAAATCGATATTTTTTTAAACGACTCAAATTAGGTATTACATTGTTTCTGGCCAGTTGAATACGGAATCTGAAGTCTATATTTTGAAATCAAAATATTTTCTCAACTTAAAGGATGGATGGACTTAAACCTTTAAGGTAATACTAGAAAGATAAATAAATTAATTAGAGCGTAATTTATTTTTTTAATTTTACATAAAAAGTTTCAAAGCTAAGGTTAAGTTAGACCAACACACGGGCGCACAGTGATTAATAGGCGAAAAAAACCCTTTTTTTTTTTAAAGTATTGGAAAATTAATTTGTTTTTTACTATTAATAAATAGATTAGTTACCTGGAATATTTTGCCAGTTTAATCGCAAATATTTCAAATTTTATACCTGTGACAAACCTTTCAAATCCAATCATGGAAAAATGTTTGATTTTCAAGAAAAAAATTGTGGATATTATTATTGTTATAGCCACTCGTATTTTTTTTTATTATTTTTTTTTTTTGTGCGATTTTCCTTTGTAATCAACAACAGCTACATATACCATAGAATATATTGAGTGAAAAAACCTCAATTTTTTTTTTTAAGCTAAAAATAATGTCCTGAATAAGTACCTAAACAATCCAATAAAAGTTCTTTTGGTAGTATATATCTTATGAATGCAGCCGACCGCAGGTCTAAAATCTACATTTTTATTAAAACAAGACTCGTTTAAAATATTTGAAAAGATCCAACTGCGTCTGCGTGCACTATTTGATTTTGAAAATGGAATTACTATTGTTCTTTGTTGATTGCTTCCTCAGTACCGAAGCTGTCAAATCCATATGACGGACATAACCCCTACTAATGTTAATCCGATTTTGATGAAATTTCAGTGTTTGTGCATATTGCTATCTAGATGGCGCCATATCAATTTTATCAAATTCCATTCACTACTTTCGCAAACATATGCACAAATGTATTTTCCTTGACACACCTATATTTCAATAACGGTTTGCTCGATTTAGCTCAATGTTGGAGGAAAGTTTGTGATTAGAGTAAAAATGATCTCTCATAAATTTTGTCCAATACCAATAACTATTTTCGCTTACGCATGCGCAAACGTATTTTCCTTATTTCAAGAATGGCTTGCCCAATTCAGCCTAAAATTGGAAGAAAGTTGTAGACTAGTGTAGTAATAGTCCAGTATCACTGTTGCCTAATTCCATCCACTTCTTTGGTTTACGCTAAATAAACTCGAAATTTCATCGTAATCAAAACCTGAATACGTTGGAGTTTCTGGTATTTAACCCAAAATAAACTGTCAACCCTCCATCTGTTCGCAAAATCACAAATTAGCTTTTATTTAGCTAGTTTATAAAGGTGAGAAATAATGGCAGTTTTTCTTTCCGGAATAGACATCTCAATATTTCGCTTGCTACATTAGAGGGGAAAAGTTTTGAAAGTATACATCTTAATCCAAATTTCATCATGATTAAGATGGTATCAAAATTATTTTTCTGTAGCTCATAGATTTGGCTTGACAAGATTTCTTTCCAAAAAAAAATCCATTTCAACCACTGTGGGGCGTGCTGCGGCTGAGAGTGAATTTATTGAGAACCAGCCGAGATACAGCCTTCACTCGGCCGGCCTGCGGCCCGGGCACGGTCCGGTCTTGTGTGGCCCGACCTTTAGGACACATTTATTGCAATTTTGACCATGTTTCTAGAAAACGTCTAAAATATCAGGCTGAACAAAATTTTAGAGGTTATCATTTAAAATATTATTTTAATTTTAGTAAGTTGGTAACTATAAAAAATACGTTTTTTTACTATCTATATTATCATTAGTTTTAGTGGTATTTGTACTGCTATTGTTTGCTACAATCTGTTTCATATGTTCTTTACTTAATTCATAAATAAATGAAGTGCAATAAATAAATATTATGTTTTGTATTTCGTTCCTTTTCTTTCGTGATTAAATTCGTCCTTAGAAAGTCCCTCCCAACATTCATTGATAAGTAATAAGAATACGTCTGTGAGATTGGCCCATCAAAGTCAAAAAAATTATTTTTTTATATTTTAATCAGAATAAGTTCTGATAGCCTCCTCTCTCCCCCTCCCCCCTCCCCAAGAGTTCTATAGTCCTTTATCATTTTTAGAAATAGGTCTGTTGTGTAAACCACGAAAAAAAATTTCTCGTAACTTTGAAGCACCTCGACGTTTTTGCTAACAACTGTGGCACTTTTATACCGGGAACTGTGGCAAAAAAACGTGTCTGATTTCAAGAAAATTTTTGATCATCAAGGCCGAAAGTTCTCTCATTATAGACTAGAAATATGAAGGTCAGCTACCCTAGAACGGTTTCAATCAAATTTTATATTTCAACGAATTCGCCATTTTCTTCACTTTTTTTTTCAGATTTTACAGAGTTCCCTTTCTCTAAAATTATTATTTCAATGTTACTTGGCGTCTGTTAAGAGTAATCACAAATATTTTGTATGAATATTGTAGGAATTTAAATCCTCAACCAGATTGGCTTTGTGTATTTAGCACTAAAAAATAGTTATGAAGGTGAAATCACTGAATATCCAACTTTTTGCGTATACATACAATTTGTATATGATTACGGCCCCGTATCTCACTCAGTAGCTGTTCCGAATTTAAAAAAATATTACATTTAAAACTTGCAGGAAATTTAACTTTCTTTAAAACTGGCCATGTCAAAGTGTTACCTAAAATGCACTGGGAGCGGGTTACTGAGGAAAGTTATGTCGCTAACCGGTTGTTTCGATGAGAGTTTTGGTAGCCTATTAAAAAATTTAATAATTATCCTTATTTACCTAATAGTCTGGGAGCTGTGACCAAAAACCGTTTCTGATTTGAAGGTCAAGGCCGAAAGTGTTCTCATAATAGTCTGGAAATATGAACGCCTGCCACCCGGTTGCAATCAAATTTTATAGGTCACCGAATTCGTCATTTTCGTCAATTTGTTTCAGATTTTTCTCAGTAACTCGCTCCCAGTACATTTTGGGTTACACTTTGAAATGGCCTATTTTAAAAAAAGTTAAATTTCCTGCAAGTTTTACTAGTAATATTTTTTTAAAATTCGGAACAGCTACTGAGATACGGGTCCGTAAACATATGCAAAATGTATAGAAAACTTGCAAAAACTTGGATATTCAGTGGTTTCAACTTAATAACTATTTTTTAGTGCAATTTACTATTATTTTATTTTACTTTATTGTAAATTATACAATAATCAATCTAGTTAAGGATTTAAATTCCTACAATATCCATACAAAATATTTGTAATTACTCTCAACAGACGCCAAGTAACATTGAAATAATAATTTTAGAGAAAGGGAAGTCTGAAAAATCTGAAAAAAAGTGATAATGGCGAATTCGTTGACCTATAAAATTTGATTGCAACCGTTATAGGGTAGCAGGTGTTCATATTTCCAGTCTATTATGAGAGTAATTTCGGCCTTGGCAATCAAAAATTTTTTTTAAATCAGAAACGTTTTTTGGCCACAGCTCCTAGACTATTTGGTAAATGAGAATACTTGTTAAAACTCTTAGAGGGCTACCAAAACTCTCAACGAAACAACCGGTTAGCACATAATTTTTTCCACAAATTTTGACTGAAAATATTTAGAGATCTAAAGAAGTGAAATTTTTTTCTCTGAGAACAACAATTTTTTTAGACAAGTCTGATACATGCAACAAAAAAAAATTGGGTTCTTCGTTTCAAAAAGTTTCTTAGGAAGTAAAATATCCACTAAATCTCCGAAAAATATCTTAAAACACTTCAAAGCAATAATGCATGCTAAATTTAATCACGATTAGTTCATAAATAAAAGTTTTATGGACCAAAATGTGAAAAAATCCCATGTTTTTTATCGGTTCAAATCCCTACAAATGATGCAAAAGGCATTAAAACTGCTCCAAATACATATGTTTTTAAATTTTAAAAAAGTCGTTTGGTTTTTCCGTTTAAGCTGTAGCCCCGTCAAAAGGGAACAAGAAGAAGAATCTGACCGAGAAAAATGGAATTTTTGAAGTGTTATATCTCAGATCCCTTTAGTCTGATTGCAATGAAAATTTCGAAACTTCCTCTCGTATTAAAGGAATATGTAAAATTTCAAGCTCCAATATTTACAGATATTTAACGCTACCCCGTTTATGTAATATATTTTTAAAAATCTATATTTCAGATTGCTTAAGATTTACTAGCAGTGTCACATTCTACTCAGCACATACCTTTATGTGTGGGAAAAAATATAGACAAATTAGCACTAAATGTAATGAATATGGCTTTCCTTCCTTCAACTATAATTTGATATAAACGTATTCATAACGCGACAATAATTTTCAAAATTACTAACTATGGTGGGAAAATGATATTAGTTTGTCACTATTATAATCAAACTTCCAAATTTTAATTTTTGTTTTTAAAAGTCCAACTGAACAGAACGCTTGCCCCAATGTACGAAGATTTGTAAACCCCCAAATAGATTTAGCAAATATTAAAACAGGGTTCAAAATCAAAACTTATTAAAATAATTTGCGTATAATATTCAATTAGTATTATAATCAATGGAAAAATAGAACCGATAAATTATTTTCTACTAATTTATTTAGCTAGTAAAATTGAAATAATTCAGAAGCGATAAATCGAATCATCTTTCTAACTGAAAAAATAATTTAATCAATTAATTTTAATAAATTATAAAATTTACATCAGGAAAAAAAAAATTAATTTGCAGTATTTATTAAAGAAAACCAAAACGTAGAATAGGAATTGCCGATAGCATGGGATAATCAGTCACACTTAAAACAAGGGAATATTTTGTGTCATCAGAAGCTTTTTGAACATTTCATCAAGATAACTTTAACAAAAAATGGCTTCTTCAACTACAAAATATATACAAGTGGTATGTCTATTGCTCCATGAAATCTGTAAGCTTTATAAATACCGACCCTTCCATTGGGTTTTGTACTATGGAAGGTAAAGAGAAAATCAAAAACCAATTTGTAGTATTTATTTAAGAAAACCAAAACGTAGAATAAGAATTGTCAATAGCATGGTGTAATCAATCACACTTAAAACAAACATCAGAAGCTTTTTGAAGATTTCAAGATAACTTTAACAAACAATGGCTTCTTCAACTACAAAATATGTACAAGTGGTATGCCTATTGCTCAACAACAAAACAAAAAAAACTGCCTATTGCTCAACGAATGAACAAAAGAATTTAAGTATATTGGAATTTTTCTAAAAACTCAAAAGATGATCAAATCATTTTAAAAGTGAATACCATTTTGAAATCGAATCAGGATTTCATTAATCGGGCACAAATTAGCAAACTTAATTCTTCAAAAAACAATGAAAAGTTAAGAAAACTGCACTACTTAGTCATTTAAATTAATGGCTTTATTAATCACGAGAAGAGCAGAATATTTTCAATGAGATAAAAAAAAAACTTTACAGCATTCCAAAATATATACACGCAGAAATAGACATTACCACTACAGATAATACAATCGTTTGGTGATAGGATGTGTTGGTCATATATCTTATAGCAACATCCGATGATAATATAACATAACATAAATTAACATGAAAAATTTCCA
Source organism: Rhaphigaster nebulosa (assembly GCA_948150685.1). Lineage (NCBI taxonomy): Eukaryota > Metazoa > Arthropoda > Insecta > Hemiptera > Pentatomidae > Rhaphigaster > Rhaphigaster nebulosa. The sequence continues at coordinate 77,925,432 of OX411306.1, read as the reverse complement.
TTATTCTTCTAAGAAAGCTAATCATTTTTATTTTATTATAAATAAATTATTTTAGATTGGGTCCACTACTGTTCATGCACGTATTTTTCTTCGATTTGATAAGGTTGGTATCTTTTTAAGATAAGGCCTTTCATATAGATAACGATTCTTTCCCGACGATAACTTCCTGATAAACAATCAATTTTGAAACAAAACAATCATTCAAAATATTTATTTATATTTAAATCAATTTTTTCAATTTTTATTTATTGAAATTTATAACTGTATTAACTAAAAAATGCAGCCAGTAAATGTGAACTATGTTGACATGTCAGACATGTAGAGAAAATACCCATTGGTTGCACTCCAATAACAGTTCTAGATTATCGGGAATCGAAGAGCAAGCAAGGTTTTTTGTAATTAGTTAGAAGCTTCTTGAAGCTTGGAGCGTCTGTTGAAGTAGCCGAAAACGGCGAGTAGTTTCTTATCGTTTCAGTCAGTGTATTCCAACATAGACGTTTTTCAAAATGGAGTCCTAGATAGCGGATCTGCTAAACAGGGATAAGTGGGATATTAAAGGATATTGGAAGACAGCAAATCATAAGTTTACGAGGTAGGATAAAGGTGATTTGATGGGATTTAGGAATTAATTTTAATCCTCCAATTTTTACACCACTCTTCAAGGTCTGTGATATGTGATTGAAGAGTTTGGGGTGCAATAAATGGATCACTATTTACTGATAGCACACATTTGTCATCAGAATACGTAATGAGGACAGTGTTTAGGATGGGTTGGGATGATTTGTTAGTAGTTGCAAGATTTTCAGTTAAGTTTAGTGAATTTTGAATTTTCTAATTTATGCTTTTAGTTTGTTAGTCAATTCAATGTAGCTAATAAATTTTATTTGTTGGATATCTAGTCCTGTGCCACTTCGACTTGCTGTTCGTTGCTGTGGCATAATCGTATCAGTTAAGAATTATAAATTTCACTGGTTGAGGTGTTATCATTTATGCTGCTTTTTATTGATGCTTTAAGATTTTTTATGGCTCTATCGATGTATTGTTTTGCCTTAAGTGGAATTTTAAAGTCCAATTTATTTTCGAAATCGTATCGAAATTTATCCCAGTTTACTCATCTTGTAATCAATATAAAACTTGTAATTATTTTATAATCATTATAAAACTTACTATTTGTTATAAATGTAAAACTTGTACAGTAGCTATCTCCTTAGACCTATTACCTTATCGTTTGTTGTGGTGCTAGAAAAACTTGTTAGGCGAATAAAGGTAAGGGCTTTTCAATTATTTTGTGAAATAAATGAAAATATTAGTAAATTTTTTAACATTAGCCAAAGTTAGAATCATTTCAGGGGTGATAGGCCAAATGAATTCATGACCATTCTCACCCTGCACTCAACCTGTGATTATTTAGTGATGTACAGAGGAATCTCCTAATCCTAACCGTTCTGTAATCCAAGCTGCCCTTAAACAAAAACATGAGAAAAAATAGAAGAAGGGTTTTGTGGATTTAATTTGAAGCATACTCAAACATTAAATGAGATTCTAAGCATTATAAACACATTACATACTGTTAGACTTCAAAAACATTTAGATTCTTTAAATATTCCAATATTTATTTTTCTTGACCACAGGTCAATATTAAGAAAAGAAATATGTAAGGAAAAAAAATTGATCACTTTTGGAAGTGTAAAAGATTATCATTCTGGCTATACTGAGCCCAGTCTTTAAATATGTGAGTTAGTATGAAAAAAAAAACCCGTAACCATAGTCACGCCAAACACGAGCGTGACTACGGTCACGGACATATGTCATTCTTGTAGTCGAACACAGTCTAAAAAATTTGAAACTATGAGAAATATAAGTGAAAAAGCATTGCAAATTGTAGACGCAGAGGTGGTAGGTTTACCAGTAAGGGGTAGACGATGGGCGGAGGGCGAGGGGGATTTTATGATGTGGAGTTTGAGACTGGCCTGGGAGGTTTGAGGCCCCTGACCTCAAGGCTGCTGATTCTTGTTGGTGTTATCAGAGACTGGTGTAGGCCTGCACATTTGACGCAACTGGCCTGGTGATGATAGTAAGTATTTGTATGCCCGATGTTTTGGTACTTAGTGCATTGTACAATTGTGGTTTTCTGCTTGAGCTGCTCATATCTGATTTTGGATACTTTTGGAAACTGCACAGCCTCTGTAGCTCACAGGATGGTTTTCCATTTCTGTTACTACGAAAATGTTCTACGAATAATAGTGGTGACGGGTATTTTTCTATGTGATACAAAACGTAAGATATCTGGGCCGCATTATGGCCTATTTCTTCCAGGCCTCTTTTTATAGCGGATGTAGGGGTGATCGAGTGTAGACCTCGTAAAACCACTCTATATGCTTTATTTTGTCTCAATTGATAATAACGAAATCTATAGTTTTAGATGTGAGTTGGCTAAAGAGCTTTTTATAACTTTCTATAGAGAAAGTTAAATTAACTGGAGAAAAACATCTGAACTTTGACTGTCCAATCAAATCCGCAATTTCTTGACCGAACGTCATAAATTTTCTATTTTGGATACATAGACAGGTAGTGGCTCAGAATCAGAGAAACCGTGAGGCTCCGGGACCACATTGGATTCTTCTGGTTTCTTTGATGTAGTAGATTTACTGCGCGTTGTTATAATTTTAACAATTGGCTGTTTTGATTTCGCCGATTTCTTTTATTTAGTGAGTTCTACACAAACTCAGAACCAGGGTGCCGCTTTTGAAGTGTCGCTTTAAATATTGCGATTATGCCTCGCTTAAATCAACGGTATCTCTTTCTCCGATTATTTCTATCCACACCCATGATTCGAATAAAAAAAATTACGCATATGTGAGATGAAAGTTTATATGAAGAAGAAAGTTTAAGATATAAATTCTTAAAACTAAAATATTAACATAACAATAAACAAATACTAAATAAAACATTTCTGCATATAAATAAATAAACATAAAAATAAAGTCTCAGGAAAAAAAAAGTTAGCCTACCTTACAAGTGAAGCGGACAAATATTTTCTTAAACTATGCGGCGAAGTCTCTACCGGAGTACCTCCTTCTTCTTCTTTATCTTGCTTCTTGTGCCTTTACTAATGTGGAGAGGCCTCAATCCAACGCTGGAAGCTCGACCCACTGGCAAGAGGGCAGGCGGAAGGCCAAGGATTTTTTACGAAGAGTATATCCAGAAGATTGGAGAAAAAACTCTCTAACAACTGAAGCAGCTCTGGAGGGACCGTGATGCTTGGCAGCGTTGGATTGAGGTCCCTCCACATTAGTAATGTCACAAGGAGGAAGATAAAGAAGAAGAAGAAGGTACTCCGGTAGAGACTTCGCCGCATAGTTTAAGAAAAAATATGTCCGATTCACTTGTAAGGAAGACTAACTTCACATATAAACTTTCTATTTATGAGATCCCACAGGTATCCGTACACAATCTAATATCATGGTTATGAAGTGATCAATGCTATTTCATGACAACCTTACTCAGAATAATCAATACAATCATAGAACCCTGATCCTGTTAACTTCTCAACTCGCCCAAAAAAGATTTTTAATAACATGTAGTCGTTCGGGTGCAGTTGCCATTTAAGTATTTAATATGTTTGATCCAGCTTTAACGCTAGCCCAAATGTATAACTAAATACTTTTCGCAGCTCACAACATTAATTGAAACGCATTTCAGAACCAGTTGTAGGTTTATGTAGAAAACAGCCTCGCCTTTGGCATATTTCCATGCAACTAAATACGAGTATAATATTCGTCTTAATACAAGAACCTTATTGAATTAGGGGAATGGTTAAAGGATTGGGAGGGGAGGGGGTATTGAAGGAAGAATCATCTGTCCACCCTCATGTGAAGCACCGAGAATGTGTATCTGGGTCTCGAAAGACATGCAGATACTACCTCTACCTCAATTAAACAAGAAGGATGTGGTGTTCCTGGCCATAACAATCAAGGTTAATACCATAAAGCTTAAAATGATTACCACTTCCATATATGTACCCCATAATTTGGATCCACCTTATCATTACATAGATAGTTTTTCCGAATTGCAAGAGAGATTGATCTAACTCTCTTAGTAGGCGGTGACATTAACGCCCATCACCTTGTGGGGGCAGTTCAAATACGAATGAGCGAGGGGAATCCTTGCTCGAATATGAAGCTTCTACAAATTTAGAGATACTAAATTAGCGAGGCTACTTTTGTCACTATAGTCAGAAGCGAGGTTTTAGATGAAACAAGCTTCAAATAAAATGAAGAACCTTTGTAAAGACTGGAAGATCACCTGGGTTAATACACTGTCTGACGAAGAAAGACCACTGATTCGTGGGTGGTCCACTGAATTGTCTTAAGTTACAAAAGGCTGCAAGGAAGGCCTATAACTAGACAGAAGGCTGACTGGGATTTGCACCGTGTCGCCTTTAGCTTATATAAAAAGGAAATCACGAATCATAAACGGGATGGCTGGCGTAAATTTTGTAGCAATATAGAAAGCACGCCTGAAGCCTCTCGTCTTGTTAAGCTGCTTGGAAATGACGTCCAGCAGCTACTGATAGCCTTAAAAAAACCCAACGGTATCTGGACGTCCAGCTTGGTGGACACTTTGTACCACCCACCAATGGAGACCTACTTTTCGGTTTGCAGTATTACAATTTAGTCAATCTTTCAAGTATCTGCCCTGGCAGCGAAACTAGTGATAAAGAGGAGGATTGGGCCGTATAAGGTCCCAAGCACCGACGTTATCCTTCCATGCATGCTCAAAGAGGGCCTCAATGCTCAGCTCTCAGATTCTCAGCACTACTATGAGCCTCTCCAGCCATCGGGTATATTCCAGAATCCTGCAGGAAATCTTTAATAGCTTTTATTCTGAAGAATAGTAAGGTGGCTTATAGCGTCGCTAAAGCTTTTCCTTAGCGTATCCTCCTTTCTTTTTAAGATCCTGGAGAAGCTGGTAGCAAAGTAATAACACTCCACCCCCTTAACCCTCAACAGCTTGCAGAGCTCCAGGGAAAATAAACAGAAACTGCCCAACATTCTCTAGTAGGAAAAATAGAAAAGGCCTTGGTATACAAAGAATCTGCTGTTGAAGGGGCAATCGACCAGATCTGGGACAGTTTGCAAAGCATTATAAGAAATATCTGCCCCAGCTGCGATATTCAGATGGGTCGGATTTGTTTTCTTTAACAGAACAATCTTCTTCTTTAACAGAAGGTTGCTGTCAAGGGAGTTTCATGTCCTTACTGCTCTGGTACCTTGTAATGGATAAGTTGTTAAGCAGACTAGAGGATGCTGGATTCTCTGCCCAGGCGTTCGCAGATGATGGAGTAATCCTCATTACAGGTAAATTTGTTACCACCTTTGAGCGTATGCAGATCGCATGCGATATTGTTCAGACCAGGTGTAATGAAGCTAGACTCCCGGTAAATCCAACTACGACTGAGTTAATTCTCTTTACCAAGAAACGGAAGCTGAATGCTTTAAGGACTCCTACCTTTTTTGGCAAACAGCTCCAATTAAGAAACAAGACAAATATCTCTGAATTATTTTGGATTCCAAACTAAATTGGTGCCGCCATTTGACTGGAACCAAAAGGAAAGCAATAGCATCCTTTTGGCATGTTAGACGCGCTGGATTTACACAGCAACTATAAGACCTAGAATTCAATATGGAAACATAGAGTGGTGGACAACCCTGATTAGGGCCTCCCATGATCGGACACTCAGTCAGTTTCAAAGGATGGCATGCATGAGCATTACCGAAGCGTTTCGTCCCACACCTACCAAGGCTATAGAAGTCCTTCTATACTTAACACCGTTTAAGCTATGGCTGAGGGGCGAGGCGGTAATAGCCTATCTAAGAATCAAAGAAAATAGACAGTGGCAAGTGCGGGGTAGACCTACAGGCCACTCATATAGCCAAAGTGGTGGAAAAGGAGCTTTATATCCTTCAATATTGCTGTCCTCTACTTAATAGAAACCTTATTCTAGATTCCATAAGCATTGGATCTACTCGCCTGCTCGAAGGAATTAGAATTAGTATGGGTTTCTGGACATAAAGGAATCAAAGGCAACGAGATGGCTGAGCAGCTTGCAATGGAAGGCGCTGAGAACCCTATCTTTGAGCCAGAACCTTCGATAGGCATCTCCAAAAGGTTTGTTTTTAACTTCAAAATTTGAGGAAAATATGGTTGTTTATAGAGACTTGATGCTTAAATTATGTTTTAGAAAGTGTTTTTCTAATACCACTGATGGTTTCAGAATTGTATGATTTTTTTGTAATTAGTTAGAAGCTTGTTGGAGCTTGGAGTGTCTGTCTATTAAGTGTTGAAGCAGCCGAAAACGGCGAGTAGTTTCTTATCGTTTCAGTCAGTGTATTCCAACATAGACGTTTTTCAAAATGGAGTTATAGATAACGGATCTGCTAAACAGGGATAAGTGGGATATTAAAGGATACTGGAAGACAGCAAATCATACGTTTACAAGGTAGGATAAAGGTGATTTGATGGGATTTAGGAATTTATTTTAACCCTCCAATTTTTACACCATTCTTCAAGGTCTGTGATATGTGACTGAAGATTTTGGGGTGCAATAAATGGATCACTATTTACTGATAGCACACATTTGTCATCAGAATACGTAATGAGGACAGTGTTTAGGATGGGTTGGGATGATTTGTTAGTAGTTGCAAGATTTTCAGTTAAGTTTAGTGAATTTTGAATTTTCTAATTTATGCTTTTAGTTTGTTAGTCAATTCAATGTAGCTAATAAATTTTATTTGTTGGATATCTAGTCCTGTGCCACTTCGACTTGCTCTTCGTTGCTGTAGCATAATCGTATCTGTTGAGAATTATAAATTTCACTGGTTGAGGTGTTATCATTTATGCTGCTTTTCATTGATGCTGTAAGATTTGTTATGGCTCTATAGATGTCTTGCCTTAAGAAGTCCAATTTATTTTCCAAATCGAACCGAAATTTATCCCAGTAAACTGGGATGAAAATATGGTTGTTTATAGAGACTTGATGCTTAAATTATGTTTTAGAAAGTGTTTTTTTTTTTGTCCCTCATTTGGTTTCAGAGTTTTATCGTTGTACAATAAATCCCTTGCTACAAATGATTTTGTTGCGAAGCTACAGAAGAGTTAAAAAGAAAAAACGTCTTTCTGTATTTAGTGAAATGATAAAATAATCACCTTTTAAATGTTTATAACCTTTGTTTATATCGAAGGGATAGTCCTATCAGCAATTGATCCAATATAAGCGAGGAATTATACCGTCCTCTCTGGACCGTTTTCGTCCTTCATTCCAGGATACTTTTTGGCCCGCCTACGCAGCTATTGTCCCATCACGCCATCAGCGTGGATTTCTTTTCTCTGCCTGTCTAGTGCTCAAATATCTAAACTGCCAGTGTAGTCAAATATATTTTGTTAGTATTTCATGGCTATCCGCTGCCAGATTACGTTGTATAGTAGTATATTTCACAATCTTTCAGTCATCATTTAATGGTCCTCCGATTCATTTAATTACTTTCTGAACCTTCCTAAGGGTTTATAAATTTTTTCCAACATTTTTCCAACAAGGTTTACAATGAGATGCAAAGAACACGGGTACTTGAAGCTTATCTGTCTTGAAAGGGATTTTAGGAAAACATTTTAGGTTATCCAAAATTTTAAAACAGGTAGGTTCAGTATCATGAAAAATCTTACCGATTATTATTATAACTTGAAACCAATAGTTTGAGCCCATTTCCCAGGACCTTAAAACTTCTAGGTAGCTTACTTAGCCTTCTCTAAATACAGAAAGACGTCTATGAGATTGGTTTTCTTCTTAACGCTTCTCAAATGCTATTAGTAAGGGATTACAGATGCCCTCTGACACCAAATGTATGACAAGAAACAACTTACAAAAAAAAAAGTCTCTATGAATAACTATATTTTCCGGAACTTTTGGTATAATAAGGAAAGAGCCCAGGGCGGATTCGAACCTGTGCCACAGGAGTCTGAGATTGCTAAAGTGATAGTAATATAATAATATATATTATAAATAGTAATAGTAGTATAAACTTGTAACATTACAACCCGTGAAGGGTCTTGGGTTCAGTACTTGGTAAGTACCATACTGTTTCTAGGCCAACGGTTGTAGCCAGGAGGTGATGCGGCCGAGATCACGCTCAACCGTCTAGTTTTTCTCCTAATTAAGAGTACCCACTTTATAAAGGCTAGGTGAGCCACAGGAGGGTCCTCCGATCCCACAGGGTCGATCCACGACTGAATACAGAATAAATAATTATCTACCTCAGCCGGTCCCGAACCCGGGACCTTGAGATTAGTAGCGCAGTGACTTGCCCACTGAGCTACCCCGCTCTTAATAGTAGTATAATAATATATAATTTATTAAATAATTCTATTGAAGGCTGTGCTACTCTTTTATACCCACTAACCTTCGCCTCCAATATTTCCTAAGTGTCGGCGCTAGTGATGGTAAATATCTTAATACTACTTAGATTCTATTACTTAGTGTAATATGCAGTTATTAGTACTTAGGGAATTTATCCTGCATGGTACTGCCCATAACAATCTTGTAGGCGACAGCCATTAGCCTTTTGGATTCTGATGCATAAACTAATTCGATGATATTGGATAAGGTTATCAGCTCTTAAAATGATAGCCACTCTGCTAATTAGTTCCATTTTGACCATATATGAGGTTCAGGGGAAATCCATGGTTGTGAGAGGACTTCAGCTACACAGTTATACTGTTTCTTCGATGTTTCTTCCTCTCCAATGAAAATTACCTCATACTTCGTACCAGCCATTACCTGTAACACAAGTGTAAAGACTAAAAATTGTATTGTAGAACATGAATTTTGGTATATAAATCTCTTATGCATTGTGCGATGAAACTAACAATACTATAATTGATCAGGACTATTAACTTATTACGATATTATTGGAAGATTCCAGCACAAAGCCTTGAGTCTCTCAAGTAGCAATAAATAACGAACCAGTCAACCTTTCGAAAATTCAGGCATTACTAACACTGAAAAGCATAGGACCACATAAATGCACATATCACATCGGTAGTTTAAAAAGTAAAAACTAAAAACTAAATAACTAATCAAGATAACTACTCACAACTAACCAAAATAATATATAAGATGTTGCTCAAAAACATAAAGATAACCCCTGGAGGTTTTATAGCAATTACAACGCAGAGACAAACATTTCCTATGAATATTGGTTAGCAAATGAAATCTTGATCAGTTTTCAAGACAAAAACATGAAAAAAAACAACACATTTTTCGGCAACTTTTGGCAATTAATGAAGAAACAACTCGTTGCATAAAAAAAGAAAAGGATGGAGAGTGGAAATAGAGAATCGTACTTGGGGTCGAATGGAACTAATAGTTCAAACACAGGATCTTTGGCAATTTATCGGAGTTGACATGATTTTCAAAATGATTGGTGAAATCGAAATTCCAAAACGATTTGTTATTTTTAGCAAAATAGGTTTTAGGTCGTTAAAAAAAAATGTAACCTTCATCACCGAACCATATATAAAACTCTAATTTACCAAATTTGAAATGTTTTGCATTATATTTTAATATAATTTTTGATGGAAATGAAGTATGACCTACAAGTAAAGTACCACTTCCGGTGATCATATAGTTGCTAAAATGGGAGGTTCACAACTAGATTTTACACCAATCCCAAACACAAAATTTTAACTTTCTACAGCTAACCGTTTTTGAGTTGTGCGAGATACGCACATTCGGACAGACGTCGCGACGAAACTAATCAAAATTGATTCAGAGATGGTCAAAATAGATATTTCCGTTGAAAACCGAACATTTTCGCGATTATACTTCCATTACTGCGTACAAGGGATTAATAAGCCTAAATGGACAAAATAAACAAAAAAAATTGTAAATTCATGAAACATTTGTCATATCTTCATCTTCATAGCAGGAATCGAGATCTTCCAAGTATTCATGTGGAGAAACGAAATGTGGGGAGGACTGTATATTCGAAAAATAACCTACTCAAATTAAGTCTTGAGTTTTTACCTAAGTATTGTAATCGCAAAAATATTCGGTTCCAGATTTCAATGGAAATATCCGTTTTGAATAAATTTTGGTTGACATCGGCAAACCGGAAGTGGTACTTTACTTATAAACATACTCATTATAAACATACATCAAAAAGTATATTTAATACAGAGATCATATGGTTCGGTGATAAAGGTTATAAACGCGATTTATTTTCCATTCAAAATCTTGTTTTAAGTGTTAAAATTGAGTCTAAAATACTTTTTTCCTCCCCATTTGTGAGCTGGACAAGTTTGCAGTAGGAGAATAAGATATCAGTTATGGGGGTTCTTCCGCTTAAAAAGTTGAAACTGTCGATTTCCAATGCTTTATCTAGTGACATAGGCAGTTCTAATGTTTTCAAGGAACACGAAGAAATCTCTTGGGAACTTGTTACCAATTGAAAAAAAAACGACACATAATAACGGAATGCGACCTCCAGAAACAATAGCGTGTGTTTGTGTTTGTGTGTGTGTTTGTTTGTGTTTTTTTTATTATTATTTTTTTTTTTATACGAGTGTGGGTGGAAATCTTCAAAAGACACGGATAGGTCCGTACCTATCCGCGTGTGGGATATCTACCCACTAAAACCAGCCTTCTCTTATATGAGCGTTGCCTCTCTTCTGCGACCAGCTCTATCGTCGGCATCCTGGCCACCACACACGCAGCTTCGTAGTAAACTGTGCGGAACGCGCTGATCACTCTGATAACACTCCGGCGGTAGACAGATACCATTGGTCTCCTGTAGGCCAGTATGTCCAAGGCCCCACTCCATATTGCGGCTGCGTAGAGCAGAGTAGATGGGACCACACTTGCGACCAATAGTCTCCGACTACTTCTGGGTCCGCCCATGTTGGGCATCAGATGGACCAACGCTGTGCTCACTCTAGCCGCTTTATCGCATATGTGTTGGATATGCTCCTTGAACCGCAGCCTCTCATCGATTATAACACCAAGATACCTCAGGGAAGGCTGGGACCTAATTTCTTGTCTACCCACTTCCTTCCTTTTGCGACTACTAATAAGAAGGGCCTCTGTTTTTCTGTCTGCCAGCTGGAGCCCCACCGATGGAGCCCCACTCGGATCAATGAAATGCTCTGGTTGGCCTTCGAGGTCACTTCATCTTTGTATTTTGCCTCGATCACCACTGCGATGTCGTCGGCAAAGCCCACCGTCTTGGCACCCTCTGGCAGGCTAAGCCTGAGGACCCTATCGTACATGACATTCCACAGTAGTGGCCCAAGCACTGAGCCCTGGGGTATTCCACCAGTCACCTTAAACCTTTTTGGCCCATCCTCTATTGAATAAATTAGGGTCCTGTCCCTGAAATATTCTCGAATAATGCCCGTCAGGTAAGTGGGGACACCCAATTCCTGCAGGGATTCAGAATACAGCTCCATTTCGCCGAGTTAAAGGCGTTTTTAACATCAAGCGTGATAACTGCGCAATAGCATTTCGCACCTCTCCTCCACCTCTTCCCCGCAATAGCCTTCCGAGCCGTTTCTATCACCATGGTGATTGCGTCCAGAGTTGATCTTGCTTTCCGGAAGCCAAACTGAGTCTGTGCTAGACCTCCTACACCTTCTGTGGTCTCTTGTATCCTGCCAGCTATAATTTTCTCCAAAGCCTTGCCAGCTGTGTCCAACAGACAAATGGGTCGGTATGCTGAAGGGTCCGATGGGTTTTCTTTTCGGGATCAGCACAAGGCGCTGTCTTTTCCATGGCCGCTGAAAGGATCCTTCACTTAAACAAGAACTGAAGACTTCCTGAAAAAGATTTGACCTTATCTCCATGGCCGCCTTTAGTGCCACATTTGGGATGTCATCCAAACCTGGTGATTTTCCTATCTGAAGGTTAGTGCAGACATCCTTGAGTTCATCATCTGTCACGGATGGCACGTCAAATGGCTGCCACAACCCTGAATGCATTAATTCTTCTTGTTCTGGGAAAAGAGTTGCCACTATCTTCTCTACAGCAACCGGGCACGTGGGTGATCTCGAAGAGTTGCTCTTTAACTTCTTCATGACGGTCCGGTAAGGCCGTCCCCATGGATCCTCGGCTACCTCTTCGCAGAGTTCCTTCCAGCACCGCCTCTTGCTCATCTTGATTGCTCGCCGTAGTTCACGGCTCATAGCTTTGAACTCTTCCTGGAATATTTGGAACTGAGGGCTTCCTTTTGCTCGCTGGTATCTTCTTCTCGATGCATGACACCGTCTACGACAGTCAGTGATCTGGTCGTTCCACCAGTAGACTGGGTTTCGGTCCATGCATGCGTTGCTGCGCACCATAGCTGCGTCTTGCTGGTACCAGCTGTGGTGACCAGATCCATTACCTGGTGTGCCTTATCCTCTGCGGAGCCTGAAAGCTCACAAGATGCCTCCATCATAATTTTGAATGACTCCCTATCAAAAGTCCTAGCTTTCCAGCGAACTGTACTCCTTTCTTGCCTCGCTGAAATTGTTTTTCGGTTTTCCAGGGTGATCAGTATAGTTGGACGTAGGCTGTCACTGACAAATGCCAAGTCAATGATGGAAGACCTGTCCCCCTTCACAAATGTTGGTTTCGCCCCTGTATTTACCAGCACCAAGTCGTCCATCTGAGGAAAGACTTCTAATAGGACTTCTCCGCGTCGGTTCGTCGACCTGCTGCCCCACTCTGTAGCCCAGGCATTAAAGTCTCCGACAATTACTATTGGCCTACGCCCTCTGGCGTCTCGTACTATGCTATCTAATTGATCTTCGAATTCCTGGATTGTGGTGCTCGGCGGGGCATAGCAGCTGCACAGGTACAGATGTTGTATCTTACCCCAGAAAATACCAGTTGTAGGGACCTGCGGCGTTCAACTGTATCAGAAGATTTCCGGCCTCATTCTTGCGAATCCTGGTGATACTTGAGCCCATACTTTGCAACGCTGGATCGGCCCGAACCTTATGAAGGGTATCGGCATAGGTGGTGCCTTCTGAGATCTTGATTATCAGGGCGTCCGGCTTTGGTGGTTTTGGGCGTTGGCGCTCTTTTCTGCCCCTCCTCTTGTTCATGACTGTTTGCCACTGCTCCCCTGTGGATGCTGTAGGGGATATCATGTGTTGCCGAGGCTGCTCCGCTCTTTCTCCCCCAGGTACCTTGGTATGTTTGCCTTGCACAATCACCTTTGTTTTTTGTTTCTTTCTCAAGTCCTCCTCTTGAGTAGTTGAACGCTGGTTATCTAGCTGATTCTTTTTTTGCGTAGTTTTTATTGTTGCTGGCGTCCCGGTCAGGGTACCAGCATCCACCATACTTTCTTTTTTTTCCTCACTTAATTTGTTCTCCAGTTAAATCAGGTGGTTCTGGATTCTACAGGCATATTCCTTTATCTCACCGTGGGCATTATGTCGCGACTGGATGTATGCTTGTAAATCCTGGACTTCTTTAACAAGTTTCGTCCACTCCGCCTGGCAAAACTCCAAATGTGTACCTGAAGTCTCAGCTACAGTTGGGTTTCTATACGTGGTTTTGCGGTGGCATGATGACGACGACGTGGGTCCGGCTTTCGCAACCTCTTCCGACACCGGTACTGGGGTTCCGAGCCCCTGAACCGTAAGGCTAATCTCCTGTTCTATCATTTCATAAATTTAATTTGCAATTTATACCTCCTGACAGGTTTAATACAGCCGCCTCTAACCTGAGGAACAGACGCTGACCTAATCTAGGAACCGTCGCGCCTGGATTTGTTTAGTTTTGGTCCACCCCGGGTATTTTATTTCCCCGGTACCCACCATATCTGGTGAGCATTCCCCTATCCGCCACCTGGGGAGGCGCCCAATGGGAGGCTAGTAACTCCTCACGGGTGTGTTTGCGTGTGTGTGTGTGTGTGTGTGTGTGTGTGTGTGTGTGTGTGTATGTGTGTCGGCATGTGTCAATAGATCTGCGTCGCGACGCCGAGTATCTTTTTGAAATACTGCTTGTGTACTTGTGTACTTGTGTACACGCTATTTTCGGAAACTAATAACCTAATTCAGGGTCACTTTTTGAGCAACCGATTTATAGTTTAATAGGCGTACAAGGAAGTCGTGGAATGTCCACATCAGATATTTTAGTTTCTGGATCGAATGAGACCACTCCCTTGGCAATGCCGTCAATAGTTTAGATTTTATTATTGATTTTAGGTAAGCAATACAGAATAATCAAATTTTGCGGCTGAACTATTTACAGAGTGTTCCGTATGTCACTGGAAATATTTAAGAGGTGTTAGTAGACTTCAAGAGCAACAAAAAAGTTCATATATATCCATGGTTCTTTGGCACACAAAAAAGTAGGAAAATTAAGTTTTGTATTTTTTAAAGTAAGTCACATATTTTGTGGAATAGGTAGCCATCACTCAAACAATGTTCAAGGTACTTAAGTTCCCATTGCACCATCGAAAAAATCCTCCTTAAGAAATACAGTTTGTATTAACTAAATCCATTGTAAAGATACATTTGGAGGTGAAGTTTTATTTTTTTTTTAAACCATACCGTATGTGGGAATGCTTTTCCCAGACCATTTGGTCTATAGATAATTCCACTTCTAGGAAAACTTCTACTTTCATTAGGCTTTAATATCACTTATAAGAAGTAGAGGTTCCTTTTCGGATTTTTCCAGTAAACACTTCTTTGTCGGAGAAACCTTATTCCCCACCAAACTTTTTGGCAAATCAGAAGCCAATTCAAGAGTAATCCCCAAAAAGCTTCTACTTCTTTTATACGAAATTAAAGCTTAATGAAAGTAAAAGTTTTCCTAGAAGTGGGGTATCTCGGTGGCCCAACTAGAAAAAGCATTTACAACTACAGAGTGATTTTAAAAAATAAATAAAACTTTTCGCTATTAGTCATCCCCGAATGCCCTCTCCCCTTACAATGGATTTAGTTAATACAAACTATATTTCTTAAGAATGATTTCGTCTACTTTACGATGATGTATCAGAATATATCAGCTTTCTATCCTTCTCTCCTACCCCCCATCAAAACCCGAAACTCTGGGACTTTTTACCAGTTATTACGGGAAAAATAAAGAACAATCTATGACCAGTTTCAGCTTTTTTACTTCCTTGTACGAAGTAAAGAAAGTATTGTAATCGCGAAAATTTTCGGTTTTCAGATTTTGACGGAAATATCCATTTTGACCATCCCTGAATCCATTTTGACTAGTTTCGTCGTGGCGTCTGTACGTACGTACGTTCGTTCGTTCGTATTTCGTATAACTCAAAAACGGTTAGCCGTAGAAAGTTGAAATTTTGTATTTAGGATTGTTTTAAAATCTAGTTGTGAACCTCCCTTTTTGGTCACTGCTTAATCACCAGAAGTGTTACTTTACTTGAAGGTCATAATTGATTTCCATCAAAAATCATATTAAAATACTTTGCAAAACTTCTCAAATTTGGTATTTATAACTTATATATTGATTTAAATAACATGCTAGATTTTGGTCTAAATTGGAAAACCTGAAGCGGTACTTTACTTGAAGGTTATATTAGACTTTCATCAAAAATTATATTAAAATATAATGTAAAACATCTCAAATTTGGTAAATAGGCCTTTTATATTGATGTGAATGTATTTACTATATTTTGGTTAAAATTGGTGAGCCGAAAACGGTACTTTACTTGAAGGTTACATCAAAAATTATATTTAAATTAAATACATAAATTATATATTTCGGTAATAAAGGTTACAATCGTAATTTGGTTTCCAATCCAATTAAACATTTTTATTACTTGTTTTAAGTGTTAAAATTTAGTGTAAAATACTGGTTTTCCTCCCTATTTGTGTGCGTGTGCGTGCGTGTGAGTGTTTGTGTGTGTGTGTGTGTGTGTGTGTGTGTGTGTGTGTGTGTGTGTGTGTGTGTGTGTGTGTGTGTCAATAGATGGATGTCGCGACGCCGAGTATTGTTATAGAGATACTGCGATCTTCGGAAACTAGTAACCAAATTCAGGATCACTTTTTGAACCACCGATTTATAGTTTAATAGGCCTACAAGGAAGTCATGTGTTGTCCACATCAGATATTTTTAAGTGTTAAGATTGAGTCTAAAATACTAGTTTTCCACTCCATTTGTAAGATCAACAAGTCTTCATCATGAGAATAAGATAGTAGTTAAGTGGATTTTTCCGCTTAAAATGTCGAAACTGTCCATTTCTAATGCTTTATCCAGTGATATTGACAGTTTTATTGTCCATATCAGATATTTTTTTAGGATATTCGGGTTACGCGTGTTTTTACCTAATTTTACTGTACTAAAATACTTTTTCCTCGCGCGGATCTCATTACCGCGTAGGGGAGCGTCCCACGGGTGGCGGATGTGGGGATGGTCGGTGGAAATTCCTTGGAAGTTCCTCCCGGCTAAGTCCGATGGACTCGCTGACCAACATTGAGAGCGCCCCTCCAGGCTTGCTGGAGGGTGTGACGTAGGTTTGAACGCCCTACTCACATATTTTTAGTTCACAAAATACCACAAAAAGTCATGGATCTCTCTGAGGTAAAACGCTCATTATCCGGAAGTAAACTAGTCCCCCGTTCGGGTCTCCGGGTGGGGACTGCTTCAGAGGATTCATGGCGCAAGTTGAAAATTAGAGATTTAGGTATAGGGACGTGGAACGAAAGAAGTTTGAATACAGCGGGTGGGTTAAAATCGGTGGCAAACGAGGTTAAGAGATACAATGTAGATATCGTGGCACTGCAAGAGATTCGGTGGCCAGGTAACTTTGGTACGGTGGGAGCGGTAATTATTGTTTAGGTATTGGATTTCTAATAAGGAATAGATTGCTCTCCGCATTGAGGGACGTAAAATTTTTTAGTGATAGGATATCTGTGGCCATATTTCAGGGGCGGTGGTTTAAAATCGCGCTGATAAACATACATTCCCCTACCGAAGACAGTGATGATGAAGTTAAATGCGAATTTTATGATAAACTAGAGTGGGTATATGATAAACTACCTCCAAACTGAGTGAAAATAATATTAGGGGACGCAAACGCAAAGGTGGGAAGGGAAGAAGTATACTGTCCGACGATCGGTAAAGAAAGTTTGCACGAACATAGCAATGATAATGGGATCCGTCTAATAAACTTTGCTATCTCGAAAAACCTAACAATCAAAAGTACTACGTTTAAACATAGGGATATTCATAAGTATACGTGGACATCGCCGGATTCACAAACACGCAATCAAATTGATCATGTTTTGATACAACAAAGATGGCAAAATAGTATAATTAACGTGAGGTCTTATCGTGGGGCAGAATGTGGGTCAGATCATGAATTAGTAATTGCGAAACTTCGACAAAAACTTAATATAAAAAAAAGGAATGAAAGCCGTATTTGTTTCGAAAATTTTGATCTAGATAAATTGAAAAACCCTTCAATTAGAAATCAATTCGCGGTAGAAATCAAGAATAGGTTTGAAGCCTTGGAATCTTTAGATGAGGATCGCGAAGATGTAGACAAGCTATGGATCGGAATTAGGGATAATATTAAAGAGGTAAGTAATCTGTGTCTTGGAAAAAGGGACAATAAAAAGAATAAACCGTGGTTCGATAATGATTGTCTTGTGCGAAAAAAGAAGAGCCGCGAAACTAAAAGCTTTGAATAATCCAAGCGATAACAATGTTGCTAATTTCCGGGCCTTGATGAATGAAACGTCCAAATTCCTCAAAAATAAAAAACGAGAATATCTTAAAAACAAAATAATAGAGATAGAAACTAATAGAATTGAAAACAACGTAAGAGACATGTACAAGGGTATAAACAGATCGCGTAAACAGTTTGAACCAGCAATGAATGGAATTAGAGATGAAAATAACAATATCTTGGCCGATCCGGGGGACATTGTGAATAAATTTAAAAAACACTTTGAAAGTATTTTGAATTCGGGAAATAATAATCAATCTCCTCCTTCTGAATATCAGAGTGCTGAACCGTTAATTGAAGAACCGAGTAAGGAGGAAGTCGAAATAGCCATCGGAAAATTAAAATCTCATAAAGCAGCGGGAATCGACAACATTTCCAGTGAAATAATAAAAGCGTGCGGTGAAGCTGGAGTTTCTAAAATACATTTTTTGGTTAAAAAGATCTGGGAAAATGAAAAAATGCCCGAAGAATGGAAAGAATCTATACTTATTCCGATTCACAAAAAAGGTCCGAGGACGGAGTGTAATAACTATCGCGGAATATCACTCCTCCCGGTATGTTATAAAATATTCTCGTTGATCCTAACTAGTCGAATCACGGAATATGCCGAGGAAATTATCGGAGTCTACCAATGTGGTTTTAGACGGAACCGATCAACTACCGATCAAATATTTTCCTTACGGCAAATATTAGAAAAAAAATTAGAATTCAACGGTGTAGTTCATCAGCTTTTTGTGGATTTCAAAAAGGCTTATGATTCCATTGATCGCCGGAGACTGTATAACATTTTGATTGAGCAGGGAATACCGAAGAAGTTAGTAAATCTAGTAGGGATGTGCATGACCGAAACATTCAATAAAGTTAGAATAGGTAATTATTTTTCGGAGAAATTTGAAGTTCGCTCGGGGTTAAAACAAGGCGATTCCCTTTCACCTGTCCTATTTAATTTAGCATTAGAGTATGTCATTAGAAAGGTAATGCTTACCGAAAGGGGTTTAGATCTGGGTGGTAGAATATCCGTGCTGGGGTTTGCGGATGATTTGGTATTATTAAGTGAGGACGCGGAAACTATAAAACTGAATACAGCAACGTTGATGACAGCTGGGAAAGAGGTTGGCCTCAAAATAAATACGGATAAGACGAAATATATGGTTAGCAATAGAAACAGAGGCGATTTTGAGGATATAGATATAGGAGAAAATAGGTTTGAACACGTTGAGAAATTTAAGTATTTGGGGTCTGTGATTACTAGAAAAAACGAAATTCAAGAGGAAATAAAGGCGCGGTTAAAGGCGGGAAATGCTTGTTATTTTTCGGTGTCAACATTACTTAGGTCGCGCATTTTGTCCAGAAACTTAAAACTTAGAATATACAAAACTATTATCTTGCCTACAGTTCTGTATGGGTGTGAAACGTGGCCGCTAACCTTGAAGGACGAACAACGCCTTAAGGTATTCGAGAATAAGGTACTGCGTAAAATATTTGGTCCGAAAAAGGATGAGTCAACTGGAGAGTTTAGGAGATTACACAACGCGGAATTGCGGAGCATGCACCCTGTTAATATAATCGAAGTGATATAATCGTGACGGTTGAAATGGGCTTGCAAAGTTGTTGGGCTCAGTAACGAACGAATTCCTAAAAAGTTAATAAACGCTGAGCTGACTGGTAAACGTCCGAGGGGTAGACCGAAACGTAGGTGGGAGGATAGTATTAAGAGTGATCTAATGAATTTGGGTTTGGAAGGTAGTCGGTGGACCGAGATTTGTAGACAGCGATTAGTGGTATCGGCATCGAACCTCCGGGTTCGCTAAGCCTTTTCATTATTATTATAAAATACTTTTTTGTTTAGCGTTATTATTAATAGCAAAACCCCAAGATTTATCCTTTTTTGGAGGGACACCCTGTATATTGGGCTGTATTATTTTAGCTGTTGATGTGAGATATATTATCTCCGGTTTGACATCGTTATTTAAGAAACACACGGATTTCTTCTGGAATCTTCCAATGATATCCTAATCATAGTTTTTTGTCTCTTAATTAACTTGTTGATTAAATAATTTATTAATTCAATAGTATGTAAGATATAGTTTAGTCTAGTAAAGACGTAGCCAGAAGCACAATACACAATACAGCAGAGGTCTGTCTCTTTCAGGAACTGTCTACATCTCTATCATTGTACGGTACCAGTATTAATTTTCGTATGATACATTTCGAGAAAACAAGGTTTAAAAGTTTGGAGCTCCCCATTCTTCTGTGTATGGGCATTCTTGAAACACCGAACATCCACATTTTTGACGGTTTCTTTTTACCATCTTATTTTACTCAACGATATGAATATATGCGTATAAATCCATTTCGGAAAAAAAAGTGACTCTTCTGCTTTTCATCGTGGATTCTTCATATCAGATTATAGTTCCATTTGATTCAATTTAGATTAACACGCAGCATTACATGCATATTGTTATCCACTGTGGCTACTTAACACTTAAGATAAACAAATTTTTTTAAATTTATATTTTTTAAATTATAAAAATAGTATTAATTAGCTTTATATTATTTAAAAAAAAGAAATAAATAATATGAAGACTTATAAATATATTATGAAACACGATACAAAATTTATTTATACTCACTTGAGAAGTGGCCTCTACTATTTTAACTACTAATATGTTTTCATCATTTGATCTTGAGTTATGGATAGTAACAGCCTTGCTCAGCAACTCCTTGATTTCCTGATCTTCTGGATCCTTTTTCTTGTGGCCACCCATCAAAGGCTAGAATGAGAAAAGGGGACATTTGAGTCCAAAATTAGAGAAAAAAAAATATAAATAATAAATGAAAAAGAGAAGTCAATACAGATCTATTTCCATAGTTTATTATATACTTTTTGGCGTGCATACCACTTCGAAATCGATGATAAGTGCGGGAAAGCTGCAGGATTTAAATGAGCAAAACTTATGGTTATTAGATAATCTAAAAGATAATATTTTTATTCAAAAGTTTGGAGCATAAGCTAGGCTCTCCATCTGAAGCTATGATGAAATGAAAAAAAAAAAACTTTATTATTCTAAGATTGATGTCTCTTTAAAACAATTTGTAGGTACATTTTGTATTGTTCAGGGCAGCGTTGCCAAACAAACATTAAACTTGATTTATATAAATAACATTTACGTGCATACGTACAGTGTAATAATTATTTTGATTGGGCTATGAAATATGGATGAAAAAGATGGTTTTGAACAAGGGGACTCCTCAGGTTAAGAAAGACTTGTCAAACGAAATAATTTCATGGGGAGGAGGATATAAGTCAGATGAGCAGGACCTGGTAGGACAGGATTGAACGAAGGATTTAAATTTAAAGTTCTGTAGAAAGGGTAGAGCCACTTCAACTCGGTGTATCTCTGGTGATCAAGAAAACAAATCGTATTGAGCAATTCCTAAGACGTTTAAGTTTATCTACGAATTCAATAGTGAGCCCGCAATCGTCAATCTGGCGAAAAACGAGGGAGGAAACTAGGATTTGATGAGTTTTGATAAGCGGAGACGATGAAATTACTTCAGGCTAGATACGGTTTGACGTGCGAATTTTTTATCTATTTATTTTTTTAATTTAATTTTACCACCAAAAATCTCTGCAAAATGACCTCAATATACCTTCGACATCATATCTTTGAAATCGTCAAAATTCTAGAGAAGCTTTCTTCCTTAAAGATTAAAACACCAGTTGGAAGGAACAGCTACATATTAGAAAATTATTATTAATAAAGTCCTGACCAAGTCCAGCTTCTCCATTCATGACCTGTGAGTCTACGGCTTATGCGCCTTAATGCCTCCACTGGCTTTCAACACCAATGATACAAGAGGGATAGGACTCGGCCAATGATATAGGAAGGAGGTAGGTTCAGGGGTATTCAGGCCAAACATAAGTATTGCAAACATAGGGGATTACAATTAAGAATTTCTTTTTAGTACATATATTAATTTTTATTTCTTCTATATCTTGTACATATGTTGAGAATGCAAATGAGTTAACACTATTATCAAAGCCTACAGAGTGACAGATTGTAACATTTTTAAATATAAACTCTTGCTGATCTGTTTGGTCCACTACTTCTCATTAACAATTGTAAAGTCTTTTGATGAAACTTTAGAATTTGTATTTTAAGGATTATTTGAGTACATCAAAACTGAGCTAAAGAAATATTAGCAGTTTTATTTATATTTTGGTTTGAAGGAGAATAACATAATTTTTGATATTTTTTGGTTAACTTCTTAATATTATTTTTAAGTCCAAAAATAGTATAATTTTATTTAGTGAGTATTATTTTTTAAAAAGCAATTTATTAAGTGAGTTGTGTCATAAACTCCTACCCAGACTTCCAGCTCACACAATCAAACTGAATCAGCTCAAAGATAAACTGTTTTAGTTAGCATGTAAAGTCAGGGTCAAAAGTATTTGTACACCTGTTTTAAAAACAAGTTAAATAAAAATATTGCTATTATTTCCGAGGAGTAATTTAAAAAAAATAGAGCGATTCAATATGAACATCAACACATTAATAAAAAGAATATATTTTTGATGATATAAAGCATATAACATTGGATTATAAATACATTATTTAAAGAACTCAACAGAGTGAGTTAAATTTATTCGTACCCAT
This sequence comes from Rhaphigaster nebulosa, assembly GCA_948150685.1. NCBI lineage: Eukaryota > Metazoa > Arthropoda > Insecta > Hemiptera > Pentatomidae > Rhaphigaster > Rhaphigaster nebulosa. The sequence continues at coordinate 77,903,027 of OX411306.1, read as the reverse complement.
TGTTATTTTTGTTTTAATTTATAGTAAAACTTTTATTAATATTTAGTGTGGCCACCTGTGGCTTTTAATGCACATCTAAGACTCTGTGGCTTTGAATTAACTGATTTTTGTCTCAATGACCTCGGAATTTTGTTACAATCCTCGGAAATAACACTCTTTAAATTATAGAAATTAGAAACATTGCGTTTTGATCCTTCAGATATTCTCACAGATACTCTATAGGAGGGATTCCCAAACCGTGGTACCTTGGATGTACCTTTGGTGGTACCAAACGTTGCGTACCATTGGTGGTAAACACAACTCAATTTCTAAAAATAGACGCGATCAAGACAGGGAAATCATGACAAAAGCACTCGCCGGCGTATGTACAACAAAACAAACCATAAATTTATACGATTAAAACACGGTTTAATCAACGGTTATTATTTCAATGATACCAAAACGCTCGATTTCCTCAATTTACGGTTCCGTAAACACACCTCAATTTTTAAAAATAGACGCGATCAAGACAGTCATTGTGAATCACCCGCCATAACCGAAATCTTCAAAAGCATGACCAACCCAAATGACAGAATTATTAATTCTATATAATAATAATTGATGAAAAAAATAGTATTACAGAGAAATATGCAACCACTACAACATAGAAAGCATAAAACCAAGTAAAGGTTATGGTTAAGAATTAACATTTGCTCGAAAACAAGATATAATTGTGATTAGAAAATTTCTCTTTCACAAGTAAAAATCACAGAAAGAATCTATACTTATAATTATTACCTTCTCTGATGACATCGTAATGACAGCAACGAATAAGCAATAGAGGAACAAACAAATGATATAGAATCAAATTAGTAACTGGAGTGGTCTGTCAAGCGCATGCGCATGCTTTAGTGATGGACAAAACTGTTCATTTGGAGTAGCAGTAGCAACTGTTTCTGCTAATTTAAAAAATACAGATACAACTGTTTCAAACAAAGAAACAGAAAGTAAAAAAAAAAAGAAAAAAAAAAGATATTCTTATTAATTCACGTATTAATCTCGTTTTTTTTTAAATTCTAATAATAGAGAAAATGCTCTAAGTAAACTTTGAGGCATTTATTAAAATGTTTATGTGTAAAGAACTTTCTTTCCCCATCTTATTTTTATTTACTTTTTTATTCAGCATAATTTAATTAGAAATGAATATTTTATAAATTAATTAATTTTGAATTTTATTAATTTTTCGGTTTGTAATGATATTTTTAACTATTTACCAATTTAAAAACATTTGTATTGCTAATAATGAATACTTCGTGTTCAATAAATACATTTTTCCCTGATTAATTTTGAATTTTAATTGTAAAATTACATTATACCTAGATAATAATGTTTGTTATACTAATTTTGTGTCAGAAAATAAATAAATACAATTTAGTTTGTGTTTATAATTGCCGGTGATAAAAAGTCAAATTAACATTTCAGCTTTAATTGCAAATCATAATATATTATGAAAGAAATATGTTGATATCAATTGGTATCAAGTAAATATGTATATCAATGTACATTTATTGATTTAAAAAACAAAACAAATGGTAGTTGTGATAGGAGGAGATAGTCAAAGAGTTTAAAAATGTCAACTTGCTGTCTATAGGTTAGTTTCAGTGAAGCAGTTGAAGGAGGCTGTTTCTGCTAGATTGCTAATTAACACCCCACCACCACTAGCAGGCTTATTTCTTATCAGATTCCTTACTTTCTTACGTGGCATGGCTTCGTACTTTCGTAGCAGTATCAGTTTTAATTAAAAATTGACAATTTTCGAATTTCTGTGAACATTTATTGACAATTCCAGACCACTTACGTTAGTTTTAATTAAACTCATCAAACATTTATTTACTGTAAATAATTTTTAACTGGCCTTCAGCTCCCTAAAACAACTTGGTAACTTCAATTTCAAATTTGTTTATTAACGATATATTTGTATAAATTTGTAAAAACATTTTAGACTAATCTGATAATAAAATTAGTGGCTTGTCAGTCAACTTTTACTTTCTCAACAGTTTATGATAGAAAAAGTATATGGTAATCGGTCAATTTTTGTTTTATTTATTTTTTTCAAAAATAAATATTTTTGGTTAATTTATTGTTTTCCACATTTTGGAAAATCTTTGTCGCTGTTGTTCCAGTTTCTTTGGACACCTTATTCAAAACATTTAAATCGCTTTTTATTAAATTTCAGTCAGCTAAAACTAGTTGCGTGAGTTATGTCTCAACTTCTTTTCCTTGACTTTCAGTTAATAAAAAAAAAGAATGATTTAAGTGAAAAAAACAAAGTTAATATGAACGATGTTAATTAACGAAGTATGTAATACATAGCAATCTATCTTACGTTTCTTAATATTAAATCATACACTTCGTGATTATATATTTAATATATTAATTTGTAAATAAAAAAAAATAATAAGATTACACATTTAATGATTTTTTTATATATAATACCCGATTTCGCATATAAATTGCTCAAAATTTGCAATTATATTTTATTTTTCCAAGTTTGAATATGGATACTAAGCAGTGCTTCTATAGCTTTAAATAAGCCTAATGTAGGTAATTAATATACGTCCTTTCCTGGCTCGAAATATGTAACATATTTTCTTTTTTTTTTTTTATTCATCTTTATTTAACGTCGCATCAACATTTAAATTTAGGTTATTAGGGACGCCTAAATAAAATAAACAATAAAGTTTTATACAAATATAATACAATAAAATTTTATACAAATATTATACAATAAGGGTTTTATACAAATACTATACAATAAAGTTTTATACAAATACTATACAATAGAGTTTTATACCCATATTATACTATGCAATATTATGCAAATATTATCTAATAAAGTTTTATATAGATATCATCAAATAACGTTTTATACAAATTTTATACGATACAGTTTTATACACATATTATACAATTAAGTTTTATACAATATTATACAATAAAGTTTTATACAAATAGATCAAATAAAGTCACTGAAATTTATTGAGGATCAAAGACACGAAAATAATAATTAAAAATTTTAAGGATATTAACGTAACTATATATCACTCCTTATCCTAATTTCCTTGACGAATTTGAGTATTGCCCTGAATTTCAACGTTTTTTAGGTCACGAAGATAGTCTAGTATGTGATGTTTTGTTCTGAAGTGATTATATAATGTGTACATACATAGATAGATCTTCGGCTCTACAGCCCAGTCCGGGCCCTGGCCTCCAGAAGAAACTGTCCCCACCGGTCTCTGTCCCTGGCTATATAATGGGTTTTGAATAAGAATTTAACTGTCAGCAGGACGTGGCATTGGGTGCAGGTTAGAGGTTCAAAGTTGATGAAGTGGTGTGCAACGTAGTCATTCCTTCTATTCTTGTCATCCCCTCGTGCAGTTCCAGCTTCTCGTTCGTTCCTTTCACCTTTCTCACCATACTACGCTCCTCTCTAAGCCATTCTAGATCCCACGATTTTTTCAATGCCATTTTTATTAAATGCTTTAGATCTCTAGTCAGCATTATAATTTCTTCTACATCATCAGTTAAGGCGGCTTCTTTGGCGAGTTTGTCAGCACGTTCATTTCTGTCTATTCCCACGTGTGCTGGTATCCATACTACATTGACCGTTCTGCCAAGATTGATAAGGCTGGTATATGTGTCGAAAATATTTTGTATTAGCTTATTTGATGTCCATTTATTATCATTTATTTATTATTTTAGATTGGGTTCACTTCTGTTCATGCACGTATTTTTCTTTGAATTGATGAGGTTGGTATCTTTGTAAGATAAGACCTTTCATATAGATAATGATTCTTTCCCGACGATAACTTCCTGATAAACAATCAATTTTGAAACAAAACAATCATCCAAAATATTTATTTATATTTAAATCAATTTTTTCAATATTTATTTATTGAAATTTATAACTGTATTAACTATAAAATGCAGCCAGTAAATGTGAACTATGTTCACATGTCAGACATATAGAGAAAATACCCATTGGTTGCACTACAATAACAGTTCTAAACTAGACTATCGGGAATCGAAGAGGAAGCAAGGTTAAAAATTAGTCGGTTTCAGTGGGAATGGAGGTAGTTATGGAAGGTAAGGTTCCTGGTTAGGGCAAATCGGCAACATATAAAACAATCTGGTCATTATGGATTATTTAATTCGTGGCAAAGTAAGGAGCATTTAGGATTTTACTAAGGATTTTGGATTGTAAGGATTGGATACGAAAGGAATTCGGTGCTACAGTAGAGCTCCAAAGCTTAACTCTGTAGGTCTTATTATAGTCGTGTAAATGATTTTTTTGTAATTAGTTAGAAGCTTGTTGGAGCTTGGAGTGTCTGTCTATTAAGTGTTGAGAGCAGCCGAAAACGGCGAGTAGTTTCTTATCGTTTCAGTCAGTGTATTCCAACATAGACGTTTTTCAAAATGGAGTTATAGATAGGCGGATCTGCTAAACAGGGATAAGTGGGATATTAAAGGATACTGGAAGACAGCAAATCATACGTTTACAAGGTAGGATAAAGGTGATTTGATGGGATTTAGGAATTTATTTTAACCCTCCAATTTTTACACCATTCTTCAAGGTCTGTGATATGTGACTGAAGATTTTGGGGTGCAATAAATGGATCACTATTTACTGATAGCACACATTTGTCATCAGAATACGTAATGAGGACAGTGTTTAGGATGGGTTGGGATGATTTGTTAGTAGTTGCAAGATTTTCAGTTGTTTAGTGAATTTTGAATTTTCTAATTTATGCTTTTAGTTTGTTAGTCAATTCAATGTAGCTAATAAATTTTATTTGTTGGATATCTAGTCCTGTGCCACTTCGACTTGCTCTTCGTTGCTGTAGCATAATCGTATCTGTTGAGAATTATAAATTTCACTGGTTGAGGTGTTATCATTTATGCTGCTTTTCATTGATGCTGTAAGATTTGTTATGGCTCTATAGATGTCTTGCCTTAAGAAGTCCAATTTATTTTCCAAATCGAACCGAAATTTATCCCAGTAAACTGGGATGAAAATATGGTTGTTTATAGAGACTTGATGCTTAAATTATGTTTTAGAAAGTGTTTTTTTTTTGTCCCTCATTTGGTTTCAGAGTTTTATCGTTGTACAATAAATCCCTTGCTACAAATAATTTTGTTGCGAAGCTACAGAAGAGTTAAAAAGAAAACACGTCTTTCTGTATTTAGAGAAGTATTAAGAAAATAATCACCTTTTAAATGTTTATGACATTTGTTTATATCGAAGGGATATTCTCCCGTCCTCTCTGGACCGTTTTCGTCGTTCATTCCAGGATACTTTTTGGCCCGCCTACGCAGCTATTCTCCCATCATGCCATCGGCGTGGATTTCTTTTCTCTGACTGCCTAGTGCTCAAATATCTAAATTGCCAGTGTAGTCAAATATATTTTGTTAGTATTTCATGGCTATCCGCTGCCAGATTACGTTGTATAGTAGTATATTTCACAATCTTTCAGTCATCATTTAATGGTCCTCCGATTCATTTAATTACTTTCTGAACCTTCCTAAGGGTTTATAAATTTTTTCCAACATTTTTCCAACAAGGTTTACAATGAGATGCAAAGAACACGGGTACTTGAAGCTTATCTGTCTTGAAAGGGATTTTAGGAAAACATTTTAGGTTATCCAAAATTTTAAAACAGGTAGGTTCAGTATCATGAAAAATCTTACCGATTATTATTATAACTTGAAACCAATAGTTTGAGCCCATTTCCCAGGACCTTAAAACTTCTAGGTAGCTTACTTAGCCTTCTCTAAATACAGAAAGACGTCTATGAGATTGGTTTTCTTCTTAACGCTTCTCAAATGCTATTAGTAAGGGATTACAGATGCCCTCTGACACCAAATGTATGACAAGAAACAACTTACAAAAAAAAAAGTCTCTATGAATAACTATATTTTCCGGAACTTTTGGTATAATAAGGAAAGAGCCCAGGGCGGATTCGAACCTGTGCCACAGGAGTCTGAGATTGCTAAAGTGATAGTAATATAATAATATATATTATAAATAGTAATAGTAGTATAAACTTGTAACATTACAACCCGTGAAGGGTCTTGGGTTCAGTACTTGGTAAGTACCATACTGTTTCTAGGCCAACGGTTGTAGCCAGGAGGTGATGCGGCCGAGATCACGCTCAACCGTCTAGTTTTTCTCCTAATTAAGAGTACCCACTTTATAAAGGCTAGGGGAGCCACAGGAGGGTCCCCCGATCCCACAGGATCGATCCACGACTGAATACAGAATACATAACAATCTTGTAGGCGACAACCATTAGTCTTTTGGATTCTGATGCATAAACTAATTCAACGATATTGGATAAGGACCCGTTCATTTTCTTGTATTACCTCATTTCACTTCCTATTTCACAAAGGTACACCTGTTTTCGACTTATTTTAATGAAATACTTCTGTAAGGAGCTTATGACAACGTATCTCAAAATTCAGTAGCATTGCAACGGAAAAGTTGCTGTTTTTGTTTTTCAATGCTTAAAAATCCATAGATTATCATCTCTTAAAGTGATAGCCAATCTGCTAATTAGTTCCATTTTGACATATATGTGATCGTGATGCCGAGTGAAAAATAATCACTCCCATACAGTCATAAGTTTTGGATAAAAATTTCAAAAGTAAATCACTTAATTTTGAAAGTTGAGAAAGTAACATATTCATGAGAACATAAAAAAATTAAATGATTTAAACGGGGAGAAAAGACAAAATTAATAGACATTAGTGATTGATTACATATAGTATATACCATTCTTGACCAAATGTTCAAAAATAATCAGTACAGAATTTTATAATTGTGAAAGTTAAGTATATTTTTACAAAGGTGTGAAATTTAGGGAGAGTAGTTGAGGTTCAGGGGAAATCCATGGTTGTGAGAGGACCTCAGCTACACAGTTATACTGTTTCTTCGATGTTTCTCCCTCTCCAATGAAGATTAACTCATACTTCGTACCAGCCACTACCTGTAACAAAAGCGTAAAGACTAAAACTGCAGAACATGAATTTTGGTACATAAATCTCTTATGCATTGTGCGATGAAACTAGCAATACTATAATTGATTAAGACTATTAACTTATTACGATATTATTGGAAGATTCCAGCACAAAGCCTTGAGTCTCTCAAGTAGCAATAAATAACGAACCAGTCAACCTTTCGAAAATTCAGGCATTACTAACACTGAAAAGCATAGGCCCTATAAATGCACATATCACATCGGTAGTTTAAAAAGTACAAACTAAAAACTAAATAACTAATCAAGATAACTACTCACAACTAACCAAAATAATATATAAGATGTTCAAAAACATAAGGATAACACCTGGAGGTTTTATAGCAATTACAATGCAGAGACAAAAATTTCCTATGAATATAGGTTAGCAAATGAAATCTTGAACAGTTTTCAAGACAAAAACATGAAAAAAAAACAACAACACATTTTTCGGCAAGTTTTGGCAATTAATGAAGAAACAACTCGTTGCATAAAAAAAAAAAAAGGATGGAGAGTGGAAATAGAGAATCATACTTGGGGTCGAATGGAACCTATAGATCAAACACAGGATATTAGGCAATTTATCGGACGTGTTTTTCAAAATGATTGATGAAATCGAAATTCCAAAACGATTTGTTATTTTTAGTAAAATAGGTTTTAGGTTGTTAAAAAAAAAAATGTAACCTTCATCACCGAACCATATATAAAACTCTAATTTACCAAATTTGAGATGTTTTGCATTATATTTTAATATAATTTTTGATGGAAATGAAGTATGACCTGCATGTAAAGTATCACTTTCGGTGATCATATAGTTACCAAAATGGGAGGTTCACAACTAGATTTTACACCAATCCCAAACACTGCAAAACTTCTCAAATTTGGTATTTATAACTTATATATTGATTTAAATAACAAACTAGATTTTGGTCTAAATTGGAAAACCTGAAGCGGTACTTTACTTGAAGGTCATATTAGACTTTCATCAAAAATTATATTAAAATATAATGTAAAACATCTCAAATTTGGTAAATAGGCCTTTTATATTGATGTGAATGTATTTACTATATTTTGGTTAAAATTGGTGAGCCGAAAACGGTACTTTACTTGAAGGTTACATCAAAAATTAAATACATAAATAATATATTTCGGTAATAAAGGTTACAATCGCAATTTGGTTTCCAATCCAATTAAACATTTTTATTACTTGTTTTAAGTGTTAAAATTTAGTGTAAAATACTGGTTTTCCTCCCTATTTGTCTGTGTGTGTGTGTGTGTCAATAGATGGATGTCGCGACGGCGAGTGTTGTTTTAGAGATACTGCGATCTTCGGAAACTAGTAACCAAATTCAGTATCACTTTTTGAGCCATGGATTTATAATTCCATAGGCGTAGAAGGAAGTCATGTGTTGCCCATGTCAGATATTTTTTTAGGATATTCGGATTACGCGGGTTTTTACCTAATTTTACTGTACTAAAATACTTTTTTGTTTAGCGTTATTATTAATAGCATAACCCCGAGATTTATCCATTTCGGGAGGGACACCCTTTATATTGGGCTGTATTATTTTAGCTGTTGGTGTGAGATATATTATCTCCGGTTTGCCATCGTTATTTAAAAAACACACGGATTTTTGGTGGAATCTTCCAATGATATCCTATTCATAGTTTTTTGTCTCTTAATTAATTTGTTGATTAAATAATTTATTAATTCTATAGTATGTAAGATATAGTTTAGTCTAGTAAAGACGTAGCCAAAAGCCCAATACACAATACAGCAGAGGTCTGTCTCTTTCAGGAACTGTCTACATCTCTATCATTGTACGGTACCAGTATTAATTTTCGTAAGATACACTTCGAGAAAATAAGGTTTAAAAGTTTGGAGCTACTCCATTTCGGAAAAAAAAGTGACTCTTCTGCTCTTCATCGTGGATTCTTCATATCAGATTATAGTTCCATTTGATTCAATTTAGAGTAACACGCAGCATTACATGCATATTGTTATCCACTGTGGCTACTTAACACTTAAGATAAACAAATTTCTTTAAATTTATATTTTTAAAATTATAAAAATAGTATTAATTAGCTTTATATTATACAAAAAAAGAAAGAAATAATATGAAGACTTATAAATATATTATGAAACAGGATACAAAATTTATTTATACTTACTTGAGAAGTGACCTCTATTATTTTAACTACTAATATGTTTTCATCATTTGATTTTGAGTTATGTATTGTTACAGCCTTGTTTAGCAACTCCTTGATTTCCTGATCTTCTGGATCTTTTTTCATGTGGCCACCCATCAAAGGCTAGAATGAGAAAAGGGGACATTTGAGTCCAAAATTAAAGAAAAAAAATATAAATAATAAATGAAAAAGAGAAGTCAATACAGATCTATTTCAATAGTTTATTATATACTTTTTGGCGTGCATACCACTTCGAAATCGATGATAAGTGCAGGAAAGCCGTAGGATTTAAATGAGCAAAACTTATGGTTATTAGATAATCTAAAAGATAATATTTTTATTCAAAAGTTTGGAGCATAAGCTAGGCTCTCCATCTGAAGCGATGATGAAATGAATACAAAAAACTTTATTATTCTAAGATTGATGTCTCTTTAAAACAATTTATAGGTACATTTTGTATTGTTCAGGGCAGCGTTGCCAGACAAACATTAAACTTGATTTATATAAATAACATTTACGTGCATACATAAAGTGTAATAATTATTCTGATTGGGCTATGAAATATGGATGAAAAAGATGGTTTTGAACGAGGGGACACCTCAGGTAAAGAAAGATTTGTTAAAAGAAATAATTTCATGGGGAGGAGGATATAAGTCAGATGAGCAGGACCTGGTAGGACAGGATTGAACGGAGGACTTAAATTTAAGGTTCTGTAGGAAGGGTAGAGCCTTCAACTCGGTGTATCTCTGGTGATCCCCAAAACAAATGGTATTGAGCAATTCCTAAGACGTTTAAGTTTATCTACGAATTCAATAGTGAGCCCGCAATCGTCAATGTGGCGAAAAACGAGGGAGGAAACTAGGATTTGACGAGTTTTGATTAGCGGAGACGATGAAATTACTTCAGGCTAGATACGGTTTGACGTGAACGGCTAAGTCCGGGTAAGGTAGGTAAAACTACCCTAGAGCGATAAATGCCTGCCGACTTATACATATGTACACCCTCACAAGAAATTGCTATTACCAAAATTTCAGACCTCTAATGCAATCCTGTGCCTCATAATTAGCCTATTTGTTTACGACGTCCAAAATTATCTCCCCATTGATCTCGTTGAGTCCTCCGATGCCATTTCGAAACTACAGGAAGACATCAATAGAATACTGGGCAACCAATAAGCTTACGCTAAACGCCGAAAAGACCAAAGTCATTATGATCGGATTCTCGTCTCTCTATAAATCAGGTTTCAAAAACCCATATATTCTATTGATAACTTAACACTGAATATTTTATAACATTATATCGATGATACCAGTCCAGCTTCTCCATTCATGACCTTTGAGTCTACGGCTTATGCGCCTTTATGCCTCCACTGGCTTTCAAAACCAATGATACAAGAGGGATAGGACTCCTGGGATTCCTGGAGTCCTGCAATGCCTCCGTACGGAGAGAAGGAGGTAGGTTCAGGGGTATTCAGGCCAAACATAAGTATTGCAAACATAGGGGATTACAATTAAGAATTTCTTTTTAGTTTATATTAATTTTTATTTCTTCTATATCTTGTACATACGTTGAGAATGCAAATTGTAAAGTCTTTTGATGAAACTTTAGAATTTGTATTTTAAGGATTATTTGAGTACATCAAAACTGAGCTAAAGAAACATTAGCAGTTTTATTTATATTTTGGTTAGAAGACGAATAATGTAATTTTTGATATTTTTTGGTTTACTTCTTAATATTATTTTTAAGTCCAAAAATAGTATACTTTATTTATTTAGTATTATTTTTTAAAAAGCAATTTATTAAGTGAGTTGTGTCATAAACTCCTACCCAGACGTCCAGCTCACACAATCTAACTGAATCAGCTCAACGGTAAACTGTTTTAGTTAGCATGTAAAGTCAGGGTCAAAAGTATTTGTACACCTGTTTTAAAAACAAGTTAAATAAAAATATTGCTATTATTTCCGAGGAGTAATTAAAAAAAAAAAATATAGCGATTTAATATAAACATCAACACATTAATAAAAAAAATATATTTTTGATAATATAAAGCATATAACATTGGATTATAAATACATTATTTAAAGAATTCAACAGAGTGAGTTAAATTTATTCGTACCCATTGTTATTTTTGTATTAAATTTATAGTAAAACTTTTATTAATATTTAGTGTGGCCACCTGTGGCTTTTAATACACATCTAAGACTCTGTGGCTTTGAATTAACTGATTTTTGTCTCAATGACCTCGGAATTTTGTAACAATCCTCGGAAATAACACTCTTTAAATTATAGAAATTAGAAACATTGCGTTTTGATCCTTCAGATATTCTCACAGATACTCTACAGGAGGGATTCCCAAACCGTGGTACCATTGGTTGTACCTTTGGTGATACCAAAAGTTGCGTACCATTGGTGGTACGCAAGGAAGTTCCAAGTGGTACGCGAATGAGCAAACAAAAGTCGTGGATAAAGTCATCGCTTAACACGATTAACGAGGGATAACAGTTTTTATTTTTTTTAAATTATTATTTTATATAATTTATAAGATGAATAAAAATGATCTAGAATTATTATAAAAAAAAGGAGAACTAAAGAATCAAGCCTAACATTGATGCTCTGATTATAAATATTGGGTTGTCCGGAAATTAATGCAGGTTTATGGTTTGAAAAAAATACAAATAAAAAAAAATATACGAAACTATTATTATTTTCCCGTACCTATATATGAATTAAGGGGAAGGGGGAGTATTGCGATCGTGAAAATTTTTGAATTCGATTTTTCAGCAGAAAAACAACTTTTAAGGTCTCTTGAGTCCAAATAACCAAGTCTCACAAAATGGTCTGTGTGTCTGTGAGTCTGTGTGTATGTGAACAGTCTGGCTCATAAACGAGAAGTTGTACGATACTGAAATTACGTGTTTAAGGTAGGCACATGAAACTTTTCCGTCAAAATCAACTAACTGGAAGTGCCACTTTATATAATCGATTTTACACTTTTTTACAATTTTCTCAAAAACGGCTCTAACGATTTTGATGAAACTTGCCTAAATTATTCTTCATAATGACCTTTAACTTTTCATATATGTAGAATATCACCGAGGAAATGCAGGAAAAAAAGTTATGATAAAAAGAATATTTTATTTGCGCATAACTTAAAAATTATGCAGTTTATGCCAAATTATATATAGCGTTGCATGAAAGATAATTAAATTATCTAAAAAACAATAAAAGAATCATAAAAATCGGACCAGTATTAGCAAAGATACAGCGCATCGGACTAACCGAAAGTAGCTATAATATCAAGGATTTTACAATTTTCTCGTTAACGGCTCTAACGATTTTGATGAAACCTGCCTGTCTTCTCCTTAAAGGCTCGTAACTTTTCATTTATGTAGTACATCACCGAGAAAAAAGTTATGATGAAAAGAATATTTTACTTGCGCATAACTTAAAAAGTATGCATTTGATGGTAAATTATATATATAATTGTATGAAAGGTAATTAAGTTATCTATAAAAACAATACAAGAATCATCAAAATTGGACAGAGTAATGGCGGAAATCATGACAAAAGCACTCGCCGGCGTATGTACAACAAAACAAACCATAAATTTATACGATTAAAACACGGTTTAATCAACGGTTATTATTTCAATGATACCAAAACGCTCGATTTCTTCAATTTACGGCTCCGTAAACACACCTCAATTTTTAAAAATAGACGCGATCAAGACAGTCATTGTAAATCACCCGCCATAACCGAAATCTTCAAAAGCATGACCAACCCAAATGACAGAATTATTAATTCTATATAATAATAATTGATGAAAAAAATAGTATTACAGAGAAACATGCAACCGCTACAACATAGAAAGAATAAAACCAAGTAAAGGTTATGGTTAAGAATTAACATTTGCTCGAAAACAAGATATAATTGTGATTAGAAAATTTCTCTTTCACAAGTAAAAATCACAGAAAGAATCTATACTTATAATTATTACCTTCTCTGATGACATCGTAATGACAGCAACGAATAAGCAATAGAGGAACAAACAAATGATATAGAATCAAATTAGTAACTGGAGTGGTCTGTCAAGCGCATGCGCATGCTTTAGTGATGGACAAAACTGTTCATTTGGAGTAGCAGTAGCAACTGTTTCTGCTAATTTAAAAAATACAGATACAACTGTTTCAAACAAAGAAACAGAAAGTAAAAAAAAAAAGAGAAAAAAAAAGATATTCTTATTAATTCACGTATTAATCTCGTTTTTTTTTAAATTCTAATAATAGAGAAAATGCTCTAAGTAAACTTTGAGGTATTTATTAAAATGTTTATGTGTAAAGAACTTTCTTTCCCCATCTTATTTTTATTTACTTTTTTTATTCAGCATAATTTAATTAGAAATGAATATTTTATAAATTAATTAATTTTGAATTTTATTAATTTTTCGGTTGGTAATGATATTTTTAACTATTTACCAATTTAAAAACATTTGTATTGATAATAATGAATACTTCGTGTTCAATAAATACATTTTCCCTGATTAATTTTGAATTTTAATTGTAAAATTACATTATACCTAGATAATAATGTTTGTTATACTAATTTTGTGTCAGAAAATAAATAAATACAATTTAGTTTGTGTTTATAATTGCCGGTGATAAAAAGTCAAATTAACATTTCAGCTTTAATTGCAAATCATAATATATTATGAAAGAAATATGTTGATATCAATTGGTATCAAGTAAATATGTATATCAATATACATTTATTGATTTAAAAAACAAAACAAATGGTAGTTGTGATAGGAGGAGATAGTCAAAGCGTTTAAAAATGTCAACTTGCTGTCTGTAGGTTAGTTTCGGAGCGCAATAGACATTGTACAGCTAGCAGCCTTGGCAGAAGGACCTATCCTGAAGACCTCTCTTGCAAGCTAAAGACCTACTCTTCTCAAGACTTCAAGCGCCCGATACTTACTGAGGTCCATGCTTATCCCTTGGACCTAACCTCAGTAAATCACCCTATTGGGTAAAGGGCAGCGTTGCGCTGGCAAGCAGCCCTTAGTGACAACTGGTGCTCTCGACGCGGCCTGTGATTGGTGCTCCTAGTGGTGCCTTCATTACGGTCCGTTCTGGTGCTCCTGGAGTCGCGTGAGTACTCTTTCATTTAATAAGTGAAGTGTTAGTATTACTTTAGTTAGACGGTTAATTTTAAAATGACACAGTCCCAGCCAACACCTATGGTTCAAGATGAAGTATCTTCAACTTCATCAGCACCAACCAGGCCCCCCAAGAAACTAAAACGGAAATACATTCCATTTACCGATAATGACGGCTTTTCCAACATGAAAAGAAAACTAACGTTTGTCCCCAGGCCGACCAATGAGGAACCAGCCACAACCACCTCTAACAGATTTGATGTATTTTACGGTCCATCCGCCTCTCAGCCAGAAACACCCAACCCAGCTACCCCCACCGCAGCTACCCCACCAACCAATCAAAAGCCGTACATACCGGCCCCGATTGTGATTAGTCCACCGATGTCATCGGTGGAACTAAGAAAGAACCTCTTAGAGGCTAATATCACCTCGTTTATTATTCGTTCTAATAAGAACGAAAATAAAATTTTCACCTCAACAAAGGCAGATTATGAGGCCACCTGGGCCCTTCTCCACCAGTCGGTTGATATCGACTTTCACTCGTACGCACCACGAGGCACCAAACCCTTAAAGAAATACATTTTAAAAGGGTTCGATATCAACCATTCAGTGGCCTCTATTGAGGTTGCACTAAAGGCCCGCTTACCCGGGTTCAAAAGCATCTGGCGGATGCAAAAAACAGACGAGAGTGGGAATAAGAGGAATGGAAGAGGATATGGAAAAAGTTGGTCCAATCGACCACATGGGTTATTCAGTTGAAAAACTGAAAAATATAAGCGGCCCCAGGCGGTGTCACAACTGTCAGGAGTTTGGCCACACAAAAAACTTTTGTGGGCGTATCATAAAATGTGTCCGATGTGGTGAAAACCAGGAGACGCATGAATGTCCACGCAACACCCCACTCAAATGTGCAAACTGCGGTGGCCCTCATGTGGCCTCATACCGTGACTGCCCCAACAGACAAATCCTTCTGAAAAAGAAGGAAACAAAGACCTATAACCAACACCCAGGAGACTGCATCTCCTGCTCCCACCACCACCTCTGCCCCGAACTCTTACGCCGGAGTCCTATTCAACGGACTACCCACCCCCACAACAACCCCCGCACCCGCACCCACAACCCCACCCCAACCCCCCACGGATACACCCGCATGGGTTGAGGGCTTACTCACTATGATTAGTGACATGAAGGCCATGTTCCATACTGTCATGAGCACGCTTAACATCGTGCTCCAACAAGCCTTCGCAGCTAAAGTTAATGGATAGACATTCTATCCTTAACTATAACATAATAGGGCTCGTAAAGCGTAAGCTCGAGCTGGAATCCCTCCTGGCCTCTCATAGGCCATCAGTTGTCACACTCACAGACACAAAACTTAACAAGCAAACGCGAATGCACTTTCACGGTTATCACAATTACAGACTAGACTCACAAACCCCCGCACAAGGAGGCGTCGCACTTCTGGTGCGTTCTGACGTCCCCTCTAAACTTATAAACAATAACACACTCAATGACGAAAAACACACAGCCGTCACTGTACAAGTAAAACTTAAACACACATACAAAATCACATATATATACAGAAGACCGGGAGCACAACTCGACACTTTCAAAACACTCTTACGGGAAACCGAAACAGGCAGACAACACATCATCGTAGGGGACCTAAACGCTAAACACCACACTTGGAACTGCACAAAGCCAAATGCACAAGGTACTCACATCACTAAAACAAAATACACAGTCATACACCCCAACGCTTATAGATACAGACATCACTCAAACCCAGCGTACACATCTACACTAGATCTGTTACTCACACAACAAGCACACAGATTCACAGATTGCATAACAATAGAATTCAGTGACAACGACCACATCCCCGTTATCTATCACCTCGGCCGTGACACAACAAGAACCCCACCAACAGAACACAAATACAACTTTACACAGGCAAACTGGAAACTATACAAGGACACACTCTATACTAACACACCCAACATTACACCTCTCACAAACACACAAGACATAAACAATGCCATAAACACCCTCCAAAACATCATACGCGATGCCGCATACACCCCGATACCCACGTTTAACCCCACTCCCATTCACCTACGCCAGCCACCTAAACACATACTCGCACTAATTAAACAGAGAAACAACATAAAAAACTGCTGGTATAGGACTAAAGACCCAACATACAGACCTATCATAAACAATCTCACCAGACAAATCACCTCTCTAATGTCGCAGTGGAAAACATCCCTCTGGCACGATCAATTACGCCGGACCCATTACGACCCCAAAAACTTCTGGAAACTAGTCAGAAGCCATAATACCAATTCAAAATCGGTGAGAATACAACGAGGCGATGAGCTTCTCACTCCCGCAGATCAGGCTACCATACTTGCTGACTACTACGTCGATAGAGACTCAGCACGTTCCACTACCATTTACAACCACAGTCCACTGACTGATACAACCCAAACTATTTTTTCATCCTATAAAGAACTGACTGCAACTCTGAGAAATACGAGGGGAAACAAATCAACAGGAGAGGACAGTATACCCTATGTCCTACTCAAACAACTCCCCAGGAAAGCCCATATGTTTCTCCTCAATATTTTCAACTCATGCTCACGCCTGAGATACTACCCTACTCAGTGGAAACATGCTATAGTTGTTCCACTTCTCAAACCCAAAAAACGAGGAGCGGCATCGGAAGAATACCGGCCCATCAGTCTCCTCAACCACATCTCAAAGATATATGAGAAACTTATTCTTATCCACATCCGAAAACACTGCGACACACATGACATCATCCCCCCGGAACAAACCGGGTTCTCTCGCGGCGTTAGCTGCTATCATCACGTAGCAAAACTACAGTATGATACCGCTAAAAACCTCAATAAAAATCTTGCTACAGCAATGATCTCATTAGATTGCATACAGGCATTTGATTCTGTATCCCACTCCACCTTAATTGATCAACTCCGGCTTCACCGATTCCCGGACCAACTGGTCGACATTATTGGCTCCTACCTCAGTGGCCGGACATTTTCTGTCCGTGTCAAAACTGAGATCTCCACCCCGCGCCCAATTACCTGTGGTGTTCCCCAGGGCTCGGTACTTGCGCCAGTCCTTTTCAACATATACACAGCCCATATAGTAGAACAAAAGATTGATGATGTACAAATCGCTGCATATGCTGATAACATTGCTATATATACAGCAAGCATGAATGCAGATCACGCCATGCGCAAGGCCGAAACAGTAGCCCAAAAAATCACAGACCAACTTAAAAACATTAATATCCACATAAACACACAAAAAACTGATGCAATCACATTTTCATACAAGATCACATTTTTCAACACTCAAACAATAGCCAAAACTGAATGGGCAAACCATACAGAATAAAAGACAACTAACATACCTCGGGATGAAATTGGAATCACACCTATCATTTACAGCTCACACAAAACACAGGATACAGATAGCCAAAGCCACTACACACCAACTAAATCACTTACTCTATTCACCAGGGCTGTCACTCAGACTCAAAATCCTGATTTACAAAGCCATCCTTTTAGGTCTACACTGCTTCACGGTGCCCCCATCCTGCACTACCTATACCCCTCAGCCCTGAAGTCTCTCCAAACATACCAAAACAGCGTCCTACAAAAAATCACAAAACGAACATCTCTTGTTCGTTTGCAAGAGAGATTGATCTAACTCTCTTAGTAGGCGGAGACATTAACGCCCGTAACTTTGTGTGGCAGTTCAGATACGAATGAGCGAGGGGAATCCTTGCTCGAATATGTAGCTTCTACAAATTTAGAGATACTAAATTAGCGAGGCTACTTTTGTCACTATAGTCAGAAGCGAGGTTTTAGATGAAACAAGCTTCAAGTAAAATGAAGAACCTTTGTAAAGACTGGAACATCACCTGGGTTATTACACTGTCTGACGATGAAAGACCAGTTGGTGGTCCACTGAGTTGTCTAAGTTACAAAAGGCTGCAAGGAAGACCTATAACAAGGCAGAAGGCTGATTGGGATTTGCACCGTGTGGCCTTTAACTTATATAAAAAGGAAATCACGAATCATAAACGGGATGGCTGGCGTAAATTTTGTAGCAATATAGAAACAACGCCTGAAGCCTCTCGTCTTGTTAAGCTGCTTGGAAATGACGCCCAGCAGCTACTGATAGCCTTAAAGAAACCTAACGGTATCTGGACGTCCAGCTTGGTGGACACTTTGTACCACCCACCAATGGAGACCTACTTTTCGGGTTGCAGTATTACAATTTAGTCAATCTTTCAAGTATCTACCCTGGCAACGAAACTAGTGATAAAGAGGAGGATTGGGCCGTATAAGGCTCCCGGCACCAACGTTATCCTTCTATGCATGCTCTAAGAGGGCCTCAATGCTCAGCTCCCCCGAATCAGAGTACTACTAGGAGCCTCTCCAGCCATCGGGCAGAGCCATTAGCCTTTTGGATTCTGATGCATAAACTAATTCAACGATATTGGACAAGGATCCGTTATTTTTCTTATATTACCTCATTTCACTTCCTATTTCACAACGGTACACCTGTTTTCGACTTATTTTAATGAAATACTTCTGTAAGGAGCTTATGACAACGTATCTCAAAATTCAGTATCATTGCCACGGATGTGTTGCTGCTTTTGTTTTTCAATGCTTAAAAATCCATAAGTTATCAGCTCTTAAAATGATAGCGAATCTGCTAATTAGTTCCATTTTGACCATATATGTGATCGTGATGCCGAGTGAAAAATAATCACTCCCATACAGTCATAAGTTTTGGATAAAAATTTCAAAAGTAAATCACTTAATTTTGAAACTTGAGAAAGTAACATATTCATGAGAACATAAAAAAATTAAATGATTTAAACGGGGAGAAAAGACAAAATTAATAGACATTAGTGATTGATTACATACAGTATATACCATTCTTGACCAAATGTACAAAAATAATCAGTACAGAATTTTATAATTGTGAAAGTTAAGTATATTTTTACAAAGGTGTGAAATTTAGGGAGAGTAGTTGAGGTTCAGGGGAAATCCATGGTTGTGAGAGGACCTCAGCTACACAGTTATACTGTTTCTTCGATGTTTCTCCCTCTCCAATGAAGATTAACTCATACTTCGTACCAGCCACTACCTGTAACACAAGCGTAAAGACTAAAAATGCAGAACATGAATTTTGGTACATAAATCTCTTATGCATTGTGCGATGAAACTAGCAATACTATAATTGATTAGGACTATTAACTTATTACGATATTATTGGAAGATACCAGCACAAAGCCTTGAGTCTCTCAAGTAGCAATAAATAACGAACCAGTCAACCTTTCGAAAATTCAGGCATTACTAACACTGAAAAGCATAGGCCCTATAAATGCACATATCACATCGGTAGTTTAAAAAGTACAAACTAAAAACTAAATAACTAATCAAGATAACTACTCACAACTAACCAAAATAATATATAAGATGTTGCTCAAAAACATAAGGATAACACCTGGAGGTTTTATAGCAATTACAACGCAGAGACAAAAATTTTCTATGAATATAGGTTAGCAAATGAAATCTTGAACAGTTTTCAAGACAAAAACATGAAAAAAAACAACAACACATTTTTCGGCAAGTTTTGGCAATTAATGAAGAAACAACTCGTTGCATAAAAAAAAAAAAAGGATGGAGAGTGGAAATAGAGAATCATACATAAAAAAATTAAATGATTTAAACGGGGATAAAAGACAAAATTAATAGACATTAGTGATTGATTACATATAGTATATACCATCCTTGACCAAATGTACAAAAATAATCAGTCCAGAATTTAATAATTGTGAAAGTTAAGTATATTTTTACAAAGGTGTGAAATTTATGGAGAGTAGTTGAGGTTCAGGGGAAATCCATGGTTGTGAGAGGACCTCAGCTATACAGTTATACTGTTTCTTCGATGTTTCTCCCTCTCCAATGAAAATTAACTTATACTTCGTACCAGCCACTACCTGTAACACAAGTGTAAAGACTAAAAATTGTATTGCAAAACATGAATTTGGTACATAAATCTCTTATGCTTTGTGCGATGAAACTAACAATACTATAATTGATTAATTGAAAACGAAATGGGGAGAGGACTGAATATTAGAAAAATAACTTACTTAAATTAATTTAAGTCTTGAGTTTTTACCAAAGTATTGTAATCGCGAAAATTTTCGGTTTCCAGATTTCAATGGAAATATCCGTTTTGAATAAATTTTGGTTGAAATTGGCAAAACGGAAGTGATACTTTACTTGAAGGTCATTATAAACATACATCAAAAAGTATATAGCTATTTAATACAGAGATCATATGGTTCGGTGATAAAGGTTATAAACGCGATTTATTTTTCCATTCATAAACTTGTTTTAAGTGTTAAAATTGAGTCTAAAATACTTTTTTTCCTCCCCATTTGTGAGCTGGACAAGTTTGCAGTAGGGGAATAAGATATTAGTTAAGCGGGTTCTTCCGCTTAAAAAGTTGAAACTGTCGATTTCCAATGCTTTATCTAGTGACATAAACAGTTCTAATGTTGTCAAGGAACACGAAGAAATCTCTTGGGAACTAGTTACCAATTGAAAGAAAACGACACATAATAACGGAATGTGACCTCCAGAAACAATAGCGTGTGCTTGTGTTTGTGTTTTGGGTGTGTGTTTGTGTGTGTGTTTTTGTGTGTGTGAGCGTGTTTTTTTTTTTTTTTTTTTTTTTTTTTTTTTTTTTTTTTTTTTTTTTTTTTTGCTGGTGGGTGAAAATCTTCAAAAGACACGGATATGCCCGTACCTATCCGCGTGTGGGATTTCTACCCACTAAAACCACCTCCCTACACCTCTTTCCATACTTCATGGAGGGTGATTGGCTGTGTGCCGCCTCATTGTTTTAGGCTGCCGCTATTTAGGCGCGCCTCTCCTTCTCCTCCTTCATCAGCTTCTTGATGACCTCTGCCGCTAGGCGCTGGCCTGCCATCCAACACTCCTGTGAAAGCAGCATCAGGATGACGATGCTGTCATCAGGAGCCACAGATTCCTAGAAATTCTTCTCTCTCTTCTTGAAAGCGGGGACAGCTAAAGAATACATGTTCTACAGTCTCATTTATTGTTGGGCACCTTGGATATTCAGCGGTATTGTCCAGCTTGAACCGCAGCTGGTAGGCTCTGAAGCAGCCATGTCCTGTGAGCATCTGTGTTAGGTAGTAATCTACTTCCCCATGTTTTCTATCCAGCTTAGGTTGGATTTGAGGTATCAGCCTAAGGGTCCACCTCCCTTTCAATATCATATCCCAACTACGTTGCCTCTCTCGGCCGTCTGCTTCCTTTCCTCGGTCCTGGGGGTGCTATCAACTCTCTTATATGAGCGTTGCCTCTCTTCTGCGACCAGCTCTATCGGCGGCATCCTGGCCACCACACATGCAGCTTCGTAGGAAACTGTGCAGAACGCGCTGATCACTCTGAGAACACTCGGGCGGTAGACAGATACCATTGGTCTCCTGTGGGCCAGTGTGTCCAAGTTCCCACTCCATATCGCGGCTGCGTAGAGCAGAGTAGATGAGACCACACTTGCTACCAATAGTCTCCGAATACTTCTGGGTCCGCCTACATTGGGCATCAGTCGGGCCAACGCTGTGCTCACTCTAGCCGCTTTACCGCATGCTTGTTGGATATGCTCCTTGAACCGCAGCCTCTCATCGATTATAACCAAAAGATACCTCAGGGAAGACTAGGACCTAATTTCTTGTCTACCCACTCTCAAGCTTATTTCTTCCTTCCTTTTGCGACTACTAATAAGAAGGGCCTCTGTTTTTCTGTCTGCCAGCTGAAGCCCCACCGATGCCAGCCAATCTCGGATCAATGAAATGCTCTGGTTGGCCTTCAAGGTCACTTCATCTTTGTATTTTGCCTCAATCACCACCATCGTCGGCAAACCCCACCGTCTTGGCACCCTCTGGCAGACTAAGCCTGAGGACCCTATCGTACATGACATTCCACAGTAGTGGTCCAAGCACTGAGCCCTGGGGTACTCCACCAGTCACCTTAAATCTTTTTGGCCCATCCTCTGTTGAATAAATCAGGGTCCTGTTTCTGAAATAATCTCGAATAATGCTCGTCAGGTAAGTGGGGACACCCATTTCCTGCAGGGCATTCAGAATACAGCTCCTTCTCGCCGAGTTAAAGGCGTTTTTAACATCAAGCGTGATAACTGCGCAATAGCATTTCGCACCTCTCCTCCACCTCTTCCCCGCAATAGCCTTCCGAGCCGTTTCTATCACCATGGTGATTGCGTCCAGAGTTGATCTTGTATTCCGGAAGCCAAACTGAGTCTGTGCTAGGCGCCCTACACCTTCTGTGGTGTCTTGTATCCTGCCAGCTTTTTTTTAATTTTCTCCAAAGCCTTGCCAGCTGTGTGCAACAGACATATCGGCCGATATGCTGAATGGTCCGATGGGTTTCCCTTGGCTTTCGGGATCAGCACAAGGCGCTGTCTTTTCCATGGCCGCGGAAAGGATCCTTCACTTAAACAAGAACTGAAGACTTCTTGAAAAAGATTTGACCTTGTCTCCATTACCGCCTTTAGTGCCACATTTGGGATGCCATCCAAACCTGGTGCTTTTCCTATCTGAAGGCTAGTGCAGACATCCTTGAGTTCTTCAGCTGTCACGGATGGTACGTCCAATGGCTGCCACAACCCTGAATGCATTCATTCTTCTTGTTCTGGGAAAAGAGTTGCCACTATCTTCTCTACAACAACCGGGCACGTAGGTGATCTCGAAGAGTTGCTCTTTAACTTCTTCATGACGGTCCGGTAAGGTCGTCCCCATGGATCCTCGTCTACCTCTTCGCAGAGTTCTGGCTTAGCTTTGAACTCTTCCTGGAGTATTTGGAACTGAGGGCTGCCTTTTGCTAGCTGGTACCTTCTTCTCGATGCATGACACCTTCTACGACAGTCAGCGATCTGGTCGTTCCACCAGTAGACTGGGTTTCGGCCTATGCATGCGTTGCTGCGCACCATAGCTGCGTCACACGCTGTGGTGACCAGATCCATTACCTGATGTGCCTTATCCTCTGCGGAGCCTGAAAGCTCACAAGATGCCTCCATCATAATTTTGAATGACTCCCTGTCAAAAGTCCTAGCTTTCCAGCGAACTGTACTCCTTTCTTGCCTCGCTGAAATTGTTTTTCGGTTTCCTAGGGTGATCAGTATAGCCTGGTGATCGCTGTGGGTGTATAGGTCGCAACCCTGCCAATCAGTAGTTGGACGTAGGCTGTCACTGACAAATGTCAAGTCAATGATGGAAGACCTACCCCCCTTCACAAATATTGGTATCGTCCCTGTATTTACCAGCACCAAGTCGTCCATCTGGGCAAACACTTCTAATAGGACTTCTCCGCGTCGGTTCGTCGACCTGCTGCCCCACGCTGTCGCCCAGGCATTAAAGTCTCCGGCAATTACTATTTTCCTACGCCCTCTGGCGTCTCGTACTATGCTATCTAATTGATCTTCGAATTCTTGGATTGTGGTGCTCGGCGGGGCATATCAGCTGTAGAGGTGCAGATGCTGTATCTTACCCCAGACAAAACAAGTTGTAGGGGCCTGCGGCGTTTCCTCTAAGCAGTTTTGTTCACATGTCGATATTGCTGCCCTTCCTGTGACGTCGGATACCCAACAGTTGCCGTCCAAGTTTTTATACGGCTCACTCAAGATCATGGCGTCCACTCGTAGATCTTTAACGGTTTGCCATAAGAGATCCTGGGCGGCTTCGCAGTGGTTGAGATTAAGTTGGAGGATTCTCATCTGCAACGATTTTTTATCTTTCTTTGTTCTTCTAGAGCTCGCTGTAATGCCAGGCATTTGCTACCACCGCACGAGTGTCCGTTACCGCTTACTCCATCGCATAGTACGCAAATAGGACTCTTCGTGCAGTCCACTGCTCGATGACCCTCTTCACAACACTTCGTTCGGTCGGGCCCTTTGCATTGCCTGGCCAGATGTCCGAAATCCCAACATCGGAAACAACGCTGTAGTCGAATTTTCTCCCGAATACGACTGATAACCAGCCCTACCCTAATCCTTCCTTCAGCAATTGCTCTCCTGGCCTGTAGGACTGGAAGAGCAACAACTGCCGTCTTTGTTCCAGCGTATGCCAGGCGAATCGATCGCACAGCAGTTTTCAGGATCTGCTCTCCATCTAATAGGTCTCTGATTTCAATCCATGACTCCTATCTCAAAGCCTTTACTTCGGCCTCTGACCCCAACGCTCCTTTTAGGGTTTGCTTCATGCTCTCCAGGGCCCCTTTTGATTCTCGGTTCAACTGTATCAGAAGATTTCCGGCCTCATTCTTGCGAATCCTGGTGATACTTGAGCCCATACTTTGCAACGCTGGATCGGCCCGAACCTTACGAAGGGTATCGGCATAGGTGGTGCCTTCTGAGATCTTGATTTTCAGGGCGTCCGGCTTTGGTGGTTTTGGGCGTTGGCGCTCTTTTCTGCCCCTCCTCTTGTTCATGACTGTTTGCCACTGCTCCCCTGTGGATGCTGTAGGGGCTGTCATGTGTTGTCGAGGCTGCTCCGCTCTTTCTCCCCCAGGTACCTTGGTATGTTTACCTTGTACAATCACCTTTGTTTTTTGTTTCTTTCTCAAGTCCTCCTCTTGAGTAGTTGAACGCTGGTTATCTAGTTGATTCTTTTTTTGCGTAGTTTTTATTGGTGCTGGCGTCCCGGTCAGGGTACCAGCATCCACCATACTTTCTGTTTTTTCCTCACTTAATTTGTTCTCCAGTTAAATCAGGTGGTTCTGGATTCTACAGGCATATTCCTTTATCTCACCGTGGACATTATGTCGCGACTGGATGTATGCTTGTAATTCCTGGACTTCTTTAACAAGCGCCGTCCATTCCGCCTGACAAAGGTGCACCTGAACATGTCTCAGCTACAACTGGATTTCTATACGTGGTTTAGCAGTGGCATGATGACGACGACGTGGGTCCCGCATTCGCAACCTCTTCGTACACCGGTACTGGGGTTCCGAGCCCCTACACCGTAAGGCTAATCTCCTGCTCTAACATTTCATCTATTTAATTTGCATTTTATACCTCCTGCCAGATTTAATATAGCTGCCTCTAACCTGAGGAACAGACGCTGACCAGGTCAGCGCCTAACCTATAAAGGTCATCTCCAGTCGCGCCTGGATTTGTTTAGTTTTGGTCCACCTCGGGTATTTTATTTCTCCGGTACCCACCAGATCTGGTGAGCATCCCCCTATCCGCCACCTGGGGAGGCGCCCAATGGAAGGCCAGTAACTCCTCACGGGTGTGTGTGTGTGTGTGTGTGTGTGTTTCGGCATGTGTCAATAGATCTGCGTCGCGACACCGAGTATCTTTTTGAAATACTGCTATTTTCGGAAACTAATAACCTAATTCAGGGTAACTTTTTGAGCAACCGATTTATAGTTTAATAGGCTGGTTTTCCTCCCTATTTGTGTGTGTGTCAATAGATGGATGACGGGACGCCGAGTGTCGTTTTTACTGCAATCTTCGGAAACTAGTAACCAAATTCAGTATCACTTTTTGAGCCATGGATTTATAATTCCATAGGCGTACAAGGAAGTCAGGTGTTGCCCATGTCAGATATTTTTTTAGGATATTCGGATTACGCGGGTTTTTACCTAATTTTACTGTACTAAAATACTTTTTTGTTTAGCGTTATTATTAATAGCATAACCCCGAGATTTATCCATTTCGGGAGGGACACCCTTTATATTGGGCTGTATTATTTTAGCTGTTGGTGTGAGATATATTATCTCCGGTTTGCCATCGTTATTTAAAAAACACACGGATTTTTGGTGGAATCTTCCAATGATATCCTATTCATAGTTTTTTGTCTCTTAATTAATTTGTTGATTAAATAATTTATTAATTCTATAGTATGTAAGATATAGTTTAGTCTAGTAAAGACGTAGCCAAAAGCCCAATACACAATACAGCAGAGGTCTGTCTCTTTCAGGAACTGTCTACATCTCTATCATTGTACGGTACCAGTATTAATTTTCGTAAGATACACTTCGAGAAAATAAGGTTTAAAAGTTTGGAGCTACTCCATTTCGGAAAAAAAAGTGACTCTTCTGCTCTTCATCGTGGATTCTTCATATCAGATTATAGTTCCATTTGATTCAATTTAGAGTAACACGCAGCATTACATGCATATTGTTATCCACTGTGGCTACTTAACACTTAAGATAAACAAATTTCTTTAAATTTATATTTTTAAAATTATAAAAATAGTATTAATTAGCTTTATATTATACAAAAAAAGAAAGAAATAATATGAAGACTTATAAATATATTATGAAACAGGATACAAAATTTATTTATACTTACTTGAGAAGTGACCTCTATTATTTTAACTACTAATATGTTTTCATCATTTGATTTTGAGTTATGTATTGTTACAGCCTTGTTTAGCAACTCCTTGATTTCCTGATCTTCTGGATCTTTTTTCATGTGGCCACCCATCAAAGGCTAGAATGAGAAAAGGGGACATTTGAGTCCAAAATTAAAGAAAAAAAATATAAATAATAAATGAAAAAGAGAAGTCAATACAGATCTATTTCAATAGTTTATTATATACTTTTTGGCGTGCATACCACTTCGAAATCGATGATAAGTGCAGGAAAGCCGTAGGATTTAAATGAGCAAAACTTATGGTTATTAGATAATCTAAAAGATAATATTTTTATTCAAAAGTTTGGAGCATAAGCTAGGCTCTCCATCTGAAGCGATGATGAAATGAATACAAAAAACTTTATTATTCTAAGATTGATGTCTCTTTAAAACAATTTATAGGTACATTTTGTATTGTTCAGGGCAGCGTTGCCAGACAAACATTAAACTTGATTTATATAAATAACATTTACGTGCATACATAAAGTGTAATAATTATTCTGATTGGGCTATGAAATATGGATGAAAAAGATGGTTTTGAACGAGGGGACACCTCAGGTAAAGAAAGATTTGTTAAAAGAAATAATTTCATGGGGAGGAGGATATAAGTCAGATGAGCAGGACCTGGTAGGACAGGATTGAACGGAGGACTTAAATTTAAGGTTCTGTAGGAAGGGTAGAGCCTTCAACTCGGTGTATCTCTGGTGATCCCAAAAACAAATGGTATTGAGCAATTCCTAAGACGTTTAAGTTTATCTACGAATTCAATAGTGAGCCCGCAATCGTCAATGTGGCGAAAAACGAGGGAGGAAACTAGGATTTGACGAGTTTTGATTAGCGGAGACGATGAAATTACTTCAGGCTAGATACGGTTTGACGTGAACGGCTAAGTCCGGGTAAGGTAGGTAAAACTACCCTAGAGCGATAAATGCCTGCCGACTTATACATATGTACACCCTCACAAGAAATTGCTATTACCAAAATTTCAGACCTCTAATGCAATCCTGTGCCTCATAATTAGCCTATTTGTTTACGACGTCCAAAATTATCTCCCCATTGATCTCGTTGAGTCCTCCGATGCCATTTCGAAACTACAGGAAGACATCAATAGAATACTGGGCAACCAATAAGCTTACGCTAAACGCCGAAAAGACCAAAGTCATTATGATCGGATTCTCGTCTCTCTATAAATCAGGTTTCAAAAACCCATATATTCTATTGATAACTTAACACTGAATATTTTATAACATTATATCGATGATACCAGTCCAGCTTCTCCATTCATGACCTTTGAGTCTACGGCTTATGCGCCTTTATGCCTCCACTGGCTTTCAAAACCAATGATACAAGAGGGATAGGACTCCTGGGATTCCTGGAGTCCTGCAATGCCTCCGTACGGAGAGAAGGAGGTAGGTTCAGGGGTATTCAGGCCAAACATAAGTATTGCAAACATAGGGGATTACAATTAAGAATTTCTTTTTAGTTTATATTAATTTTTATTTCTTCTATATCTTGTACATACGTTGAGAATGCAAATTGTAAAGTCTTTTGATGAAACTTTAGAATTTGTATTTTAAGGATTATTTGAGTACATCAAAACTGAGCTAAAGAAACATTAGCAGTTTTATTTATATTTTGGTTAGAAGACGAATAATGTAATTTTTGATATTTTTTGGTTTACTTCTTAATATTATTTTTAAGTCCAAAAATAGTATACTTTATTTATTTAGTATTATTTTTTAAAAAGCAATTTATTAAGTGAGTTGTGTCATAAACTCCTACCCAGACGTCCAGCTCACACAATCTAACTGAATCAGCTCAACGGTAAACTGTTTTAGTTAGCATGTAAAGTCAGGGTCAAAAGTATTTGTACACCTGTTTTAAAAACAAGTTAAATAAAAATATTGCTATTATTTCCGAGGAGTAATTAAAAAAAAAAAAAATATAGCGATTTAATATAAACATCAACACATTAATAAAAAAAATATATTTTTGATAATATAAAGCATATAACATTGAATTATAAAGACATTATTTAAAGAATTCAACAGAGTGAGTTAAATTTATTCGTACCCATTGTTATTTTTGTATTAAATTTATAGTAAAACTTTTATTAATATTTAGTGTGGCCACCTGTGGCTTTTAATACACATCTAAGACTCTGTGGCTTTGAATTAACTGATTTTTGTCTCAATGACCTCGGAATTTTGTAACAATCCTCGGAAATAACACTCTTTAAATTATAGAAATTAGAAACATTGCGTTTTGATCCTTCAGATATTCTCACAGATACTCTACAGGAGGGATTCCCAAACCGTGGTACCATTGGTTGTACCTTTGGTGGTACCAAACGTTGCGTACCATTGGTGGTACGCAAGGAAGTTCCAAGTGGTACGCGAATGAGCAAACAAAAGTCGTGGATAAAGTCATCGCTTAACACGATTAACGAGGGATAACAGTTTTTATTTTTTTTAAATTATTATTTTATATAATTTATAAGATGAATAAAAATGATCTAGAATTATTATAAAAAAAAGGAGAACTAAAGAATCAAGCCTAACATTGATGCTCTGATTATAAATATTGGGTTGTCCGGAAATTAATGCAGGTTTATGGTTTGAAAAAATACAAATAAAAAAAAATATACGAAACTATTATTATTTTCCCGTACCTATATATGAATTAAGGGGAAGGGGGAGTATTGCGATCGTGAAAATTTTTGAATTCGATTTTTCAGCAGAAAAACAACTTTTAAGGTCTCTTGAGTCCAAATAACCAAGTCTCACAAAATGGTCTGTGTGTCTGTGAGTCTGTGTGTATGTGAACAGTCTGGCTCATAAACGAGAAGTTGTACGATACTGAAATTACGTGTTTAAGGTAGGCACATGAAACTTTTCCGTCAAAATCAACTAACTGGAAGTGCCACTTTATATAATCGATTTTACACTTTTTTACAATTTTCTCAAAAACTGCTCTAACGATTTTGATGAAACTTGCCTAAATTATTCTTCATAATGACCTTTAACTTTTCATATATGTAGAATATCACCGAGGAAATGCAGGAAAAAAAGTTATGATAAAAAGAATATTTTATTTGCGCATAACTTAAAAATTATGCAGTTTATGCCAAATTATATATAGCGTTGCATGAAAGATAATTAAATTATCTAAAAAACAATAAAAGAATCATAAAAATCGGACCAGTATTAGCAAAGATACAGCGCATCGGACTAACCGAAAGTAGCTATAATATCAAGGATTTTACAATTTTCTCGTTAACGGCTCTAACGATTTTGATGAAACCTGCCTGTCTTCTCCTTAAAGGCTCGTAACTTTTCATTTATGTAGTACATCACCGAGAAAAAAGTTATGATGAAAAGAATATTTTACTTGCGCATAACTTAAAAAGTATGCATTTGATGGTAAATTATATATATAATTGTATGAAAGGTAATTAAGTTATCTATAAAAACAATACAAGAATCATCAAAATTGGACAGAGTAATGGCGGAAATCATGACAAAAGCACTCGCCGGCGTATGTACAACAAAACAAACCATAAATTTATACGATTAAAACACGTTTTAATCAACGGTTATTATTTCAATGATACCAAAACGCTCGATTTCTTCAATTTATGGCTCCGTAAACACACCTCAATTTTTAAAAATAGACGCGATCAAGACAGTCATTGTAAATCACCCGCCATAACCGAAATCTTCAAAAGCATGACCAACCCAAATGACAGAATTATTAATTCTATATAATAATAATTGATGAAAAAAATAGTATTACAGAGAAACATGCAACCGCTACAACATAGAAAGAATAAAACCAAGTAAAGGTTATGGTTAAGAATTAACATTTGCTCGAAAACAAGATATAATTGTGATTAGAAAATTTCTCTTTCACAAGTAAAAATCACAGAAAGAATCTATACTTATAATTATTACCTTCTCTGATGACATCGTAATGACAGCAACGAATAAGCAATAGAGGAACAAACAAATGATATAGAATCAAATTAGTAACTGGAGTGGTCTGTCAAGCGCATGCGCATGCTTTAGTGATGGACAAAACTGTTCATTTGGAGTAGCAGTAGCAACTGTTTCTGCTAATTTAAAAAATACAGATACAACTGTTTCAAACAAAGAAACAGAAAGTAAAAAAAAAAAAGAGAAAAAAAAAGATATTCTTATTAATTCACGTATTAATCTCGTTTTTTTTTAAATTCTAATAATAGAGAAAATGCTCTAAGTAAACTTTGAGGTATTTATTAAAATGTTTATGTGTAAAGAACTTTCTTTCCCCATCTTATTTTTATTTACTTTTTTTATTCAGCATAATTTAATTAGAAATGAATATTTTATAAATTAATTAATTTTGAATTTTATTAATTTTTCGGTTTGTAATGATATTTTTAACTATTTACCAATTTAAAAACATTTGTATTGCTAATAATGAATACTTCGTGTTCAATAAATACATTTTCCCTGATTAATTTTGAATTTTAATTGTAAAATTACATTATACCTAGATAATAATGTTTGTTATACTAATTTTGTGTCAGAAAATAAATAAATACAATTTAGTTTGTGTTTATAATTGCCGGTGATAAAAAGTCAAATTAACATTTCAGCTTTAATTGCAAATCATAATATATTATGAAAGAAATATGTTGATATCAATTGGTATCAAGTAAATATGTATATCAATATACATTTATTGATTTAAAAAACAAAACAAATAGTAGTTGTGATAGGAGGAGATAGTCAAAGAGTTTAAAAATGTCAACTTGCTGTCTGTAGGTTAGTTTCGGAGCGCAATAGACATTGTACAGCTAGCAGCCTTGGCAGAAGGACCTATCCTGAAGACCTCTCTTGCAAGCTAAAGACCTACTCTTCTCAAGACTTCAAGCGCCCGATACTTACTGAGGTCCATGCTTATCCCTTGGACCTAACCTCAGTAAATCACCCTATTGGGTAAAGGGCAGCGTTGCGCTGGCAAGCAGCCCTTAGTGACAACTGGTGCTCTCGACGCGGCCTGTGATTGGTGCTCCTAGTGGTGCCTTCATTACGGTCCGTTCTGGTGCTCCTGGAGTCGCGTGAGTACTCTTTCATTTAATAAGTGAAGTGTTAGTATTACTTTAGTTAGACGGTTAATTTTAAAATGACACAGTCCCAGCCAACACCTATGGTTCAAGATGAAGTATCTTCAACTTCATCAGCACCAACCAGGCCCCCCAAGAAACTAAAACGGAAATACATTCCATTTACCGATAATGACGGCTTTTCCAACATGAAAAGAAAACTAACGTTTGTCCCCAGGCCGACCAATGAGGAACCAGCCACTACCATCTCTAACAGATTTGATGTATTTTACGGTCCATCCGCCTCTCAGCCAGAAACACCCAACCCAGCTACCCCCACCGCAGCTACCCCACCAACCAATCAAAAGCCGTACATACCGGCCCCGATTGTGATTAGTCCACCGATGTCATCGGTGGAACTAAGAAAGAACCTCTTAGAGGCTAATATCACCTCGTTTATTATTCGTTCTAATAAGAACGAAAATAAAATTTTCACCTCAACAAAGGCAGATTATGAGGCCACCTGGGCCCTTCTCCACCAGTCGGTTGATATCGACTTTCACTCGTACGCACCACGAGGCACCAAACCCTTAAAGAAATACATTTTAAAAGGGTTCGATATCAACCATTCAGTGGCCTCTATTGAGGTTGCACTAAAGGCCCGCTTACCCGGGTTCAAAAGCATCTGGCGGATGCAAAAAACAGACGAGAGTGGGAATAAGAGGAATGGAAGAGGATATGGAAAAAGTTGGTCCAATCGACCACATGGGTTATTCAGTTGAAAAACTGAAAAATATAAGCGGCCCCAGGCGGTGTCACAACTGTCAGGAGTTTGGCCACACAAAAAACTTTTGTGGGCGTATCATAAAATGTGTCCGATGTGGTGAAAACCAGGAGACGCATGAATGTCCACGCAACACCCCACTCAAATGTGCAAACTGCGGTGGCCCTCATGTGGCCTCATACCGTGACTGCCCCAACAGACAAATCCTTCTGAAAAAGAAGGAAACAAAGACCTATAACCAACACCCAGGAGACTGCATCTCCTGCTCCCACCACCACCTCTGCCCCGAACTCTTACGCCGGAGTCCTATTCAACGGACTACCCACCCCCACAACAACCCCCGCACCCGCACCCACAACCCCACCCCAACCCCCCACGGATACACCCGCATGGGTTGAGGGCTTACTCACTATGATTAGTGACATGAAGGCCATGTTCCATACTGTCATGAGCACGCTTAACATCGTGCTCCAACAAGCCTTCGCAGCTAAAGTTAATGGATAGACATTCTATCCTTAACTATAACATAATAGGGCTCGTAAAGCGTAAGCTCGAGCTGGAATCCCTCCTGGCCTCTCATAGGCCATCAGTTGTCACACTCACAGACACAAAACTTAACAAGCAAACGCGAATGCACTTTCACGGTTATCACAATTACAGACTAGACTCACAAACCCCCGCACAAGGAGGCGTCGCACTTCTGGTGCGTTCTGACGTCCCCTCTAAACTTATAAACAATAACACACTCAATGACGAAAAACACACAGCCGTCACTGTACAAGTAAAACTTAAACACACATACAAAATCACATATATATACAGAAGACCGGGAGCACAACTCGACACTTTCAAAACACTCTTACGGGAAACCGAAACAGACAGACAACACATCATCGTAGGGGACCTAAACGCTAAACACCACACTTGGAACTGCACAAAGCCAAATGCACAAGGTACTCACATCACTAAAACAAAATACACAGTCATACACCCCAACGCTTATAGATACAGACATCACTCAAACCCAGCGTACACATCTACACTAGATCTGTTACTCACACAACAAGCACACAGATTCACAGATTGCATAACAATAGAATTCAGTGACAACGACCACATCCCCGTTATCTATCACCTCGGCCGTGACACAACAAGAACCCCACCAACAGAACACAAATACAACTTTACACAGGCAGACTGGAAACTATACAAGGACACACTCTATACTAACACACCCAACATTACACCTCTCACAAACACACAAGACATAAACAATGTCATAAACACCCTCCAAAACATCATACGCGATGCCGCATACACCCCGATACCCACGTTTAACCCCACTCCCATTCACCTACGCCAGCCACCTAAACACATACTCGCACTAATTAAACAGAGAAACAACATAAAAAACTGCTGGTATAGGACTAAAGACCCAACATACAGACCTATCATAAACAATCTCACCAGACAAATCACCTCTCTAATGTCGCAGTGGAAAACATCCCTCTGGCACGATCAATTACGCCGGACCCATTACGACCCCAAAAACTTCTGGAAACTAGTCAGAAGCCATAATACCAATTCAAAATCGGTGAGAATACAACGAGGCGATGAGCTTCTCACTCCCGCAGATCAGGCTACCATACTTGCTGACTACTACGTCGATAGAGACTCAGCACGTTCCACTACCATTTACAACCACAGTCCACTGACTGATACAACCCAAACTATTTTTTCATCCTATAAAGAACTGACTGCAACTCTGAGAAATACGAGGGGAAACAAATCAACAGGAGAGGACAGTATACCCTATGTCCTACTCAAACAACTCCCCAGGAAAGCCCATATGTTTCTCCTCAATATTTTCAACTCATGCTCACGCCTGAGATACTACCCTACTCAGTGGAAACATGCTATAGTTGTTCCACTTCTCAAACCCAAAAAACGAGGAGCGGCATCGGAAGAATACCGGCCCATCAGTCTCCTCAACCACATCTCAAAGATATATGAGAAACTTATTCTTATCCACATCCGAAAACACTGCGACACACATGACATCATCCCCCCGGAACAAACCGGGTTCTCTCGCGGCGTTAGCTGCTATCATCACGTAGCAAAACTACAGTATGATACCGCTAAAAACCTCAATAAAAATCTTGCTACAGCAATGATCTCATTAGATTGCACACAGGCATTTGATTCTGTATCCCACTCCACCTTAATTGATCAACTCCGGCTTCACCGATTCCCGGACCAACTGGTCGACATTATTGGCTCCTACCTCAGTGGCCGGACATTTTCTGTCCGTGTCAAAACTGAGATCTCCACCCCGCGCCCAATTACCTGTGGTGTTCCCCAGGGCTCGGTACTTGCGCCAGTCCTTTTCAACATATACACAGCCCATATAGTAGAACAAAAGATTGATGATGTACAAATCGCTGCATATGCTGATGACATTGCTATATATACAGCAAGCATGAATGCAGATCACGCCATGCGCAAGGCCGAAACAGTAGCCCAAAAAATCACAGACCAACTTAAAAACATTAATATCCACATAAACACACAAAAAACTGTTGCAATCACATTTTCATACAAGATCACATTTTTCAACACTCAAACAATAGCCAAAACTGAATGGGCAAACCATACAGAATAAAAGACAACTAACATACCTCGGGATGAAATTGGAATCACACCTATCATTTACAGCTCACACAAAACACAGGATACAGATAGCCAAAGCCACTACACACCAACTAAATCACTTACTCTATTCACCAGGGCTGTCACTCAGACTCAAAATCCTGATTTACAAAGCCATCCTTTTAGGTCTACACTGCTTCACGGTGCCCCCATCCTGCACTACCTATACCCCTCAGCCCTGAAGTCTCTCCAAACATACCAAAACAGCGTCCTACAAAAAATCACAAAACGAACATCTCTTGTTCGTTTGCAAGAGAGATTGATCTAACTCTCTTAGTAGGCGGAGACATTAACGCCCGTAACTTTGTGTGGCAGTTCAGATACGAATGAGCGAGGGGAATCCTTGCTCGAATATGTAGCTTCTACAAATTTAGAGATACTAAATTAGCGAGGCTACTTTTGTCACTATAGTCAGAAGCGAGGTTTTAGATGAAACAAGCTTCAAGTAAAATGAAGAACCTTTGTAAAGACTGGAACATCACCTGGGTTATTACACTGTCTGACGATGAAAGACCAGTTGGTGGTCCACTGAGTTGTCTAAGTTACAAAAGGCTGCAAGGAAGACCTATAACAAGGCAGAAGGCTGATTGGGATTTGCACCGTGTGGCCTTTAACTTATATAAAAAGGAAATCACGATTCATAAACGGGATGGCTGGCGTAAATTTTGTAGCAATATAGAAAAAACGCCTGAAGCCTCTCGTCTTGTTAAGCTGCTTGGAAATGACGCCCAGCAGCTACTGATAGCCTTAAAGAAACCTAACGGTATCTGGACGTCCAGCTTGGTGGACACTTTGTACCACCCACCAATGGAGACCTACTTTTCGGGTTGCAGTATTACAATTTAGTCAATCTTTCAAGTATCTACCCTGGCAACGAAACTAGTGATAAAGAGGAGGATTGGGCCGTATAAGGCTCCCGGCACCAACGTTATCCTTCTATGCATGCTCTAAGAGGGCCTCAATGCTCAGCTCCCCCGAATCAGAGTACTACTAGGAGCCTCTCCAGCCATCGGGCAGAGCCATTAGCCTTTTGGATTCTGATGCATAAACTAATTCAACGATATTGGACAAGGATCCGTTATTTTTCTTATATTACCTCATTTCACTTCCTATTTCACAACGGTACACCTGTTTTCGACTTATTTTAATGAAATACTTCTGTAAGGAGCTTATGACAACGTATCTCAAAATTCAGTATCATTGCCACGGATGTGTTGCTGCTTTTGTTTTTCAATGCTTAAAAATCCATAAGTTATCAGCTCTTAAAATGATAGCGAATCTGCTAATTAGTTCCATTTTGACCATATATGTGATCGTGATGCCGAGTGAAAAATAATCACTCCCATACAGTCATAAGTTTTGGATAAAAATTTCAAAAGTAAATCACTTAATTTTGAAAGTTGAGAAAGTAACATATTCATGAGAACATAAAAAAATTAAATGATTTAAACGGGGAGAAAAGACAAAATTAATAGACATTAGTGATTGATTACATATAGTATATACCATTCTTGACCAAATGTACAAAAATAATCAGTACAGAATTTTATAATTGTGAAAGTTAAGTATATTTTTACAAAGGTGTGAAATTTAGGGAGAGTAGTTGAGGTTCAGGGGAAATCCATGGTTGTGAGAGGACCTCAGCTACACAGTTATACTGTTTCTTCGATGTTTCTCCCTCTCCAATGAAGATTAACTCATACTTCGTACCAGCCACTACCTGTAACACAAGCGTAAAGACTAAAAATGCAGAACATGAATTTTGGTACATAAATCTCTTATGCATTGTGCGATGAAACTAGCAATACTATAATTGATTAGGACTATTAACTTATTACGATATTATTGGAAGATACCAGCACAAAGCCTTGAGTCTCTCAAGTAGCAATAAATAACGAACCAGTCAACCTTTCGAAAATTCAGGCATTACTAACACTGAAAAGCATAGGCCCTATAAATGCACATATCACATCGGTAGTTTAAAAAGTACAAACTAAAAACTAAATAACTAATCAAGATAACTACTCACAACTAACCAAAATAATATATAAGATGTTGCTCAAAAACATAAGGATAACACCTGGAGGTTTTATAGCAATTACAACGCAGAGACAAAAATTTTCTATGAATATAGGTTAGCAAATGAAATCTTGAACAGTTTTCAAGACAAAAACATGAAAAAAAACAACAACACATTTTTCGGCAAGTTTTGGCAATTAATGAAGAAACAACTCGTTGCATAAAAAAAAAAAAGGATGGAGAGTGGAAATAGAGAATCATACATAAAAAAATTAAATGATTTAAACGGGGATAAAAGACAAAATTAATAGACATTAGTGATTGATTACATATAGTATATACCATCCTTGACCAAATGTACAAAAATAATCAGTCCAGAATTTAATAATTGTGAAAGTTAAGTATATTTTTACAAAGGTGTGAAATTTATGGAGAGTAGTTGAGGTTCAGGGGAAATCCATGGTTGTGAGAGGACCTCAGCTATACAGTTATACTGTTTCTTCGATGTTTCTCCCTCTCCAATGAAAATTAACTTATACTTCGTACCAGCCACTACCTGTAACACAAGTGTAAAGACTAAAAATTGTATTGCAAAACATGAATTTGGTACATAAATCTCTTATGCTTTGTGCGATGAAACTAACAATACTATAATTGATTAATTGAAAACGAAATGGGGAGAGGACTGAATATTAGAAAAATAACTTACTTAAATTAATTTAAGTCTTGAGTTTTTACCAAAGTATTGTAATCGCGAAAATTTTCGGTTTCCAGATTTCAATGGAAATATCCGTTTTGAATAAATTTTGGTTGAAATTGGCAAAACGGAAGTGATACTTTACTTGAAGGTCATTATAAACATACATCAAAAAGTATATAGCTATTTAATACAGAGATCATATGGTTCGGTGATAAAGGTTATAAACGCGATTTATTTTTCCATTCATAAACTTGTTTTAAGTGTTAAAATTGAGTCTAAAATACTTTTTTTCCTCCCCATTTGTGAGCTGGACAAGTTTGCAGTAGGAGAATAAGATATTAGTTAAGCGGGTTCTTCCGCTTAAAAAGTTGAAACTGTCGATTTCCAATGCTTTATCTAGTGACATAAACAGTTCTAATGTTGTCAAGGAACACGAAGAAATCTCTTGGGAACTAGTTACCAATTGAAAGAAAACGACACATAATAACGGAATGTGACCTCCAGAAACAATAGCGTGTGTTTGTGTTTTGGGTGTGTGAGCGTGTGTGTGTTTTTGTGTGTGTGAGCGTGTTTTTTTTTTTTTTTTTTTTTTTTTTTTTTTTTTTTTTTTTTTTTTTTTTTTTTTTTTTTTTTTTTTTTTTTTATACGAGGGTGGGTGAAAATCTTCAAAAGACACGGATATGCCCGTACCTATCCGCGTGTGGGATTTCTACCCACTAAAACCACCTCCCTACACCTCTTTCCATACTTCATGGAGGGTGATTGGCTGTGTGCCGCCTCATTGTTTTAGGCTGCCGCTATTTAGGCGCGCCTCTCCTTCTCCTCCTTCATCAGCTTCTTGATGACCTCTGCCGCTAGGCGCTGGCCTGCCATCCAACACTCCTGTGAAAGCAGCATCAGGATGACGATGCTGTCATCAGGAGCCACAGATTCCTAGAAATTCTTCTCTCTCTTCTTGAAAGCGGGGACAGCTAAAGAATACATGTTCTACAGTCTCATTTATTGTTGGGCACCTTGGATATTCAGCGGTATTGTCCAGCTTGAACCGCAGCTGGTAGGCTCTGAAGCAGCCATGTCCTGTGAGCATCTGTGTTAGGTAGTAATCTACTTCCCCATGTTTTCTATCCAGCTTAGGTTGGATTTGAGGTATCAGCCTAAGGGTCCACCTCCCTTTCAATATCATATCCCAACTACGTTGCCTCTCTCGGCCGTCTGCTTCCTTTCCTCGGTCCTGGGGGTGCGGTCAACTCTCTTATATGAGCGTTGCCTATCTTCTGCGACCAGCTCTATCGGCGGCATCCTGGCCACCACACATGCAGCTTCGTAGGAAACTGTGCAGAACGCGCTGATCACTCTGAGAACACTCGGGCGGTAGACAGATACCATTGGTCTCCTGTGGGCCAGTGTGTCCAAGTTCCCACTCCATATCGCGGCTGCGTAGAGCAGAGTAGATGAGACCACACTTGCTACCAATAGTCTCCGAATACTTCTGGGTCCGCCTACATTGGGCATCAGTCGGGCCAACGCTGTGCTCACTCTAGCCGCTTTACCGCATGCTTGTTGGATATGCTCCTTGAACCGCAGCCTCTCATCGATTATAACCAAAAGATACCTCAGGGAAGACTAGGACCTAATTTCTTGTCTACCCACTCTCAAGCTTATTTCTTCCTTCTTTTTGCGACTACTAATAAGAAGGGCCTCTGTTTTTCTGTCTGCCAGCTGAAGCCCCACCGATGCCAGCCAATCTCGGACCAATGAAATGCTCTGGTTGGCCTTCAAGGTCACTTCATCTTTGAATTTTGCCTCAATCACCACCATCGTCGGCAAACCCCACCGTCTTGGCACCCTCTGGCAGACTAAGCCTGAGGACCCTATCGTACATGACATTCCACAGTAGTGGTCCAAGCACTGAGCCCTGGGGTACTCCACCAGTCACCTTAAATCTTTTTGGCCCATCCTCTGTTGAATAAATCAGGGTCCTGTTTCTGAAATAATCTCGAATAATGCTCGTCAGGTAAGTGGGGACACCCATTTCCTGCAGGGCATTCAGAATACAGCTCCATCTCGCCGAGTTAAAGGCGTTTTTAACATCAAGCGTGATAACTGCGCAATAGCATTTCGCACCTCTCCTCCACCTCTTCCCCGCAATAGCCTTCCGAGCCGTTTCTATCACCATGGTGATTGCGTCCAGAGTTGATCTTGTATTCCGGAAGCCAAACTGAGTCTGTGCAAGGCGCCCTACACCTTCTGTGGTGTCTTGTATCCTGCCAGCTTTTTTTTAATTTTCTCCAAAGCCTTGCCAGCTGTGTGCAACAGACATATCGGCCGATATGCTGAATGGTCCGATGGGTTTCCCTTGGCTTTCGGGATCAGCACAAGGCGCTGTCTTTTCCATGGCCGCGGAAAGGATCCTTCACTTAAACAAGAACTGAAGACTTCTTGAAAAAGATTTGACCTTGTCTCCATTACCGCCTTTAGTGCCACATTTGGGATGCCATCCAAACCTGGTGCTTTTCCTATCTGAAGGCTAGTGCAGACATCCTTGAGTTCTTCAGCTGTCACGGATGGTACGTCCAATGGCTGCCACAACCCTGAATGCATTCATTCTTCTTGTTCTGGGAAAAGAGTTGCCACTATCTTCTCTACAACAACCGGGCACGTAGGTGATCTCGAAGAGTTGCTCTTTAACTTCTTCATGACGGTCCGGTAAGGTCGTCCCCATGGATCCTCGTCTACCTCTTCGCAGAGTTCTGGCTTAGCTTTGAACTCTTCCTGGAGTATTTGGAACTGAGGGCTGCCTTTTGCTAGCTGGTACCTTCTTCTCGATGCATGACACCGTCTACGACAGTCAGCGATCTGGTCGTTCCACCAGTAGACTGGGTTTCGGCCTATGCATGCGTTGCTGCGCACCATAGCTGCGTCACACGCTGTGGTGACCAGATCCATTACCTGATGTGCCTTATCCTCTGCGGAGCCTGAAAGCTCACAAGATGCCTCCATCATAATTTTGAATGACTCCCTGTCAAAAGTCCTAGCTTTCCAGCGAACTGTACTCCTTTCTTGCCTCGCTGAAATTGTTTTTCGGTTTCCTAGGGTGATCAGTATAGCCTGGTGATCGCTGTGGGTGTATAGGTCGCAACCCTGCCAATCAGTAGTTGGACGTAGGCTGTCACTGACAAATGTCAAGTCAATGATGGAAGACCTACCCCCCTTCACAAATATTGGTATCGTCCCTGTATTTACCAGCACCAAGTCGTCCATCTGGGCAAACACTTCTAATAGGACTTCTCCGCGTCGGTTCGTCGACCTGCTGCCCCACGCTGTCGCCCAGGCATTAAAGTCTCCGGCAATTACTATTTTCCTACGCCCTCTGGCGTCTCGTACTATGCTATCTAATTGATCTTCGAATTCTTGGATTGTGGTGCTCGGCGGGGCATATCAGCTGTAGAGGTGCAGATGCTGTATCTTACCCCAGACAAAACCAGTTGTAGGGGCCTGCGGCGTTTCCTCTAAGCAGTTTTGTTCACATGTCGATATTGCTGCCCTTCCTGTGACGTCGGATACCCAACAGTTGCCGTCCAAGTTTTTATACGGCTCACTCAAGATCATGGCGTCCACTCGTAGATCTTTAACGGTTTGCCATAAGAGATCCTGGGCGGCTTCGCAGTGGTTGAGATTAAGTTGGAGGATTCTCATCTGCAACGATTTTTTATCTTTCTTTGTTCTTCTAGAGCTCGCTGTAATGCCAGGCATTTGCTACCACCGCACGAGTGTCCGTTACCGCTTACTCCATCGCATAGTACGCAAATAGGACTCTTCGTGCAGTCCACTGCTCGATGACCCTCTTCACAACACTTCGTTCGGTCGGGCCCTTTGCATTGCCTGGCCAGATGTCCGAAATCCCAACATCGGAAACAACGCTGTAGTCGAATTTTCTCCCGAATACGACTGATAACCAGCCCTACCCTAATCCTTCCTTCAGCAATTGCTCTCCTGGCCTGTAGGACTGGAAGAGCAACAACTGCCGTCTTTGTTCCAGCGTATGCCAGGCGAATCGATCGCACAGCAGTTTTCAGGATCTGCTCTCCATCTAATAGGTCTCTGATTTCAATCCATTCCTCCTATCTCAAAGCCTTTACTTCGGCCTCTGACCCCAACGCTCCTTTTAGGGTTTGCTTCATGCTCTCCAGGGCCCCTTTTGATTCTCGGTTCAACTGTATCAGAAGATTTCCGGCCTCATTTTTGCGAATCCTGGTGATACTTGAGCCCATACTTTGCAACGCTGGATCGGCCCGAACCTTACGAAGGGTATCGGCATAGGTGGTGCCTTCTGAGATCTTGATTTTCAGGGCGTCCGGCTTTGGTGGTTTAGGGCGTTGGCGCTCTTTTCTGCCCCTCCTCTTGTTCATGACTGTTTGCCACTGCTCCCCTGTGGATGCTGTAGGGGCTGTCATGTGTTGTCGAGGCTGCTCCGCTCTTTCTCCCCCAGGTACCTTGGTATGTTTACCTTGTACAATCACCTTTGTTTTTTGTTTCTTTCTCAAGTCCTCCTCTTGAGTAGTTGAACGCTGGTTATCTAGTTGATTCTTTTTTTGCGTAGTTTTTATTGGTGCTGGCGTCCCGGTCAGGGTACCAGCATCCACCATACTTTCTGTTTTTTCCTCACTTAATTTGTTCTCCAGTTAAATCAGGTGGTTCTGGATTCTACAGGCATATTCCTTTATCTCACCGTGGACATTATGTCGCGACTGGATGTATGCTTGTAATTCCTGGACTTCTTTAACAAGCGCCGTCCATTCCGCCTGACAAAGGTGCACCTGAACATGTCTCAGCTACAACTGGATTTCTATACGTGGTTTAGCAGTGGCATGATGACGACGACGTGGGTCCCGCATTCGCAACCTCTTCGTACACCGGTACTGGGGTTCCGAGCCCCTACACCGTAAGGCTAATCTCCTGCTCTAACATTTCATCTATTTAATTTGCATTTTATACCTCCTGCCAGGTTTAATACAGCTGCCTCTAACCTGAGGAACAGACGCTGACCAGGTCAGCGCCTAACCTATAAAGGTCACCTCCAGTCGCGCCTGGATTTGATTAGTTTTGGTCCACCTCGGGTATTTTATT
Organism: Rhaphigaster nebulosa; assembly: GCA_948150685.1. Classification (NCBI taxonomy): domain Eukaryota; kingdom Metazoa; phylum Arthropoda; class Insecta; order Hemiptera; family Pentatomidae; genus Rhaphigaster; species Rhaphigaster nebulosa. The sequence continues at coordinate 77,859,689 of OX411306.1, read as the reverse complement.
TCTCCGGTACCCACCAGATCTGGTGAGCATCCCCCTATCCGCCACCTGGGGAGGCGCCCAATGGAAGGCCAGTAACTCCTCACGTGTGTGTGTGTGTGTGTGTGTGTGTTTCGGCATGTGTCAATAGATCTGCGTCGCGACACCGAGTATCTTTTTGAAATACTGCTATTTTCGGAAACTAATAACCTAATTCAGGGTAACTTTTTGAGCAACCGATTTATAGTTTAATAGGCTGGTTTTCCTCCCTATTTGTGTGTGTGTCAATAGATGGATGACGGGACGCCGAGTGTCGTTTTTACTGCAATCTTCGGAAACTAGTAACCAAATTCAGTATCACTTTTTGAGCCATGGATTTATAATTCCATAGGCGTACAAGGAAGTCAGGTGTTGCCCATGTCAGATATTTTTTTAGGATATTCGGATTACGCGGGTTTTTACCTAATTTTACTGTACTAAAATACTTTTTTGTTTAGCGTTATTATTAATAGCATAACCCCGAGATTTATCCATTTCGGGAGGGACACCCTTTATATTGGGCTGTATTATTTTAGCTGTTGGTGTGAGATATATTATCTCCGGTTTGCCATCGTTATTTAAAAAACACACGGATTTTTGGTGGAATCTTCCAATGATATCCTATTCATAGTTTTTTGTCTCTTAATTAATTTGTTGATTAAATAATTTATTAATTCTATAGTATGTAAGATATAGTTTAGTCTAGTAAAGACGTAGCCAAAAGCCCAATACACAATACAGCAGAGGTCTGTCTCTTTCAGGAACTGTCTACATCTCTATCATTGTACGGTACCAGTATTAATTTTCGTAAGATACACTTCGAGAAAATAAGGTTTAAAAGTTTGGAGCTACTCCATTTCGGAAAAAAAGTGACTCTTCTGCTCTTCATCGTGGATTCTTCATATCAGATTATAGTTCCATTTGATTCAATTTAGAGTAACACGCAGCATTACATGCATATTGTTATCCACTGTGGCTACTTAACACTTAAGATAAACAAATTTCTTTAAATTTATATTTTTAAAATTATAAAAATAGTATTAATTAGCTTTATATTATACAAAAAAAGAAAGAAATAATATGAAGACTTATAAATATATTATGAAACAGGATACAAAATTTATTTATACTTACTTGAGAAGTGACCTCTATTATTTTAACTACTAATATGTTTTCATCATTTGATTTTGAGTTATGTATTGTTACAGCCTTGTTTAGCAACTCCTTGATTTCCTGATCTTCTGGATCTTTTTTCATGTGGCCACCCATCAAAGGCTAGAATGAGAAAAGGGGACATTTGAGTCCAAAATTAGAGAAAAAAAAATATAAATAATAAATGAAAAAGAGAAGTCAATATAGATCTATTCCAATAGTTTATTATATATTTTTTGGCGTGCATACCACTTCGAAATCGATGATAAGTGCGGGAAAGCCGTAGGATTTAAATGAGCAAAACTTATGGTTATTAGATAATCTAAAAGATAATATTTTTATTCAAAAGTTTGGAGCATAAGCTAGGCTCTCCATCTGAAGCGATGATGAAATGAAAACAAAAAACTTTATTATTCTAAGATTGATGTCTCTTTAAAACAATTTATAGGTACATTTGGTATTGTTCAGGGCAGCGCTGCCAAACAAACATTAAACTTGATTTATATAAATAACATTTACGTGCATACGCACAGTGTAATAATTATTCTGATTGGGCTATGAAATATGGATGAAAAAGATGGTTTTGAACGAGGGGACACCTCAGGTAAAGAAAGATTTGTTAAACGAAATAATTTCATGGGGAGGAGGATATAAGTCAGATGAGCAGGACCTGGTAGGACAGGATTGAACGGAGGACTTAAATTTAAGGTTCTGTAGGAAGGGTAGAGCCTTCAACTCGGTGTATCTCTGGTGATCCCAAAAACAAATGGTATTGAGCAATTCCTAAGACGTTTAAGTTTATCTACGAATTCAATAGTGAGCCCGCAATCGTCAATGTGGCGAAAAACGAGGGAGGAAACTAGGATTTGACGAGTTTTGATTAGCGGAGACGATGAAATTACTTCAGGCTAGATACGGTTTGACGTGAACCGTTCAGTCCGGGTAAGGTAGGTAAAAGTACCCTAGAGCGATAAATGCCTGCCGACTTATACATATGTAAATCCTCACAAGAAATTGCTATTACCAAAATTTCAGACCTCTAATGCAATCCTGTGCCCCATAATTAGCCTATTTGTTTACGACGTCCAAATTTATCTCCCCATTGATCTCGTTGAGTCCTCCGATGCCATTTCGAAACTACAGGAAGACATCAATAGAATACTGGGCAACCAATAAAATTACGCTAAACGCCGAAAAGACCAAAGTCATTATGATCGGATTCTCGTCTCTCTATAAATCAGGTTTCAAAAACCCATATTTTCTATTGATATCTTAACACTGAATATTTTATAACAATATATCGATGATACCAATATTTTAAACATTATAATTTTATTTTAAGATTAAATGACAAGATAAGATTGAATGTATAATATGTATATAAATGTATAATATATTCAGTGAATATCAAGGTACACCTAATTGAAAAATGACTACAAAATTGATCCTGAGGATGTGATAAATAAAAATTTGAAACGTTGTTAGTTCTTTTATGTTTAATGAAATATTTGCAATTGATAGCAATACCTTCAGGGTGCCATTCTATTCCTGAAAAACTGAAAAAAATCCATGCATTCTTGGTGTTCAAACTCTGTGTTCCACCATCCCTTCTCATAGCAGCGAATTTTTTTATCTATTTATTTTTTTAATTTAATTAAAAAATCTCTGCAAAATGACCTCAATATACCTTCGACATCATATCTTTGAAATCGTCAAAATTCTAGAGAAGCTTTCTTCCTTAAAGATTAAAATACCAGTTGGAAGGAACAGCTAGATATTAGAAAATTATTATTAATAAAGTCCTGACCAAGCTCAGCTTCTCCATTCATGACCTGTGAGTCTACGGCTTATGCGCCTTTATGCCTCCACTGGCTTTCAACACCAATGATACAAGAGGGATAGGACTCCTGGGATTCCTGGAGTCCTGCAATGCCTCCGTACGGAGAGAAGGAGGTAGGTTCAGGGGTCTTCAGGCCAAACATAAGTATTGCAAACATAGGGGATTACAATTAAGAATTTCTTTTTAGTTTATATTAATTTTTATTTCTTCTATATCTTGTACATATGTTGAGAATGCAAATTGTAAAGTCTTTTGATGAAACTTTAGAATTTGTATTTTAAGGATTATTTGAGTACATCAAAACTGAGCTAAAGAAACATTAGCAGTTTTATTTATATTTTGGTTAGAAGACGAATAATGAAATTTTTGATATTTTTTGGTTTACTTCTTAATATTATTTTTAAGTCCAAAAATAGTATAATTTTATTTAGTGAGTATTATTTTTTAAAAAGCAATTTATTAAGTGAGTTGTGTCATAAACTCCTACCCAGACGTCGAGCTCACACAATCTAACTGAATCAGCTCAACGGTAAACTGTTTTAGTTAGCATGTAAAGTCAGGGTCAAAAGTATTTGTACACCTGTTTTAAAAACAAGTTAAATAAAAATATTGCTATTATTTCCGAGGAGTAATTAAAAAAAAATATATAGCGATTTAATATAAACATCAACACATTAATAAAAAAAATATATTTTTGATAATATAAAGCATATAACATTGGATTATAAATACATTATTTAAAGAATTCAACAGAGTGAGTTAAATTTATTCGTACCCATTGTTATTTTTGTATTAAATTTATAGTAAAACTTTTATTAATATTTAGTGTGGCCACCTGTGGCTTTTAATACACATCTAAGACTCTGTGGCTTTGAATTAACTGATTTTTGTCTCAATGACCTCGGAATTTTGTAACAATCCTCGGAAATAACACTCTTTAAATTATAGAAATTAGAAACATTGCGTTTTGATCCTTCAGATATTCTCACAGATACTCTACAGGAGGGATTCCCAAACCGTGGTACCATTGGTTGTACCTTTGGTGGTACCAAACGTTGCGTACCATTGGTGGTACGCAAGGAAGTTCCAAGTGGTACGCGAATGAGCAAACAAAAGTCGTGGATAAAGTCATCGCTTAACACGATTAACGAGGGATAACAGTTTTTATTTTTTTTAAATTATTATTTTATATAATTTATAAGATGAATAAAAATGATCTAGAATTATTATAAAAAAAAGGAGAACTAAAGAATCAAGCCTAACATTGATGCTCTGATTATAAATATTGGGTTGTCCGGAAATTAATGCAGGTTTATGGTTTGAAAAAATACAAATAAAAAAAAATATACGAAACTATTATTATTTTCCCGTACCTATATATGAATTAAGGGGAAGGGGGAGTATTGCGATCGTGAAAATTTTTGAATTCGATTTTTCAGCAGAAAAACAACTTTTAAGGTCTCTTGAGTCCAAATAACCAAGTCTCACAAAATGGTCTGTGTGTCTGTGAGTCTGTGTGTATGTGAACAGTCTGGCTCATAAACGAGAAGTTGTACGATACTGGAATTACGTGTTTAAGGTAGGCACATGAAACTTTTCCGTCAAAATCAACTAACTGGAAGTGCCACTTTATATAATCGATTTTACACTTTTTTACAATTTTCTCAAAAACGGCTCTAACGATTTTGATGAAACTTGCCTAAATTGTTCTTCATAATGACCTTTAACTTTTCATATATGTAGAATATCACCGAGGAAATGCAGGAAAAAAAGTTATGATAAAAAGAATATTTTATTTGCGCATAACTTAAAAATTATGCAGTTTATGCCAAATTATATATAGCGTTGCATGAAAGATAATTAAATTATCTAAAAAACAATAAAAGAATCATAAAAATCGGACCAGTATTAGCAAAGATACAGCGCATCGGACTAACCGAAAGTAGCTATAATATCAAGGATTTTACAATTTTCTCGTTAACGGCTCTAACGATTTTGATGAAACCTGCCTGTCTTCTCCTTAAAGGCTCGTAACTTTTCATTTATGTAGTACATCACCGAGAAAAAAGTTATGATGAAAAGAATATTTTACTTGCGCATAACTTAAAAAGTATGCATTTGATGGTAAATTATATATATAATTGTATGAAAGGTAATTAAGTTATCTATAAAAACAATACAAGAATCATCAAAATCGGACCAGTATTAGCAAAGATACAGCGTATCTTATGAGGAGTACGAGAACCTACTTTACATTACATGTAAATCAATACTATTAACAAATCAATTCTTAAACAATATAAATGAATAACATTAGACAGAGTAATGGCGGAAATCATGGCAAAAGCACTCGCCGGCGTATGTACAACAAAACAAACCATAAATTTATACGATTAAAACACGGTTTAATCAACGGTTATTATTTCAATGATACCAAAACGCTCGATTTCCTCAATTTACGGTTCCGTAAACACACCTCAATTTTTAAAAATAGACGCGATCAAGACAGTCATTGTGAATCACCCGCCATAACCGAAATCTTCAAAAGCATGACCAACCCAAATGACAGAATTATTAATTCTATATAATAATAATTGATGAAAAAAATAGTAATACAGAGAAACATGCAACCGCTACAACATAGAAAGCATAAAACCAAGTAAAGATTATGGTTAAGAATTAACATTTGGTCGAAAACAAGATATAATTGTGATTAGAAAATTTCTCTTTCACAAGTAAAAATCACAGAAAGAATCTATACTTATAATTATTACCTTCTCTGATGACATCGTAATGACAGCAACGAATAAGCAATAGAGGAACAAACAAATGATATAGAATCAAATTAGTAACTGGAGTGGTCTGTCAAGCGCATGCGCAGGCTTTAGTGATGGACAAAACTGTTCATTTGGAGTAGCAGTAGCAACTGTTTCTGCTAATTTAAAAAATACAGATACAACTGTTTCAAACAAAGAAACAGAAAGTAAAAAAAAAAAAAAGAAAAAAAAAAGATATTCTTATTAACTCACGTATTAATCTCGTTTTTTTTTTAAATTCTAATAATAGAGAAAATGCTCTAAGTAAACTTTGAGGCATTTATTAAAATGTTTATGTGTAAAGAACTTTCTTTCCCCATCTTATTTTTATTTACTTTTTTTATTCAGCATAATTTAATTAGAAATGAATATTTTATAAATTAATTAATTTTGAATTTTATTAATTTTTCGGTTTGTAATGATATTTTTAACTATTTACCAATTTAAAAACATTTGTATTGCTAATAATGAATACTTCGTGTTCAATAAATACATTTTTCCCTGATTAATTTGGAATTTTAATTGTAAAATTACATTATACCTAGATAATAATGTTTGTTATACTAATTTTGTGTCAGAAAATAAATTAATACAATTTAGTTTGTGTTTATAATTGCCGGTGATAAAAAGTCAAATTAACATTTCAGCTTTAATTGCAAATCATAATATATTATGAAAGAAATATGTTGATATCAATTGGTATCAAGTAAATATGTATATCAATATACATTTATTGATTTAAAAAACAAAACAAATGGTAGTTGTGATAGGAGGAGATAGTCAAAGCGTTTAAAAATGTCAACTTGCTGTCTATAGGTTAGTCTCAGTGAAGCAGTTGAAGGAGGCTGTTTCTGCTAGATTGCTAATTAACACCCCACCACCACTAGCAGGCTTATTCCTTATCAGATTCCTTACTTTCTTACGTGGCATGGCATCGTACTTTCGTAGCAGTATCAGTTTTAATTAAAAATTGATAATTTTCGAATTTCTGTGAACATTTATTAACAATTCCAGACCGCTTACGTTAGTTTTAATTAAACTCATCAAACATTTATTTACTGTAAATAATTTTTAACTGGCCTTCAGCTCCCTCAAACAACTTGGTAACTTCAATTTAAATTTTGTTTATTAACGATATATTTGCATAAATTTGTAAAAACACTTTAGACTGAGCTGATAATAAAATTAGTGGCTTGTCAGGCAACTTTTTCTTTCTCAACAGTTTATGATAGAAAAAGTATATGGTAGTCGGTCAATTTTTGCTTTATTTATTTTTTTCAAAAATAAATATTTTTGGTTAATGTATTCTTTTCCCTTGTTTACAAGTTCTAAGTTCACTTGACTTGACATTTCTAAGTTCACACAAAGACATTTTGGAAAATCTTGGTCGCTGTTGTTCCAGTTTCTTTCGACACCTAATTCAAAACATTTAAATCGTTTTTTATTAAATTTCAGGTGTATTTCAGTCAGCTAAAACTAGTTGCGTGAGTCATGTCTCAACTTCTTTCCCTTGACTTTCAGTTATTAAAAAAAGAGAATGATTTAAGTGAAAAAAACAAAATTAATATGAATGATGTTAATTAACGAAGTATGTAATATAGAGCAATCTATCTTACGTTTCTTAATATTAAATCATACACTTCGTGATTATATATTAATTTGTAAATAAAAAAAAATATAAGATTACACATTTAAAGATTTTTTATATATAATACCCACGAATTATATATATATATATATATATATATATATATATATATATATATATATATATATATATATATATATATATATATATATATATAATTATATATATAAAATATAATTTATATATATAATTCGCATATACATTGCTCAAAATTTGCAATTATATTTTATTTTTCCAAAGTTGAATATTGATACTAAGCAGTTCTTCTATAGCTTTAAATAAGCCTAATGTAGGTAATTAATGTACGTCCTTTCCTGACTCGAAATATGCAACACATTTTCCTTTTTTTTTATTCATCTTTATTTAACGTCGCATTAACATTTAAATTTAAGTTATTAGAGACGCCTAAATATTATACAATAAAGTTTTATACAAATATGATACAATAAAATTTTATACAAATATTATACAATAAGGGTTTTATACAAATACTATTCAATAAAGTTTTATACAAATACTATACAACTCTATTGTATAGTATTTGTATAATTTATACCCATACTATACTATACAATTGTATGCAAATATTATTTAATAAAGTTTTATATAGATATCATCAAATAACGTTTTATACAAATTTTATACGATACAGTTTTATACAAATACTATGCAATAAGGTTTTATACAAATATTATACAATAAAGTTTTATACAAATAGATCTAATAAAGTCAATGAAATTTATTGAGGATAAAAGACACGAAAATCATAATTGAAAATTTTAAGCATATTAACGTAACTATATATCACTCCTTATCCTAATTTTCTTGACGAATTTGAGGATTGCCCTGAATTTCAACGTTTTTTAGGTCATGAAGATAGTCTAGTACGTGATGTTTTGTTCTGAAGTGATTATATAATGTGTACATACATAGATAGATCTTCGGCTCTACAGCCCAGTCCGGGCCCTGGCCTCCACAAGAAACTGTCCCCACCGGTCTCTGTCCCTGGCTATATAATGGGTATTGAATAAGAATTTAACTGTCAGCAGGATGTGGCATTGGGTGCAGGTTAGAGGTTCTAAGTTGATGAAGTGGTGTGTAACGTAGTCATTCCTTCTATTCATGTCATCCCCTCGGGCAGCACCAGCTTCTCGTTCGTTTCTTTCACATTTCTCAGCATACTACGCTCCTCTCTAAGCCATTCTAGATCCCACGATTTTTTCAATGCCATTTTTATTAAATGCTTTAGATCTCTAGTCAGCGTTATAGTTTCTTCTACATCATCAGTTAAGGCGGCTTCTTTGGCGAGTTTGTCAGCATGAGCATCCCCACGATTGCTGATATCCATACTACTTTGACCGTTCCGTCAAGATTGATAAGGGTGGTATATGTGTCGAAAATATTTTGTATTAGCTTATTTGATGTCCATTTATTATCATTTATTTATTATTTTAGATTGGGTCCACTTCTGTTCATGCACGTATTTTTCTTCGATTTGATAAGGTTGGCATCTTTTTAAGATAAGGCCTTTTATATAGATAACGATTCTTTCCCGACGATAACTTCCTGATAAACAATCAATTTTGAAACAAAAGAATCATCCAAAATATTTATTTATATTTAAATCAATTTTTTCAATTTTTATTTATTGAAAGTTATAACTGTATTAACTAAAAAATGCAACCAGTAAATGTGAACTATGTTGACATATCAGACATGTAGAGAAAATACCCATCGGTTGCACTCCAATAACAGTTCTAATCTAGATTATCGGGAATCGAAGAGGAAGCAAGGTTAAAAATAAGTCGGTTTCAGTGGGAATGGAGTTTGTTATGAAAGGTAAGGTTCCTGGTTTGGGGCAAATCGGCAACATATAGAATAATAAGGTCATTATGGATTATTTAATTCGTGGCAAAGTAAGGAGCATTAAGGATTTTGGATTGTAAGGATTGGATACGAAAGGAATTCGATGGTACAGTAGAGCTCCAAAGCTTAACTCTGAAAGCCTTATTATAGTCGTGTAAATGATTTTTTTGTAATTAGTTAGAAGCTTGTTGGAGCTTGGAGTGTCTGTCTATTAAGTGTTGAAGTAGCCGAAAACGGCGAGTAGTTTCTTATCCTTTCAGTCAGTGTATTCCAACATAGACGTTTTTTCAAAATGGAGTTCTATATAGCGGATCTGCTAAACAGGGATAAGTGGGATATTAAAGGATACTGGAAGATCAAGGATTTTTTACGAAGAGTATATCCAGAGGATTGGAGAAAAAACTCTCTAACATTTGAAGCAGCTCTGGAGGGACCGTGATGCCTGGCAGCGTTGGATTGAGGTCCCTCCACATTAGTAATGTCACAAGGAGGAAGATAAAGAAGAAGAAGAAGATTCTCCGGTAGAGACTTCGCCACATAGTTTAAGAAAAAATATGTCCGATTCACTTTTAAGGAAGGCTAACTTCACATATAAACATTCTATTTATGAGATCCCACAAGTATCCGTTCACAATCTAATATCATGGTTATGAAGTGATCAATGTTATTTCATGACAACCTTACTCAGAATAATCAATACAATCATACTCATCATTAATCATACATTAATATAAGAACCTTATTGTTTTAGGGGAATGATTAAAGGACTGGGAGAGAAGGGGGTATTGGAGGAAGAATCATCTGTCCACCGTCATGTGAAGCACCGGGTCTCTAAAGACATGCAGATACTACCTCCACCTCAATTAAACAAGAAGGATGTAGTGTTCCTGGCCATAACAATAAAGGTTAATACTATAAAGCTTAAAATGATTACCGCTTCCATATATGTACCCTATAATTTGGATACACCTTATCATTATATAGATAGTTTTTCCGGTTTGCAAGAGAGATTGATCTAACTCTCATAGTAGGCGGAGACATTAACGCCCATCACCTTGTGTGGGGCAGTTCAGATTCGAATGAGCGAGGGGAATCCATGCTCGAAGCTTCTACAAATTTAGAGATACTAAATTAGCGAGACTACTTTTGTCACTACAGTCAGAAGCGAGGTTTTAGATGAAACAAGCTTCAAGTAAAATGAAGAACCTTTGTAAAGACTGGAAGATCACCTGGGTTATTACACTGTCTGACGATGAAAGACCAGGTTGTGGTCCACTGAGTTGTCTAAGTTACAAAAGGCTGCAAGGAAGGCCTATAACAAGGCAGAAGGCTGACTGGGATTTGTACCCTGTGGCCTTTAACTTATATAAACAGGAAATCACGAATCATAAACGGGATGGTTGGCGTAAATTTTGTAGCAATATAGAAAGCACGCCTGAAGCCTCTCGTCTTGTTAAGCTGCTTGGAAATGACGTCCAGCAGCTACTGATAGCCTTAAAAAAACCCAACGGTATCTGGACGTCCAGCTTGGTGGAGACTTTGTACCACCCACCAATGGAGACCTACATTTCGGGTTGCAGTATTACAATTTAGTCAATCTTTCAAGTATCTACCCTGGCAACGAAACTAGAGATAAAGAGGAGGATTGGGCCGTATAAGGCCCCCGGCACCGACGTTATCCTTCTATGCATGCTCAAAGAGTGCCTCAATGCTCTGCTCCCCCGAATCAGCGTACTACTAGGAGCCTCTCTAGCCATCGGGTATATTTCAGAATCCTGCAGGAAATCTTTAATAGCTTTTATTCTGAAGAATAGTAAGGAGGCTTATAGCGTCGCTAAAGCTTTTCCTTAGCCTATCCTCCTTTCTTTTTAAGATCCTGGAGAATCTGGTAGCTAAGTAATACCTCTCTACCCCCTTCACCCTCAACAGCATGCATAATTATTCCAGGGAAAATAAACAAAAACTGCCCTACATTCTCTGGTAGGAAAAATAGAAAAGCCTTGGTATACAAAGAATCCGCTGTTGAAGGGGCATTTGACAGGAGCAGGCCTGAGGCAGTTTGCAAAGCTTTATAAGAAATATCTACCCCAGCTGCGATAGTCAGATGGGTCCGATTAGTTTTCTTTAAAAGAACAATTTTTTCTTCTTTAACAGAAGGTTGCCCTCAAGGGAGTTGCATCTCCTTGCTGCTCTGGTACCTTGTAATGGATAAGTTAAGCAGACTAGAGGATGCTGGATTCTCTGCCCAGGCGTTCGCAGATGATGGAGTAATCCTCATTACAGATAAATTTGTTACCATCTTTGAGCGTATGCAGATCGCATGCGATATTGTTCAGACTAGGTGTAATGAAGCTAGACTTTCGGTAAATCCAACTAAGACTGAGTTAATTCTCTTTACCAAGAAACGGAAGCTGGATGCTTTAAGGACTCCTACCTTTTTTGGCAAACAGCTCCAATTAAGAAACAAGTCAAATATCTCTGTATTATTTTGGATTCCCAACTAAACTGGTGCCGCCATTTGACTGGAACCAAAAGGAAAGCAATAGCATCCTTTTGGCATGTTAGACGCGCTGGATTTCCACAGCAACTATATGACCTAGAATTCAATATGGAAACATAGAGTGGTGGACAGCCCTGATTAGGGCCTCCCATGATCGGACGCTCAGTCACATTCAAAGGATGGCATATATGAGCATTACGGAAGCGTTTCGTACGTCATCTACCAAGGCTTTAGAATTCCTTCTATACTTAACACCGTTTAACCTATAGCTAAGAATCAAAGAAAACAGACAGTGGCAAGTGCGGGGTAGAACTACAGGCCACTCATTTATAGCCAAAGTGGTGGAAAAGGAGCTTTATATCCTTCAATATTGCTGTCCTCTACTTAATAGAAACCTTATTATAGATTCCAAAGTGAGCTACTCATACCCTAGTATATCCGACTGGGAAAAGGGTTCAGTAGCCACTCAAATAGACAACCTATTTGAGTATCCTGTTTCACTGTTGGAAAGGGCTCAACCGGCTTAGCAGGAGCGGATGTCTGCATAGAGGATTTAGGCATTAACTTAAGTATATTCAAGGGCAAGCACTCTTCTGTGCTCCAAGCAGAAGTATTTGCGATACTGTCTGCGGTTACATGTACGGAAGTTATTAGTTGCGACAGGCCTGGAATTACCATCTATTCAGACAGCCAGTCGGCTCTCCAAGCCCTGTAATCCTCTTGGGTAACTTCCGTTCTGGTAAAAGAGTTCAAACAGACATTGCATCGACTCGCCTGCTCGAAGGAATTGGAATTAGTATGGGTTTCTGGACATAAAGGAATCAAAGGCAACGAGATGGCTGACCAGCTTGCAAGGGAAGGCGCTAAAAACCCTAACTTTGAGCCAGAACCTTCGGTAGGCATCTCCAAAAGGTTTGTTTTCAACTTCAAAATTTGAAGAAAATATGGTTCGTTATGGAGACTTGATGCTTAAATTATGTTTTAGAAAGTGTTTTTCTTGTCCCTCATTTGGTTTCAGAGTTTTATCGTTATACAATAATGATTTTGTTGCGAAGCTACAGAAGAGTTAAAAAGAAAACACGTCTTTCTGTATTTAGAGAAGTGTTAAGAAAATAACCACCCTTTAAATGTTTATAACTTTTGTTTATATCGAAGGGATAGTCCTATCAGCAATTGATCCAATATAAGCGAGGCATTCTCCCGTCCTCTCTGGACCGTTTTCGTCCTTCATTCCAGGACACTTTTTGGCTCGCCTACGGAGCTATTGTCCCATCATGCCATCGGCGTGGATTTCTTTTCTCTGACTGCCTAGTGCTCAAATATCTAAATTGCCAGTGTAGTCAAATATATTTTGTTACTATTTTATGGCCATCCGCTGCCTGATTACGTTGTATAGTAGTATATTTCACAATCTTTCAGTCATCATTTAATGGTCCTCCGATTCATTTAATTACTTTCTGAACTCCCCTAAGGATTTATAAATTTTGTCCAACAAGAAGGTTTACAATGAGATGAAATGAACACGGGCACTTGAAGCTTATTTTTGCACGGGGTCTTGAAAGAGATTTTAGGAAAACATTTTAGATTATCCAAAACTTTAAAACAGGCAGGTTCACTGTCATGTAAAATCTTACGGATTATTATTATAACTTGAAACCATTAGTTTGAGCCCATTTCCCAAGGCCTTAAAACTTCTAGTTTGCTTACTTAGCCTTCTCTAAATACAGAAAGACGTCTATGAGATTGGTTTTCTTCTTAACGCTTCTCAAATGCTATTAGTAAGGGATTACAGATGCCCTCTGACACCAAATGTATGACAAGAAACAACTTTAAAAATAAAATCTCTATGAATAACTATATTTTCCGGAACATTTGGTATAACAAGAAAAGAGGTCTAAAATTATCTGGCTCAATATTATTTTTTTTTTTTTTAGCAGGGTTATTAAGGAAGCGATCAGGAACATATTGTATAAATCAAGTATGAACAATTTGATTTCAACTAAATTTTCCTGATATACTGAATATTCATTACGTGGGGTCACCACGAAATAAATTTCAACCCGCCCAGGGTAGATTCGAACCGTCGGCATAGGAGTCTCAGACTGCCAAAGTGATAGTAAGTAATAGTAATATAATCATATAATAATAGAAGTATAATAATATATAATTTATTAAATAATGCTATTGAAGGTTGTGCTACTACACCCACTAACCTTCGTCTCCAATATTCCTCCAAGTGTCGGCGCTAGTAAATATCTTAATACTACTTAGATTCTATTACTTAGTGTAATATGCAGGTATTAGTACTTAGGGAATTCATTCTACCTCGTACTGCCAATAACAATCTTGTAGGCGATAGCCATTAGCCTTCTGGATTCTGATGCATAAACTACATTCTTAATTCAACGATATTGGACAAGGACCCGTTATTTTTCTTATATTACCTCATTTCACTTCCTGTTTCACAACGGTACACCTGTTTTCGACATATTTTAATGAAATGCTTCTGTAAGGAGCTTATGACAACGTATCTCAAAATTCAGTACTATTGCCACGGATATGTTGCTAATTTTGTTTTTCAATGCTTAAAAATCCATAGGTTATCAGCTCTCAAAATGATAGCCATTCTGCTAATTAGTTCCATTTTGACATATATATGATCGTGATGCCGAGTGAAAAATAATCACTTCCATACAGTCCTACGTTTTGGATAAAAATTTCAGAAGTAAATCACTTAATTTTGAAAGTTGAGGAAGTAACATTCATGATAACATAAAAAAATTAAATGATTTAAACGGGGAGAAAAGACAAAATTAATAGACATTATAAATTGATTACTATAGTATATACCATCCTTGACCATAATTGACAAAAATAATCAGTACAGAATTTAAAAATTATGAAAGTTAAGTATATTTTTACAAAGGTGTGAAATTTATGGAGAGTAGTTGAGGTTCAGGAGAAATCCATGGTTGTGAGAGGACTTCAGCTACACAGTTATACTGTTTCTTCGATGTGTCTCCCTCTCCAATGAAAATTAACTTATACTTCATACCAGCCACTACCTGTAACACAAGTGTAAAGACTAAAAATTGTACTGCAGAACATGAATTTTGGTACATAAATCTCTTATGCATTGTGCGATGAAACTAACAATACTATAATTTATCAGGACTGTTATCTTATTACGATATTATTGGAAGATTCCAGCACAAAGCCTTGAGTCTCTCAAGTAGCAATAAATAACGAACCAGTCAACGTTTCGAAAATTAAGGCATTACTAACACTGAAAAGCACAGTATGACATAAATGCACATATCACATCGGTAGTTTAAAAAGTAAAAACTAAAAACTAAATAACTAATCAAGCTAACTATTCACAACTAACCAAAATAATATATAAGGTGTTCCTCGAAAAAATAAGGATAATCTCTGGAGGTTTTATAGCAATTACAACGCGGAGACAAAAATTTCCTATGAATATGGGTTAGCAAACGAAATCTTGAACAGTTTTCAAGACAAAAACATGAAAAAAAACAACACATTTTTCGGTAACTTTTGGCAATTAATGAAGAAACAACTCGTTGCATAAAAAAAAAAAAAAAAGGATGGAGAGTGGAAATAGAGAATCACACTTGGCATCGAATGGTACCAATAGATCAAACACAGGATATTTGGCAATTTATCGGAGTTGACATGATTTTTAAAATGACTGGTGAAATCGAAATTCCAAACCGATTTGATATTTTTAGCAAAATAGGTTTTAGGTATTAAAAAAAAAAATTAACCTTCATCACCGAATCATATATAAAACTCTAATTTGCCAAATTTGAGATGTTTTCCATTATATTTTAATTTAATTTTTGATGAAAGTTTATTATGACCGTCAAGTAAAGTACCGCATCTGGTTTGCGAATTTAGACCAAAATCTAGTATGTTATTGAAATCAATACATATATCATAAATAGCAAATTTTAGAAGTTTTTACATTATATTTTAATATAATTTTTGATGGAAATGAAGTAAGGCCTACAATTAAATACCACTTCCGGTGATCATGTAGTGACTAAAAAGGGAGGTTCACAACTAGACACCAATCCCAAACACAAAATTTTAACTTTCTACGGCTAACCGTTTTTGAGTTGTGCGAGATACGCACATACGTACGTACAGACGTCGAGACGAAACTAATCAAAATTGATTCAGAGATAGTCATAATAGGTATTAACGTTGAAAACCGAACATTTTCGCGATTGTACTTCCATTACTGCGTACAAGGAATTAATATGCCTAAATGGACCAAATCAACAAAAAAATTGTATGTTCATGAAACATTTGTCATATCTTCATCTTCATAGCAGGAATCGAGATAAATAACGATGTTTTTTGCACTCAAAAACTTGTTTTAAGTGTTAAAATTGAGTCTAAAATAATTTTTTTCCTCCCCATTTGTGAGCTGGAGAAGTTTGCAGTAGGAGAATAAGATTTTAGTTAAGCGGGTTCTTCCGCTTAAAAAGTTGAAATCGTCGATTTCCAATGCTTTATCTAGTGACATAGACAGTTCACAAAAAATGGAAATATATCAGTTTTCTATCCATCTCTCCCACCCCCCATCAAAACCCGAAACTCTGGGACTTTTTACCAGTTATTAGGGGAAGAGTAATGAACAATTTATGACCAGTTTCAGCTTTCTTTTTTAGGATATTCGGGTTACGCGTGTTTTTTACCTAATTTTAATGTACTAAAAACTTTTTTGTTAAGCGGTATTATTAATATGATAACCCCAAGATTTATCCTTTTTTGAAGGGACACCCAGTATATTGGGCTGTATTTTTCTAGCTGTTGATGTGAGATGTATTATCTCAGGTTTGCCATTGTTATTTAAGAAACACACGGATTTTTGCTGGAATCTTCCAATGATATCCTAATCATATTTTTTTGTCTCTCAATTAACTTGTTAATTAAATAATTTATTAATTCTATAGTATGTAAAATATAGTTTAGTCTAGTAAAGACGTAGCCAGAAGCACAATACACAATACAGCAGAGGTCTGTCTCTTTCAGGAACTGTCTACATCTCTATCATTGTACAGTACTAGTATTAATTTTCGTATGATACATTTCGAGAAAATAAGGTTCAATAGTTAGGAGCCTTCCTTTCTTCTGTGTATCGACATTCTTCAAACACTTCTAACGAACCGAACATCCACATTTTCGACGGTTTCTTTTTACCATCTTATTTTACTCAACGATATGAATATATTAATGCGTATAACTCCATTTCGGAAAAAAAAGTGACTCTTCTGCTTTTCATCGTGGATTCTTCATATCAGATTATAGTTCCATTTGATTCAATTTAGATTAACACGCAGCATTACATGCATATTGTTATCCACTGTGGCTACTTAACACTTAAGATAAACAAATTTTTTTAAATTTATAATTTTTAAATTATAAAAATAGTATTAATTAGCTTTATATTATTTAAAAAAAAGAAATAAATAATATGAAGACTTATAAATATATTATGAAACACGATACAAAATTTATTTATACTCACTTGAGAAGTGGCCTCTACTATTTTAACTACTAATATGTTTTCATCATTTGATCTTGAGTTATGGATAGTAACAGCCTTGCTCAGCAACTCCTTGATTTCCTGATCTTCTGGATCCTTTTTCTTGTGGCCACCCATCAAAGGCTAGAATGAGAAAAGGGGACATTTGAGTCCAAAATTAGAGAAAAAAAAATATAAATAATAAATGAAAAAGAGAAGTCAATACAGATCTATTTCCATAGTTTATTACATACTTTTTGGCGTGCATACCACTTCGAAATCGATGATAAGTGCGGGAAAGTCGTAGGATTTAAATTAGCAAAACTTATGGTTATTAGATAATCTAAAAGATAATATTTTTATTCAAAAGTTTGGAGCATAGGCTAGGCTCTCCATCTGAAGCGATGATGAAATGAAAACAAAAAACTTTATTATTCTAAGATTGATGTCTCTTTAAAACAATTTATAGGTACGTTTGGTATTGTTCAGGGCAGCGTTGCCAGACAAACATTAAACTTGATTTATATAAATAACATTTACGTGCATACGTACAGTGTAATAATTATACTGATTGGCCTATGAAATATGGATGAAAAAGATGGATTTGATCGAAGGGGCAGCTCAGGTTAAGAAAGACTTGTCAAACGAAATAATTTCATGGTGAGGAGGATATAAGTCAGATGAGCAGGACCTGGTAGGACAGGATTGAACGGAGGATTTAAATTTAAGGTTCTGTAGGAAGGATAGAGCCATTTCAACTTGGTGTAATACTGAGTTAAACGCGTATCTCTGGTGTACCCTAAAAC
This sequence comes from Rhaphigaster nebulosa, assembly GCA_948150685.1. Taxonomy (NCBI): domain Eukaryota; kingdom Metazoa; phylum Arthropoda; class Insecta; order Hemiptera; family Pentatomidae; genus Rhaphigaster; species Rhaphigaster nebulosa. The sequence goes on along the minus strand of OX411306.1, from coordinate 77,841,489 downwards.
AAATCCTATTGAGCAATTCCTGAGACGTTTAAGTTTATCTACGAATTCAATAGTGAGCCCGCAATAGTCAATGTGGCGAAAAACGAGAGAGGAAACTAGGATTTGACGAGTTTTGAATAGCGGAGACGATGAAATTACTTCAGGCTAGATACGGTTTGACGTGAACGGCTCAGTCCGGGTAAGGTAGGTAAAACTATCCTAGAGCGATAAATGCCTGCCGACTTATCTTAACACTGAATATTTGATAACAATATATCGATAATACCAATATTTTAAACTATATAATTTTATTTTAATTAGCAATATTCTATTCGGTAAAACTCCGGAATGGTGACCCTAACACGGTCTAGAGTTTTAAGACCCGATTATACTTCGAGCTGCGCATGTTCACAACAAAATACCTACTCAAGCCAAGGCATCCTTGTCCGTTAGGGCCTTACCATAATTTAAATTATTACTACTTTAATTAGATTACAGTTGTCGATTTCCGCACGCTGCGCTCGCTCAAGAGGTAAATAAACCCCCAACGGGTTCTTTTCAGTTTAGGTCGGGTCATTTAATGCAGCTATTTATGAAACGGAAACAAAACATTTTTCAAAATCTTCGCAAAATTATTGGTCGCCGGTCAAATTTTCACACTCACGGTCGGTTGATTTGTGATGTAGAATTTGTTTCCTATAATTCAGCATAGTTAAAATTATTGTGGGTTATGGTTTTTTTAATTCTGTTCTTATTTTGAATATAATTTCATTACTATTCATTTTATTTCTCTTAATTTTTTTAGTATTAAAGTTTGATAATTTAATAATCAAGGTAAAGAGTCTGAAATTAGAATATTAAGGCCCCGACCTCAACTAAAAAGGGCCCGTTGGGGTTTTGTTTATCTCTTAGCAAGCGGAATTTGGAAGCTGTAATCTAATTAAAGCAGTAATAATTAAAATTACCGTAAGGCCCCGACCTCAACTAATACGGATCTGTTGGTTTGAGTATTTGTTGTGGGCAAGCGCATAGTCAGGTCTTAAAAATCTAGACTTCCGCCATGTTGGGATCACGATTCTGGTGTTTTACTCCTACATTTATAGTATTGTCTGTTTTACTCTAATTTGGTCGAGTGATCGAACCATATTATTTTTGTTTTGGTTATCCTAAACTCGTATATTTATTTGAAGGGTTGACTAACATTACTTCGGACAAACTCGGGTGCGTTCGTCATATTCGATGTACAGTCGTCTTAAAACTGTAGACATCCGCAATTTTTGGGTAATGATTCTGAAATAGTATTGATGCAAGTGTATTGTATATATTTATTCATTTAATAATTGGTTAAAATATAGCACATGCTAATTTATGGATATAATAGGGTAAATATGAGAAACAAGGATATTTAATTACCAAACAGTAATTAATAGTATAAACAATATATTATACTCATTTAATGCACTTATCTTTTTTTTCACCCATTTTCTTTCGATATATCGATATTTTTCTAGCGATTCTCGGTGGATATTGATATAGACTTTCGTAATATCAAAAAATATCGAATATCGATATTTTACTTTCGATGTCCAAACCCTAATTCAGACCAGTGTGCGACGTAACAAAATGGGGTAAACTATTTTTTTAGAGAGGAACAAAGTTGATATTCGTTTCTCGCCTCAAAAAACCGTAAATAAGAATTTTCATCGCGATCGAAAAATAATTTTCTTTTGCTCAAAATTTTCACCTTCCTGGGTCCTACGATTTGTTTTTAAAAATCACAAAAATTGCGATAACTTCAACGCGTCTCCACGGTTTCACACGACCCTATAAACTACACGTAATGGGGCAAACTCGACCTTCGTGAACATATTTGAGCTGGAGATATAAAATAAAATATTTTGCTTTTCTCAATTTCACGCTACTTTTTCTCGCTTATAAAGGCGTAAATCAAAAAGTAAATGGTAGGAGTTAGAGATTAGAAATTGAGCTTTCCAGCGGTCGAAGTAACATTAAATTTAAATGAAATACTATGTGAGGGTTACAAAAACGCTAAAAATAAATCTGACTTAATTTTTCTAAAATATTTTTTTTTCCAACTTTACAGGACGCATCTTTTAGTTTTTCTAATTGTATGTACATTTAAATTCATTTAATACAATCGGCGATATTTTTTTCTTATCATACACAATAAATAAACTGATTTATATATAATACTCTTGAAATCCATGCAGAACGAAGGCAGAAAACAATAAAATAAAAAATTGTCGAAATTATATAAAAACATTTTTTCCTCGGCTCTAAGGGCACATTGGCAAGAACCCTTGGAAACGTGTATGATATTTTTGGACCTAGAATCACTAAAAAAGTTTCATTGAAATCGATGATCTCATGTTACCTTCTCTTGTGAGTATATTTAAGTTATGGGTAGTTAAACATCAAGAAATGCACAATTACTTTCAAACATTTCAATCTGTAGCACGACTTCGAATAATCTGAAAAACATTAACGGTGTCAATATGGCTTAGGTAAAGATGACTTTGGTTTGTAGAGTTTCTGATCAAGAACTTGTAGAGTTATAGTCGTTTTTCTCCGAATTTTCTAAAAAAAATTTGAGTTTTTACGGAAAAAACGGCAATAGAATGCTATGTCCTAAATGTTGGAACGTGACCCAATTCCTGTTGACAGGTCATGAGTTCCATAGCTTGTTGTAAAATTGAGAAATGTTTCTAACGCATAGTGCTTATAAAACAAAAAAAAATAATAAAAAAATACGCAGTTTCAAGAAACTTGGACAAATTATGGGGCACAGGAGGGCACTAGAGATCTGACATTTTGATAATAGCAATTTCTTATGAGGGTGTACATATGTGTAAGTCAGCAGGCATTTATCGCTCTGGGGGACGTTTACTTACCTTATCTGACAGATGCTTTGGGAGATGCGTGGTTCCAGGAGAGATTTTGGTCGAAAGTGACATCAAAGTTTTTAACTTTTTGATATGTGGAATGAAATAGGATAAGTTGTTATTCAGGATAAGGTTGGAAGATCCGCGGATAGACTTAAGGAGAGAGGAGGATCAAATCATAATGACTTTGGTCTTTTCGGCGTTCAGCGTTAGGTCATTGAGGGTTGCCCAGGTACTTATTCTATTGATGTCTTTCTGTAGTTTCAAGATGGCATCAGTGGAGTCAACGAGATCAATGGGGAGATAAATTTGGATGTCTTCGGCACATAGGCTAATTATGAGGCACAGGATGACACTAGAGATCTGAAATTTCGGTAATACCAATTTCTTGTGAGGGTCAATATATGTGTAAGCGGGTTCGAAGGAGAGGTAAATTTGGACGTCATCGGTCTATAGATGATACTGGAAATGTTGGATAGAGGTACATCTATTGACAGAGGTAAAGAACCAGAAGGGGGTTAATTGGGGACAGCCAACGTACCTGGAACGAACCGTGAGGAAGGATTGAAACTATTGAAGAGCACTTGAAAACAAAGAGAGATTTTGAAATAAAGTAAGCAGATTATTGAAGTAAGGAGGAAGAGGATTCTGGAGTTGCTCGCTAGCTGTTTAGCGGACAGGTTTTGGTATAGGCTAGACTAGAGCAGGTGGGGAAGACAAAGGTTGTTAAATAAAGTGTTTTTGGAAACAGATTTAGTGGATTTTAGAAGAAGAGATTGCCCTTTACATCTCGATAAATTTGGTGCAGATCTGCTGAAAGACTGCAGAGATATAGTCTGATAATTGTCGTAGGAAATGTCCAAGAGGTCGGTCAAGTTAAAGATAGACTTTCGAGAGAGCTCCAGGAACCAAGCATTTTCATGGACTGGCATCTCACGAAAAAATCCTCTATGGAGGAGCTATTGATTTTTAAACTTTTGGTGAAGTTTAGTGTAACCGTGCTGCTTCGGATATCCTCTTAACCAAAAAGTCCGAATTGAATCACAAATACCAAAAAAAGGTACTGTAGGTTTTATAGCTGAGTTCAACCATCCTTTCTACAGTATCCGAATTGAGTGCTGAATATTTTTTCAGGTACTGGGTCCGGCTTATCAGTGTTACCCAGAGACACCATTAGGTTTGCTGGATTGTTTCCCATGTATTGTGTGCATTCAAGCAAAAGTCACGAAATCCAGTTACTGGATTTTGTGCGATAAATGATTTCTTCTTTGTGGAAAAACAACATAAATGGATTAAATGAATTTTCAATGAAATAACAATCAAATAAAGCGTAGCCTGGGTCAATCATATTGTTCAGGCTAAAATATATGGTTCGCTAAGTGAAGAAATGAACTGAAAATATTTAACAATGTTGGACATACTTTCAACTTTTCTTTCAACGCCCATGATGTCTCTACCTCACATAGGAAATAAATATCAATAAATGTTTTTCAATAAGAATTTTTTTTTTTCTTTATAATAAGAAGAAGGCACATAATAACATAAATGTCTATAATCGTCTATTTGGCGTAAGTTTTAAGTATAAGCATGAAAATTGGATCAAAAACTATTGTTCTTCTTCTTTGTCTTTCTCTTCGTGCCTTTCCTTCCTAGTGTCGAGGAGCTCCGATCCAATGCAGCCATGCCTCTCGATCACTTCTAAGCTGCCTCATTTCTTGAAGGGTTTTGCCTTTCTTCCCCCCTAACCGCTGAATATACTCCAAGTATATATTCCAAAATTCTGGAACGGCCTCGCGATCTCCCCCCGGCAGGTTGAACTTCCATTGCCTTCCGTGGCTCTCTCTCCTCCTCCATCCGACAAACGTGCCCAAACCGTTTTAGCTGTCGGTCTTCAAGCGAGGTATTTAGCTCCTGGTCGTTCCAGCTGCTCTCCGCAAGGACTTCATTTCAGCACTAGCCACTCGGCTGGCTTGTTTACCATAACCCAGCTTTCACTTCCATAAGTGAGGGTTGCGAGGTATACAGACTTGTACGTCATATGTGCCTTTTAGTTTTTCTATCAACATCTTTGTGCCTCACTATGGTGTTGCAGATAAGGTATTAGACCTGGTTGGCTCCTATTTGATACTTCTGGGTCAATCTTCTCCGTGTTGCTAATGATTGCTCCGTGTCCACAAATAGGTAAACTCATACACAACTTGAAGTATCTCCCCATTACAGATCAGCTGGACATCCTCTTGATCCTTCCTTGATATAACTACAACTTTGCTCTTAGAGGTGTTAATAGTCATTCCTTTGCGGAAGAGTTGCTCTTGCCATTCCACAAGGACTAGCTGCAGCTTGTTTTCCGCATCCGCAATCAGTAAAATTTCATCGGCATACAGTAGGCTTTGAAGCATAACATTCCTCATCCAAGCAGTAAGGCGCTTACAAATTTTATGGATTTCATCCATAATTAATCAGATGATTAAAATAAAATTGATAACTTCTTTACGAATATGAAATATAAATAATAGAATTGTAGACCAAATTTTTTATACTGTTTTAACCAAGCATATGAATAACACCAATAATATTAAGAATATTAATAACATCATGTTGTCACAACACAGTTACATACTTATTCTAAACTGGTATGTGTTAAAGGTTGAGGTTATAAACCTATCCATCTGCTTATCAACATAGTCCTTGTTATTACTATTATGTATGGTTGTTTTTATTTATAAGCAATTTTTATTGTTTGCAATATTATTGGAAAGTAACCCTTTCAATCAAATGGGTATAATTTAGACAGGCCTATTCTGCTTGAGCTGGCTTTCTAATTTAAAACTATGTTTATTCTTCTGTTATGAAAATAGTTACGATTATGTTTATTCTGAAAATTTCATTCTCATTATGACTGTCACAAATTTATTTATACAGCACATATACTTTCAAGATAATTTATTTCTTCATTTTTAAAAATTTGACGCAGTGGTTCCCAACAAACATTTTTCAAGGACTCCCCTATCCAATCACTACAATGGCAAAGACCCCTACATCCTGAAAATCATAAAATTTGTTTTCTCTCATGAATAGCTACATTTACTTGCATAATACATATGAATATTTATAGACAACACGCTGTCTATCTGAACTCTGAAACTATTAAGAGAAAATTATTCTTTGGCCCAAAAGTAGCATATTTTATTAGGTCTACATTATTTACAAAACCATTTAAAATCAAAATTTAAATAAAGTACATATTTCAAATTTGGCAAAAAGATGTAATTTGTATGTTCCAAAAAGTGTATAAGATATCATCAGATTCTATGGACTCTTTTCAATATGGCGGCTGAAAAACTTAAAATTTAATGAAATCTTGCTTGATTATTAAACTCAATTATCTGAAAAGCAGATGAGTTTACATAAAAAAATAAATAAATGAATAAATTAAAAAAAAAAACCGTTTTAAAATTTAATTTGACACCTTATATCCAAAAATCGGTTTAAAAATAACTCCGGTTTGGAAACTTTGAAGTTGCCAAAACACGGCTTTTAAGTTTTTAGGCCGAGGAAAAAATGCCTCAGCTGTACTTTTGCAATTTGAAGGTTGAAAATCTGAGTAAAATTTGTGTAAACTCAGCCGTTTTATGGGAACTGGTTAAATACAAATTAAATAAGAGGTAAAAAGAATTGTTAAGCTATTAAATAGACGTACTCAGTACAAAAATAATAAATGGCTGTAACGATTGTTTTTGTTAATATAAATTTGATATTAATAAACTTACTTTATATTCTTATAAAAATCACCTTTACTTCTTAACTTAAGGCCGTAAGTTGATGACCTTTTAACGCATTATTTCTGAAATATTAGGATCTATATTTGACGCTTTTACTTTAAAATCAGACGGCATGTCTTGCCGATTTCTACGCTAGTTTTCCACGAAGCACATATTCGAGAATGCTTGTTCACACCGGTGTGTAGTTGCAAAAGGAAGGATGTTTTCCATTGTCTTATCCAAAGCCAAGCCTCCTGTAGTCCTTACGTGCTGCTAACCAAAAGTCGGAAAATTTTTTTCTTTACACCACTACTTGACAAATCTACAATTTGATCTTGTTCTCCTTCTGAGAGGCTTCTAATCTTGTCTATTTCGAAACGGCTGAATGGATTTCGAATTTGAAGAAAGTATTCTCTTAACTTGATTGCTAAGCTGCGAAGTTGGTCAGTCACATTTTAAAATGAGGCAAACTCTCGTTAGATGACTCCAAAAACAGAATAGAATAAAAAACTATAGTTAAAATTACCAAAAATACTACTCAAAACACAAATCTTATGTAGGTGGTTATGAAAACTATATTTTTTCGTACATTTCGGGAGAGGGAAGGATACCCTGATCCTCTTCCACTCCCACCGCGCACGTCACTGAAAGGACCCTTTTTCGACCTTTACAGTCCAAATCTGACACTTTTTTGCTATACCATAAATCTTTTCTTCAACTAAGAACATGTCTACGTCGTTACACTGTAAACGTAAATTCGAAAAAATCAAATGTTCGAACACAACAGCTTATTAGGCAATTATGCAAAGCCAAGAAAAGTTTGTTAGAAAATTAGCGTACTTCGTGTCAAGTAGAAAGATTCGGATTTCATTTTTAAGCTTCGTCTTTTTGTGTGATAAATGATTTCTGCAAGGTGGAAAAACGTTAAGCGTTGAATGGCTTAGTAATCTCTGCCAGGTCAAAATAAGTGGCATTTTGTGTCTCTTATTGAAGAAATAAATTGTGAATATTTTACAATTTTGGACGTACTGACTTTCCCTTCAACGCCCACGATATGTTTCCTTCTCAAATTGGTAATAAATATCAATAAGATATGTGCAATGCGAAGCTTATCGCCGATTGATTCAGCAATGCGGGGAATGAATAAATTACAACAGTAATCATACGTTATTATTCCACCATATGCTAAATTAATTATAAGAAATAATGAGAATTTAAAGTAGCATAGAATATTAATCTTTTCAATTAATGCGCAGTGAAATAACTATCCGAGTTGGGTCCGCCATACGGTGGAACAAAACGCAGGAACATCCACATACTTGAATATTTTTCTATTAATTTAACCAAAATTATCTCTTAAGGACAAGATAACATTATATGACAAAAAATGTAATTTAGGTTTATTTAACGTTTTTATGTTACTTTAATTCAATATATTTAATATTACTTTAATTAGTTGTACTAGTTAAAATATCAGGTAAAATTAATTATAACAAACTTATAACAACGCAAAACAAGGTAAGTCAGAGATGAAATTTTAATAATGTATAATATATTCAGTGAATATCAAGGTACACCTAATTGCAAAATTACTTCAAAATTGATCCTGAGGATGAGATAAATAAAATTTTAAAACGTTGTTAGTTCTTTTATGTTTAATGAAATATTTGCAATTGATAGCTATACCTTCAGGGTGCCATTCTATTCCAATCCTTAAGAACTGAAAAAACTCTATGCATTCTTGGTGTTCAAACTCTGTGTTCCACCACTTCTCATAGCAGCGATTTTTTTATTTATTTATTTTTTTTAAATTTAATTTTACCACCAAAAATCTCTGCAAAATGACCTCAATATACCTTCGACATCATATCTTTGAAATCGTCAAAATTCTAGAGAAGCTTTCTTCCTCGAAGATTAAAACACCAGTTGGAAGGAACAGCTACATATCACAAAATAATGATTAATAAAGTCCTTACCAAGTCCAGCTTCTCCATTCAAGGCATGTGAGTCTTCGGCTTATGCGCCTTTATGCCTACACTGGCTTTCAACACCAATGATACAAGAGAGATAGGACACAGATTCCTGGAGTTCTGCAATGCCTCCGTAGGTATAGGAAATTTATAGCATGGATCTTCAGGCCAAACATAAGTATTGCAAACATATGGGATTATAATTAAGAATTTCTTTTTAGTTTATATTAATTTTCATTTCTTTTATATCTTGTACAAATGTTGAGAATGCAAATCAGTTAAGACTATTACCAAAGCCTACAGAGTGACTGATTGTAACATTTTTAAATATAAAGTCTTGCTGATCTATTTGATCTACAACTTCTCATTAATAATTGTAAAGTCTTTTGATGAAACTTTAGAATTTGTATTTTAAGGATTATTTGAATACATCAAAACTGAGCTAAAGAAACATTAGCAGTTTTCAATTTGTCCAAAAACTTAGAGTATACAAAACTACTATTTTGCCTAAAGTTCTGTACGGGTGTGAAACGTGACCGCTAACCTTGAAGGACGAACAACGCCTTAAGGTCTTCGAGAATAAGGTACTGCGTAAAATATTTGGTCCGAAAAGGGATGAGTCAACTGGAGAATTTAGGAGATTACACAACGCAGAATTGCGGAGCATGCACCTTATTAATATAATCGAAGTGATATCATCGCGACGGTTGAAATGGGCTTGCAAAGTTGTTAGGGTCAGTAACGAAGAATTCCTAAAAAGTTAATAAACGCTGAGCCGACTGGTAAACGTCCGAGGGATAGACCGAAACGGAGGTGGGAGGATTGTATTAAGAGTGATATAATGAATTTGGGTTTGGACGGTAGTCGGTGGACCGAGATTTGTAGACAGCGATTAGTGGTATCGGCATCGAACCTTCGGGTTCGCTAAGCCTTTTATTATTATTATTATTATTGTAAAAAACAATAAAAGAATCATAAAAATCGGTCCAGTATTAGCAATGATACAGCGCATCGGACTAACCGAAAGTAGCTATAATATCATGGATTTTACAATTTTCTCGTTAACGGCTCTAACGATTTTGATGAAACCTGCCTGTCTTCTCCTTAATGGCTTGTAACTTGTCATTTATGTAGTACATCACCGAGAAAAAAGTTATGATGAAAAGAATATTTTATTTCCGCATAACTTAAAAAGTATGCATTTGATGGTAAAATATATATAGAATTGTATGAAAGGTAATTAAATTATCTAAAAAAACAATACAAGAATCATCAAAATCGGACCAGTATTAGCAAAGATACAGCGTATCTTATGAGGAGTAGGAGACCCTAGATAACCGAGCGCATCCAGAAGGAGACGGATTAACTTAATAATTTCTACTTTTATATTATTTAATGGTAACAAAATGTTTCCATGGAAACTAAACCGAAACTTTTCAAATATATTTTCAACTTGGCAAACTTAAATTATATAGGTAGCGTACAGAATTGTACTAAAATTGTGTTAAAAAACTGTTTTATTGTACTTAAGTGGGAGAAGATGTAAAGAAGTGAATGCTGTATTGTTTTTGTGAACTCTTTAAAATTATAATACAAATATAATTATTATAGGGCGGTAAGGGAAAGTTGTGTGATGCACACACCGCACCGAATTTTTATTATCAAAATAGGCTCCATTACTCTCGATACATTTCGGCCACCGTGTTGGTAACTTTTCCATTTCCTATGAACAGAATGTTGAATCGTTAATATTAAAAAAATCTGAAAATACATTATCTAACGAATTTTGGTCAATAAAATTTTTACTTTTTCATCTTTTACCTAAAAGTGGCTCAGAAATCAACAAAAAAAATGGTAGTAGGAAGGCGAGAGGTCTGGAGAGTAGGGCGGGTAAGGCAAAGTCTCATAACCAAGCTCCAACAATTTTCGTGACGTCACACGTGAGACATGACCGAGAGTAAGAATAGAGGCCCTTTCCGATTAACCAAAGATGGCTTCATTAATGCCAATTTCTGATGTATTAACTTCAATTAACATCAATTTGAGAGCAATAACTTTCGGCATTGATTGTTTCGTCAGGATTTAAGAAGCTGTAGTGAATTAGCCCAAATGAAGTCCACCAAACAGTTGCCATCACCTTTTCAAGTTCAAAGCAAAGTTCATAACGAAGATTTTTTTTGGTTGTCATTTAATGCATGAGGAATCCAAGTTTCAAGCTTTTTCATCTTTCCAATTGCGTTGAGGTGGTCAGCGATGGTCGATTTGCTAATTGAAAGATTCTCTGCAAGTTCTCGAACAGTTGTTCTGGGCTTGTCTTCGACCAAAGCTCGCAGAACATCGTCATTAAGAAAAGAAGTCCTTCCACGACCATCTTTGCCTTCAAGGCTGAATTCTTCCTCTCGAAATTTTTTAAACCAGCGTTGTACGATGCCTTCAATGAATATGAACCTTTTTATAACCCGTGCCGCAACCCAAGGTTCCCCGTATTGATACGTGTCACAAAAGTACCGCCCATCCTTTCTCCCCTACACTCTGTCAACTTCACATTAGTTATATATTGTATAGGCGCTTGTTTTTAAAAATATGTGTCCCTTTTGTACAAATTACTTTTTTATTCCAGAAAGAGAACTAAAATATTTTTTTTTAAATAACAAAAGAATAAAACCTGTTATTCTTCATAATAAAGCGTGACACATTGGATTGGGCACTCCTGTTGTAGAGGATCCATATCTTAGTTATCTAAGCTATATTTTCTCTTTGCCCAAATTTTTCTACTTTAACTGGAAGATTTATATTTAAAATGTCATTATACTATATACGATCCATTTAATGCTCTATAAATTCGAGGGATTCCACTCCAGCAGCATTATTACAACCTGAGGCCATATTATACATCTTAGGCTAAATATATCATTACTCAGAAATTTCTAATTTTTATTTATTATTTTCGATCTTAATCAATCAATCAAGTACTCAAAATTTCTTGTAGTACCCCAAAAATGAAATAAAAATGGAAGTCCTAATCCAAAATAGGTATATTATAGTTATAACGATTATATTTATATTAATAGGTCTAAATTAAATCTAGTAAACTATATAAGAAACAATATCAACGAATTTGTAGATGCTATTTGATTGGTAACATAAATAAATGCAATGATAGCATAGTTACTGCAAAATACAAATTAAACGATCCATTCTACAGCCAAGACGTAGTCTGCACACAAAAAATGTTATCGTACCGGAAACAATTGTTGTATTAAGGTTCGGCTTTTCAGTGATTTCATTGAACAGTACTTACAGATAAATTGATAAATTGACCAAATAGATAAAAAAAATTATTGAAAGCTTGGAAAGTCTGATGAAAGATCTATTGTTAAATCAGTCAACAGTTAGTCCTTACAAATAAGCTGTAAAACAACACTGAATCATCAGTTATAGATAAGATATAGTCAACGACTTATCAGAAATATGGTTTGTATATAAACGCATTGCTACACCCAAAGATTTATATTTAACTAAACAAAATGCTTTATTTCGCAAATATAACTGTAACAGTCCCCTCATCCCCGCACATAATTTCGAAGGAAATATCCATAATAGTGTAAATTAAAAAAAATTATAAGTTAATAGAAAAATATAAAAACATATAGGTATTTTTATTTTATTTCCTATTCATATTTTAAGGAAAATAGGGTGGCATAAACATACTTATAAACAAAGTGCATGTCCTATGTGTATACGGCAATATTAGCTAAATAACCACTCTAATCTTAATTTAAAAAAAAAAAAGATACATTATTACCTATTCTGAAAGTTATCGGCCTATTCGAAAATCTAAACGTCATCGAAGACCAGTTGAGGAAATTTTTCTTATATTTTTTTAAGGCTACTTGCGAATTAGGAGTCAAATTTTGTAAATAAAGAACGGTGGATCTAATAAGGTGAAGACAAATTCTAATCAATCGAAACTCTCCGTTTAGGTTTCTTCAACTCTTACTTTTTTCACTGATTCTATATCAATTCTATAAGTAACCTTTTAACTGATTATTCTAAATCAATTAAATGTTTTTATACTTCACCATAATAAACACATGCCATAAAATACAACTGGTCCATATAGATAAAAATACCAATAAATATTAGTTGCAGAGAGAAGTCAATTAACTTAATTAGCGATTATAATTGTATTTTAATTAAAGGCGTTGAAACTGGCCTGAGATCACAAAGCAAAACAAAACGGGGGTATTGACCGGAAGGCCTAATATGCTTTCACAATCATCTCGCCAGACCAAAATCCTTATAATATTGAATTACATGTAAATCAATACTATTAACAAATCAATTCTTAAACAATATAAATGAGCAACATTAGACAGGGTAATGGCGGAAATCATGACAAAAGCACTCGCCGGCGTATATACAACAAAACAAACCATAAATTCATACGATTAAAACACGGTTTAATCAACGGTTTTTATTTCAATAATACCAAAACGCTTGATTTCCTCAATTATGAGTATACGTTACACAACTACACCACAGTTCCGTAAACACACCTCAATTTCTAAAAATAGACGCGATCAAGACAGTCATTGTGAGTCACCCGCCATAACCGAAATCTTCAAAAGCAAGACCAACCCAAATGACAGAATTATTAATTCTATATAATAGTAATTGATGAAAAAAATAGATTACAGAGAAACATGCAACCGCTACAACATAGAAAACATAAAACCAAGTAAAGGTTATGTTAAGAATTAACATTTGCTCGAAAACAAGATATAATTGTGATTAGAAAATTTCTCTTTCACAAGGAAAAAATCACAGAAAGAATCAATACTTATAATTATTACCTTGTCTGATGACATTGTAATGACAGCAACGAATAAGCAATAGAGGAACAAACAAATGATATAGAATCAACTTAGTAACTGGAGTGGTCTGTCAAGCGCATGCGCAGGCTTATTCCTTATCGCATTCCTTACTTTCTTACGTTGCATGGCTTCGTACTTTCGTAGCAGTATCAGTTTTAATTAAAAATTGATAATTTTCGAATTTCTGTGAACATTTAATAACAATTCCACACCACTTACGTTAGTTATGTTTAAACTCATCAAACATTTATTTACTGTAAATAATTTTTAACTGGCCCTCAGCTTACATTCTCCCTTAAACAACTTGGCTTCAATTTCAATTTTGTTTGTTAACGATATATTTGCATAAATTTGTAATAACACTTTAGACTAAGCTGATAATAAAATTAGTAGCTTGTCAGTTTTTTATTTACTTTTACTTTCTCAACAGTTTATGGTAGAAAAAGTATGTTAGTCAGTCAATTTTTGTTTTTTTATTTTTTCAAAAATAAATATTTTCGGTCAATTTATTTTTTCCCTAGTTTACAAGTTATAAGTTCACTTGACTACAACAAAGACATTTTGGAAAATCTTTGTCGCTGTTGTTCCAGTTTCTATGGACATCTTATTCAAAACATTTAAATCGTTTTTTATTAAATTTCAGGTATACTTCAGTCAGCTAAAACTTGGAGGCAATTGATAAGGTAAAAAAGTTGACCAAATGGGTGCCACACCAATTAAACGGCCACCAAAAAAATCGCCGCTTTGAAATCTGTTCCATGCTTTTGAAAAATGATCCATTTCTCAATCGCATTCTGAAGTGCGATGAAAAATGGATCTTGTACGACAACAGAAGGCGTTGTAGACAATGGCTGGGCAAAGATGAACAACCAAAACATCCTAACCTGCACCCAAAAAAAGTTATGGTTACAGTTTGGTGGTATACTAGCGGTGTTATCCACTACAGCTTTCTCAATCGGGGCGAGACTATAACTGCCGACAAGTACTGTCAAGAAATTGATAATATGAATCGGAAGTTGCAGCGTCTTTGCCTAACATTGGTTAATCGGAAGGGGCCAATCCTTCTCCATGATAGTGCCATACCACACGTTGTACAACTAACGCTACGAAGACTGCACGAGTTGGGCTACGAAATTCTTCGACACCCACCTTATTCACCTGACCTCTCTCCTACAGACTTCCACTTTTTCAGACATCTGGACAACTTTTTGAGGGAGAAACATTTTCAAAACCAGGATGAAATTGAACATTCTTTTTGTGAGTTCATTGCATCCAGGGATCCAGATTTTTTTTCTGCTGGGATAAGAAAGCTTGTTGAGCGTTGGGAAAAGTGCGTTGATTCTGACGGAAATTACTGTGATTAAATATATATAGTTAAAGTGAAGATATGGCGTATTTTCAATGAATATTAAAAATCTGCATTAACTTTTTTTTCGTGTATTTCGGGGAGGGGAGAGGGGAATATATTCCCCAATCCTCTGCGTACGCCACTGGCTATAAAATGATTTTTTTTTTCATAAGACGTTGTTTTTATTATCAGAACTATTTAATCCACAAAATCCCAATGAGCAAGTATATACATTTTTTTCATGCAATTAAAAATGCCAAATATTTTCTTCGAGTTCCATCGAAATTAAATGCAGAAAATCCTAGAAAATGGAAGATGCAAAACTCATCAGGAGGAGATACCAGAAGCCATTTCACTCTTCAAGTCACATCGCTCCTGTCCCATCATTTAGTCTTTCATCTTTTTGTTATTAAAACTTTTTATTTATTTATAATTATATTTTATTTAAGTAAATCTTTTTAAAAATGTGTTCCTCGTTGCTGATACCATAACTGGCGCCCTTCACCCGGGACTACGAAGCACGCATTCTGAACCTGTGTCCATTTGACCCAGAAGCCTGCACCTGTGTCTACTTGACCCAACAGCCTGCACCTGTGTCTACTTGATCTAGCAGCCTTCGTACCAAGCGACCTCCAACTATTACTAGCTTAATTCTCAGACCTTCAAAACTTTCCAATATTGTAAAAATGCCTGAAACCATTAAATATACAATCTCTAGGATTGACTATGATCATATCCAATCATTTGATATAAATTCCAATGAACTTGCATTTTTCTGTGAAATGGTCGAGAGTGCATATAAGACCATTTATTTCAGTAATATTTTTGAACGTGATTATACTAAAAACGTCTTGTTTATGAAAGTAAAAGCTAAATTATCTGGACCAGCCAGAAACGTTTTATTAGCAAAGAATGTTGAAACTTAATAACTTTAGTTAAACTTTTAAAAGAAAATTTTGCTGACGCAAGGTCATTTGAAATCTTAAAAGACGATTATAAAGAATTCCCAATTGAATTTATTAATAAAGCACAGGAATTGAGAAACTTAGTTTATATTAGAAAAATATTGGATTATTTAGATCAAGAAACAGCCATTCAAAAAATGCTAAGAACCGATAAAGAACTTATACATCGTATTAATAAATGTTTCCCCCAAACTCTTAGTAATCATATCATGATCTAGTTCATGAGATGAGGTGAGGACAATAGTTTAAAGAAAATTTATTATCGCCAATTTGAACAACAAGAAAAACTTTTAATAATAATAACAACAATCATAAATACCAACAACAAAATCGCAATCATATTACACCAAGTAACTCATTTCAACATCATAATAATAATTATTATAATCGGTAAGTGATTATAATCCTTCACATTCGTTCCAGTATCGAAATAATAATTAACATCAAACACAATCGCGACAACAAAATTTCAAACACACTAACAATTCCAATCATCCCTTTATAATAGATCAAATAATAATTTTCAAAAACCGCAAAGTTCTATTAACACAGTATCAATGAGGATTGTCAGTAACTTGCAAAGACCTAGATCCCAAAATTTTATCTCTCTATGAAGTAACTCATTGTGAGGAAAAATCTCAAAATTCAATGACGAGTCAAATAAGAATGACAGACTAACTCAGGGCCGGATCTAGAGGGAGGAGGCAATCATCCGATTATATCCTTTCAGTACATGTGAAACAAATGCAATCAATATGCGATACAATTCAATACTCTCCGTTTAAAACGGAACGTACGATACAATAAGATGGAAAAACTATAAGATTGAAAATGTTGGGCATTGTTTCTTACTGTGGACGTCTCAAATGGTGAGACCTCCAGTTATTCTCTATTTCTCTAAGCTTCCTCCACTCGATTTATTTTTTTATTTTTGTTTTATAATCATGACGTGACCTACAGCGAAAGTATTGTTTTATCATCAGAGATTTTCCCAGGATACCTTTTTTCGTGGATGAATCCCGAATATAAAATCGTATCAAGAAAAAGTATTTATCGAAAAGCTGGCCAAAAAATATAAAGTATTGGTAGTTATAATATCTGCAAACATAACAAGGGCCCTTCCCAAAAATATTATGCATCCACCAACGCCTCTTTCTCTTCTTTTCAACCCATAATTAGATATTAGATGCAGCGATACCATCAATTGGCTTTGACTGTATTGATTTGAGTCTTATATAGCAACTTATAGTTATAACAAATTTGTGTTTATTTTTTGCAAAACCGACGTCAGATTCAAGTTCAATGTACGATCCCCGATCCCAATAACCGTTACAGCTAGTATGAACCAGCCCTTTGTTTAGTTTTTTGATTGGTGTCATTCCAAATTCTTAAATGGGAGTTGACTTTAAGGTCAAAACAGCCGAATAGGCAGATGCCTATTTATGTAGAAAGCCTTAATTAGAATCAATTTCTTTTTGAAATTGAATATTTCATATTTCATTCGCTGACAACAGTGAGAGACTTGGATGATGCCACTGCATCATCCGCATTAAGTTTAATTTATAACAATTATACCTGAAAGAGGATATCCGAAAGAATATTCCTTAACAGCCTAGTTTCTGTTTCTTACGAAGAAAGGAGTTTCAGCAAACTGAAACTGATTAAAAGATATTTGATGGACACGACTGCTCAACAAAGGTCAAAAAATCTAAGTAAAATTTCCATAGAGCTGTTTCCATAAACTATGGGGAGATCATTAAAAGTTTGGCTGAAAAACAAAAAAAAACATTCTTAACCAACAGTAGTTTGATTAAATTAAAAAGAAATGAAACATTATTAAATAAAATTCCTGTATTTAAAGAATCAACAGTCCGAAATATTCAAAATTTATTAATTGTACAACACACTAACCTTAGTATAAGTTTTGAAGAACAACATGATATTAATGTAAACATGTCACCTTATTATCCTTTGTATAACTAACAATAATCATAATATATTCTATCATATAATATTAGACATTATCATTGTAATCATTTTTATTATTGTATTCTATATATTCTAATATTTTTAAACTGTATCATATTAAACAATATCGCACATGCTGTAAAATATCAGAGCAGGTAGAGCAACCATCATGAACACCTGAAGTCAGTCAACACGCAGCACAACTTTACCCAGGGAGGAGTTAAATAAAGAAAATCCTAGAAAATGGAAGCGGATCCCACAATACAGAAGCGGATCCCAGAAGCCACTTCACTCTTCAAGTCACCACCAGTCCTGTCACATAATTTAATCATTCGTCTTTTTGTTATCTAAACTTTATGTTCATTTATAATTATATTTTATGTATTGTTCCAAATAAATCTTTTTAAAAAACATTCCCCGTTGCTGATACCATAACTTCGATAACTCCACCAATAACATAAAATAGATTTTAATATCGAAGAAGACCGGTAACAGGCATTTCTTTGGAACTGCATTAGTTTTACCTGTTACTGAAAAATACTCGTATTTGTCATCTTTACTGTCTAGTCTTGAAAACTGAAATGAAGGTTATGTGGAATTACTTCAGACTGATTAACATACATTATACATCATTAGGCCATTTTCTTTTCTTTTTTTTACAATAAATATTTGGATAATAACGTTGGATAATATTTCTTCATTTTAATATTAAATCTGAAAAATACAAACAAATACAGTAAAAAAATAGATTACATATTTTTTGGTAGAAAAAACAATATGAGTAATATTGCATATGATAATTTTACAAAATCCATACCTTTGGTTTTTGAATGAATTTCTGTTGACATACATATTTCTCAATGTTGCGTTCATTAAGCCAGGCTCTCCTGATTATGACTAGATTGCAAGCATATACATTACTCGACTTAGAGCCAAATCCTTCAAACTCGTAATAAAATTTTATTCCCCTCACAACCTTAAACATTTTTAAATATATAATACAAAGTGATACACTTTTATATATAATGGTCATGAATATATGAATAAATTAAATGCACACAAATATATTTTATTGATATTTTGCAGTCCTAATCAATAATATTAAATATATTAAGTAATTGTTTAAGGGTTAGATTTTAAAACTAGGTACATAAAAATATGTTTTGACATAAAAATTTCTTTTAAGCAAAAAAAATGATTTGTGTACATCAGTAATACATTCTGATCTAATATTTTACATATTGTACTTATAAAATAAATTACATATCTGTTATAAAATAAAGACCTTTTTACTATACCAGATTTTATTCATATTAGAACAGTACCAGACTCATCCAAAGTTAGAGACATTACCAGATGTAGATAACATAATAAAACAATAAAGTAAACATATGTCACATTAAATATTATTAGCAGATTTAGCTTAGAATTCAGTTCATATAATAATATGGAAACTAATTAATATTAACCACATTCTCCTCTCCTTTATTTACAATAAAAGTCCTTCAGATGCAGTGGAGCGTGTCTTTGACGACGGGATCTTCTAGGTGAAGTTAATACTAGAACATTATTTTCCTTTTCTGATAATTCTTGATCAGAAATTATTTCTTGTATTGTAGTTTCTGGAGTTTCAACTATTTGTTGCTGTCCTCTTCTCCTAATGGTAGTGTCTAGTCCCATCGGAGTATATCTGCTTGGGTTTGGGCTATAAAAATCAGGTGTTCCAAACAAACGTTCACCAGTCCCACTAGGAGCTAGATGGCGGAGGGATACAGTAGCTTCATTTCCATTTTGCAATCCCACTAGGGCATAATTCGGACCAGCTTCCAAAAGATCAACTTCGTCAATTAACGGATCGTATTTACTTTGTCTAATGTATCGTTTCAAGAATACTCTTCCCGGATTCATAAGCCATGTTTGCATGGATAATCTATTTGACGATTTTCTGCTACGAATAAACATTCGCTCGTGTGGTGTAACATTCATAGCAGTGCACAACAAAGATCTTACACAGTCAAGAGTCATTTAGGACTCTTTACCATTGAAATAGTTGTAAATTTCTACCTTTCAAGATGAGAGATATGGTTTGCCAAAGTGTTTATTATTCAACCGTTCTGTCTGGTCTTTGCCTTGGGGGTTATACGGTGTTTTGCGGCTCGTAGCTATTCCTCTAGAATGGAGTAATGTTTTTAGTTCGTAAGACACACATGCAGAACCCTTGTCTGAGTGGATGAATGAAGGTATACCGAATAGGCTAAATAGATCACAAAACGTTTCTATTACAGTGCGTGCAGTCATTTTTGGGCATGCACAAGTAAATTGGAAACGGAAGTACTCATCTATGATTGTCAATCAATGAAGTCTATATTTAACCGCTCAAACGGTATAGTTACTTTTATTAGGTTCATTCCTTGAGGCTTGACTCGTAATAGTGATGAAGAAATGTCTTCATACTTAAATAAAATATAATTATATTGAAATAATAAAAAATAAAAAATAATAACAATAATAATTTTAGCACCTTAAACACAGTCATACGTACTGTATAACAATATTTCAACTTAACCTGAGGAACTTCGGAAAAAACAAGGACTTGGATGGAGATGAAAGAAGTCTAGTTTTCATATTTATAGGTCTCGGGGTTAATATCGTTTGAATCTTCAAGAAAGATTATAGCGGAGTTAGATAGGGATTGGGGTAAGGAGAATTTGGATAAAATAAGGTAAAAACAAATGGGAGATTAATCAGCTCATAATGTAAGGCATTGTTTAACACGGAGAATTTTTTTCTAATGTAAACCACTATCCAACGAATACCCCTCCCTACGAACAATTTTTAAATGCCCAGGCATGACCCTCTAACGGATACGGACAGCCAAATTTTCGATACCAAGAAACTGACCTCTTCGAACAAACAGTTACAAAATGTTAAAAAAACCTCCTTTATGTCAAAAAGAAGATTTTAAAGAACAAACGAAATACTGATTTATATGCAATATCATAAAATAAACTTTTGTAAACATACCAACATGGTAGGTAAATAACTGTGAAACCACCTATCTAAAGATTGTCTTAGAAGTGTCTCTTGGCTGATTTCTAGTGGTAACGTTTGCAGTGACGGATCCACGGGGGAAGGGAGAAAGCAGGAAATTCTCTCTTCCAAAATAATTCCTGAGAAAAAATAAAATAAAATATGGCTAATTACAAAATATACCTACGTGTACCGATACTCGTAAGTAACTGTGATAAATTATCATTCATTATGTAAGAAAGAAATTAACCTTAGCTCACCTTGTGAGAAATTAATCGTCGAAATCGTCAAATTAAATTATATCATTGTCAATTGTAATTATATTTATTATTAATTTAATTAAAATAAGTGTGCTAAACTTCTATCGTCTTATTATTTTTTTAAACCTGATGAAAACTCAAAACTTAATATATGGTCCAGTGGTTAGGTCGTAGGACTCGTATGAATGGAATCCTAATCAAGGTCAAAATAATTTTAAACTGGTTCAAGCTGTAATATCAGTCATTGGGTCGGTACTGACATATCCTGCCAATCAGTTCTGACACAAGATATGAAAACACAATCACATAATTCTATATATCATCCTTCCCATATTCTTCTATAAGTATGCATTAAATATTAAATATGGTTGGTGCCTTAAAGGAATGATATATTCAAACATTAAAAAAATATTTTAAAAATTTATTTTATAATTCCGACCTGCTCGGAGGGTATCCCAAATTCTGTGGCCAGCGAGATGCTGGGCTAGAACTACAGGGGAGGAGAAAGGGGTACATATACCTGGGTGGTAGAATTTGGAGAGCGGCAAAGTTCGAGCGAAATTTTGTTTTTAGGTCACGTCAAAAATATTAATGTTAGGAGATGATGTTATTTCGAAATATTCTATTAACAATACTGTTATAAAACTGTTCTTTTCATGTCGGAGAGGGTGAAAGAAGGGGCGGCAAAATTGAGCTTGCACTTCCTGGCAAAAACTCTGAGAGTTCCTCTCCTAAAAACTAAAAATCTCTGCATATATATTTAAATATTGTGAATGTTATAAACACTAATATTAGAGGGATTCTTTTTGATCAAGTGAAGGGCTTGGAATGTGACAAGCCACTATTTTGATGTTAATGAGTATTTTAATGGTTGTGTAAAAAACGTTACTTTGTTTCCATGCATAGCTCTTTATTATGATATTTTGGGTACTTTCCATGAGATAGTCCTTGGACTATATTCCATTCATTGAATGGATCTAAAATAACATATTAAAGAGCTATACAGAGAAACAAAGAAGCGTTTTGTACAAAACACTCATTAACTCATATTCTTGCCCCAAGCCCTTCAATCTAAACCATGTTGCGATTTTTTAACATATGATTGCACATATGATACGGATATTTAAGCGCATGGGGAATAAAATATTCTTTCTAATAAAATTGAAGTGACATAAGTGATTTTTGGCCAGATAGGAGGTTTCACGGTGGCTATGACAATATGATTTTCTAATTTTTTTAACATTTTGTAACTGTTTGTTCGAAGAGGTCAGTTTCTTGGTATCGAAAATTTGGCTGTCCGTATCCGTTAGAGGGTCATGCCTGGGCATTTAAAAATTGTTCGTAGGGAGGGGTATTCGTTGGATAGTGGTTTACATTAGAAAAAAATTCTCCGTGTTAAACAATGCCTTACATTATGAGCTGATTAATCTCCCATTTGTTTTGACCTTATTTTATCCAAATTCTCCTTACCCCAATCCCTATCTAACTCCGCTATAATCTTTCTTGAAGATTCAAACGATATTAACCCCGAGACCTATAAATATGAAAACTAGACTTCTTTCATCTCCATCCAAGTCCTTGTTTTTTCCGAAGTTCCTCAGGTTAAGTTGAAATATTGTTATACAGTACGTATGACTGTGTTTAAGGTGCTAAAATTATTATTGTTATTATTTTTTATTTTTTATTATTTCAATATAATTATATTTTATTTAAGTATGAAGACATTTCTTCATCACTATTACGAGTCAAGCCTCAAGGAATGAACCTAATAAAAGTAACTATACCGTTTGAGCGGTTAAATATAGACTTCATTGATTGACAATCATAGATGAGTACTTCCGTTTCCAATTTACTTGTGCATGCCCAGAAATGACTGCACGCACTGTAATAGAAACGTTTTGTGATCTATTTAGCCTATTCGGTATACCATCATTCATCCACTCAGACAAGGGTTCTGCATGTTTGTCTTACGAACTAAAAACATTACTCCATTCTAGAGGAATAGCTAGGAGCCGCAAAACACCGTATAACCCCCAAAGACCAGACAGAACGGTTGAATAATAAACACTTTGGCAAACCATATCTCTCATCTTGAAAGGTAGAAATTTACAACTATTTCAATGGTAAAGAGTCCTAAATGACTCTTGGCTGTGTAAGATCTTTGTTGTGCATTGCTATGAATGTTACACCACACTATGTTCAATGTGTTATATTTGTTCAATTTATACCATATGCTGGTTTTATTTTTTGAGAAATTAGCTTGTATTATTTCATTAATATTATTTATACATTCTTATAAAAGTCTTTGTAGTTATCTGATTAATATTTTTTTAGTACATTTTATATAGCTGTTATTTTGTGATAAACACAAATTTATTATCCAAAAGTTTGTTTTCTTTCTAAATTTAAAATATTATTAATTATAGAAATATAATATAAAACCTTACGGGGACTCTGTATAAAAGCGGTAAAATCACGAAGCAAAAGCAATGAGAGAAAAGAAGGGAGGATTCGGGTGGAATCGGCTATCCTCGCCTTGGGAATCTCCTTTCCCCAGACTCTAGTTAGTGAGAAGGGTAGTCTGGGATACTGATGCCAGCGCCACCTATGAATGGCTAAAGGAACTAACCAACCTACTCCAGAACCATTCTAAGGATAGTTGTTTATAATTGCTTATTTTGTAAGTAATTAATGTATTTATTAACATTCAATGTTTTTTTTCCACATTCAATATACATAATTCCAATAAACATTGGAATGAAAGGTGCTCTGATCTAGCCAGAAAAAAATATACAATTGTTAAACTTCTCAGTGAAAAGATTACCAAGTGAGTAATGGTTAAATAGTGTATATAGAAGGGACAGACTTGCGAAATCAGAGGATCCTAGAGTCCTAGATAAACCTGCGCTTTGTCAGGCTAGATGCCAGTGTTCTCGTTTCTCTCCCTAACTCTTTTTTCTCTCTCTAACCCCTTTCTCTCTCTCAGAGGTGGCTGGTCTAATAGCCAGTACCGCTGGGCATTCTCCTTCCTTTTCCCTCAGGGTTGGCTGGTCTAATCGCTCTTTCCTTCTTCCCTCAGGGGTGGGGTGTTTTGATCGGCAGTACTGCTGGGTATTCTCCTTCCTTTTTCCCTCAGGGGTGGCTGGTCTGATCTCCGGTACCCAGATACATTTTCCTACAGTTATCGGGTAGATCCGCGATACTAAAATTTCTTGGTGGTCATCATTAACCTCAGAGGCTATCATATAAACTTTACGAAATGAGGAACTGTTTCTCTAACTCGTCTAACACCTCAGCAGTGCACCGTGTATGATTTGAAGGCTGAGTCCTCAACATACCAAGATATGAACCATTAGCGGAGATTAGAATGCATACATATTAAATTCTACTATACACATAATGGGACATTGACTATTGTTCGGAAGATTTGAGAATGAAAAGATTGGATGCATTTAATGTTAGAAAATTTAGACGTCACACGAAGTTCAAACCTGTAGGTACAAATAGACAAGAGCAACCAAATCAGCCAACCAACAGCTAGTAAAATGTTGATATTTGAATTCTTCCTTTACCTCAGGTTGTTGAGGAAGTAAAATGTATGATTCAAAACAATTTATAAAAGAATATAACAAACGAATAATAATTTACCTGAAAGGCAGCTTTTAGGATGCGTATTAGTTGAATTTGTTCGTGAATCAGCAAGCCACTGGGTGATGTGGTAAGACTCTGAAGAGTGTTTAAAAGATATTCATGAATCACTAGATTATCCGGAGATACTTCTCGACACCCGGGGCAAGCCTGGAAATTAATTAATATTAATAACTTGTTAATCAACCCAATGAATTCTGGGCTGTGACACCGTGCTATTCCTATTGTCTGAAACGAAAGATAAAATGAAACTAAAGACAAAAAGGTGTTTATTTAGTATTAGTAATAAATAAAGTGTCTAAATTAATATTTCATGACTGATTAAAAAGGGTAATATTAGCAAAACTGACAAATAATTTACCTCGGTGCAAGTCACGCTTCCTATTAATAGAACAATTATTAAAGGGCCCATGTTTCAGCTCATTGCTAATAATTAATGAAATATAAAATTATAATCAGAAACTGCATTAATGAATAATTGATGATATGAATAGATCTGTTGATGATGAGCAACACTGAAAATCAGGACCACGCAATGGAATTTATAATATTTCTTATCAAGGTTTTTCTATAATCAATAATTGGTAGATAATATTCTCAATTTAATAAGATCTGAGTATAAAGTAGTGTTTACTATGTTTGGAGCACCACTTGGAGCAAATTCAATTAATGTTATTATATAAAATCTGAATTATTTTTTACATACATTGTTGTACGAAAATCATGTTCAATTATATCAGCTTTTTCTATCACAGTGCAAAGTGCGGTGAAATGTCTGTCATCCCAATGCCCTGCCCTAACCCCAGAATTCGAAGTAATTGTGGTTTGATTGCAGTTACAATGTAATCCCTAAAATCGGTTTTCAGAGAGCCTCCTTTGTGATAACACTTTAATTAATAGCTTGTGTATACTTTCATGATTTTTCGTTTGGAGTAGATAAAAATTAAAAGAAGAAAAATTATTACGAATATTGAACACGATTACGTTTCTGCTACTGTTAAATGAGGCGCTCTAAACAAGAAGGACGAATCCGCTATTTCACAATTTTTTTTTTCTTATTTGAAGGCTGATATAGTACTTCATGTATACAACAATATATTTTATATATCATACATAAGTAACAATGTATGAATATCATATATATATATAACTTCTGAACGACTTGACCGGTTAATGTCACATTCATACCAATATATTTGTGAATTCGAGACGAAGGTTCGTACCTATGTTAGGATCGTGCTGTAATCAAGTTCTATATTTCGCACCTGTCGTCTGATGAAGGTACATCTCAAAATTTAAAATTATTGGAAATTCACAAATAAAGTTTTTTCTTTTACAATTTTTACTTTCTCTTTATTGAAACACACTGAACATTAAACATGCAGGCGCTATAGCACACTGGATGCTCGATTCAGCTCATACACATCAGAGGCCGAAACTCGATTTTTCAATATGAAATAATTGAATTTTATAACGATCTGAAAGCCTCATTGTAATCATAGTATTCATCCACGGAGTGAAGTATATTAACGGATTTTATTTTATTCAAAACTAGCGCCTGATTTGGTTTTAGCACTCTAAATAACTCCTATATTAAAATTTTCAGGCGAAACTAAAAATAAAAAATGTTCTCATTTTGCCTTCAAATGTTTTTAATGATTCAATAAAATGCCCATAAATCAGGAACCATTTGAACGATTCAAAACAAATTTGGGTCATCAGTAAAGATTCTTAAACCACGTAATTTTCTTTGACCGTTGCGTGTTTTAGAACCAACATTATCCGCAAAAAACTTAAATGTTGTTTTTATGTTAATATCACATACTTTTACTCAGACTTTCCAAGAGAATGCGATAGTTGTTTATATTTATGGAAAGCAGAAATTCCCCTCTTTCCAAAGAGACTTAGAACACCGATATCGGATACAATGAAAAGGAGTTACAGAGCTTCAAATCCAAACGTAATTTCGTGTTTTAAAAATTTCGAGTATCCTCGGAAGTGAATTTTTTATTCGATATTTTCCAAATTAAGGCTTATTGGTGTTATTACTGTTATTGCTATTATTTAAATAATTTATTTAGGCTAGTTTATTTAATAATTTAAACACTTTTCTAAATGTATTTGATCAAAAATCAATTATGTTTTATTGTTTATATTTTTCCTTTAATATCCTTTGGAAACAAATGTTTAGCTGGAAAAACTATGGCGATATCACTTTTTTAACTCGAGATATAAAATAAAGCAGATTCAACGTATTTTATTAGATATTTTTATTTTTTTTTTTTTTAAGGAAGTTTAATTATCTTTC
This sequence comes from Rhaphigaster nebulosa, assembly GCA_948150685.1. NCBI lineage: Eukaryota > Metazoa > Arthropoda > Insecta > Hemiptera > Pentatomidae > Rhaphigaster > Rhaphigaster nebulosa. The sequence goes on along the minus strand of OX411306.1, from coordinate 77,814,472 downwards.
AAATGAGCATTTGTATAATAGACGAAAAATTTATTCTCTTCGAATTATGCACAAATAAAATATTCTATTCGTCATAACTATTTTCCTGATTGTTATTGGGGATGTAGTACGTGATGGATAGTTAAGAGGCTTTAAGGAGAAGATTTGAGGCAAGTTTCATAAACATTCTGAGCCGTTTTGGAGTTAAGCCCTATGGAAGAAATCTTTTTTCGGCTATTGCACATGACATCTTAAGATGAACATAGTTATCCGCTCGCAGCTTACTCTGGTTGATTCGTATAAAGCTAAGCCTTTCTGTAGAGACAGATAGAGATGTAGAAGACAGATAGAGATCTTGACGCAGACATTAACCAAAACCTGGATGAAAAGATTACAATACAGCAAGATGTAATTAATAGTAACGTTTTAGATTCTAAACATGACTATTGTATACCGTCGTAAGACATTTACAACATACATACCATTTTTCCCATCCGTGAATGAAGTCTTCCGCTTGTAAAATGTGAAAAAATCGTGTTTTTTAGGTTTTAAAAATAAGTTTTTTTTTTTTTTTTATGATTTTTTTCAAGTCACGTCTTACTGCAGATCTACAACATAAGAGGAGCCACCATTAAAAAGACATTGACGTTTTTTAAAATATAGCGATTATTAAATCAATCAGTGAGTGAATTTGGATTATACTGATTATTTAATTATTATTATTATCTCGGCGCTACAACTCTGTGACGAGTCCTGGTCCACCAGCTTCCTCCAGTCATCTCTGATCCGTGCAGCCACCATCCTAATCCTGTCTTCTAAGATATTTCTTGCATCTCTCGCTACACCATCTGACCATTTCATTTTGGTCTTCCGCTTGTTCTGGTGCCGTGGAAAGGTTCCGTTAAAACCATCTTAAGGATTCCCTCTTCCTCTATCCTAGCCACGTGGCCAGCCCATCGCAGTCTTCTAAGCTTCATTGTCAGAACAACATCTGCAATAAAAATTGAGTTGATTTCGTTGTTCGTCCGGCTTCTCTAGTTTCCATCGAGATGGATTCCTCCAAAAATCTTCGAAGGATTTTCCACTGAAAGACTAGGAAATCCTGCTCAATTCTTTTACTCGTCGTCCATGTTTTCGATCCATACAACAGGACTAGACAGATTAATGTCTTGTAAAGATGGAGCTTAGTCTATCGTGATAGAAAGGTGGTGAATTCCTTGCGGAGGCCAAAGTAACACTTGTTGGCCATCAATATTCTTCTTTTCACTTCAGCCTCAGATGTATTATCTTGAGTCACTAAATATGTGAACAGGATCACTTTCTCAAAGTTAAAAGGGCCAATATTGATGGTTTCGCCTGGTTGGGTGGCTTCTCTTGTAGCCATGTACTTAGTTTTTCCTTCGTTCATCTCAAGCCCAAGTGCTCTGACGGCCTCCAACAGAGCCAAAAACCCTCTCTAACAGACTGCAACGACCACCACACGAGGTCCACATCATCTGCATTGGCTAAGAGTTGGACCATCCGATTGTAAACCATCCCGTTAGTTTGCAGACCAGCGTTCCTCAGTGTCTCCTCAAGTGCCAAGTTAAACAGGATGCACGCTAAGACATCACCTTGGCTAAGTTCTTTTCTTGAGGAGAACTTTTCCGTCCTTAGCCCACTAACCTGCACCGTACACTTAACATCCTTCATAGTCAGCTTCACCAGGCGTATCAGCTTGTCTGGGATATTGAATCCTTCAAGTTCAATATTCACAGTTACTCCCGGATAATGCGGTCATAAGCTGCCTTGAAGTGCACGAAAAGATGGTGGGTTTTAATTTGATGTTTATTTCCTCTCTCAAGGATTGTTCTTAGACAGAATATTTGATCTGTTGTAGATCTTCTCCACCTAAATCCGCATTGGTAGTGGCCAAGCTTCTGCTCTGCAAAGGGTAGGAGACGCTGAAACATGGTGTTAAATCGGATCTTATATCCACAAGAGAAAAGAGAGATACCCCTGTAATTTTGGCACTGAAGTTTGTCTAATTTAAATACCTTCCTTTTTGATGAACATCTTACTGTTTCCCTGTTCGTAATTGGACCATCTGTATGTGTAATCTGTATAGTTTTCGAATTATTAAAAAAAAAAAAGAATAAATAAAAACTGTTCCATGGGAACCTGCTCCGAAACCACGCCCATAACATATAAAGTTGAAAATGCTTTTATGTATTGTTTTTATATATACAGTATTTTTGCTAATACTAGCCCGGTTTAGATGATTTTTTTTTTTTTTTTGTGTAGAATTTAATTTCAGATGAGTGCCTATAGTTTTTCAGGAGATGTGTAGTTTTTGAGTTATTCGAAACACTAATTTTTTTTTAAATAAATAAAATTGTATTTTAGTAATCAACTAATTACAATATACCCCAGTTCACATAAAAAATTCCGTGAGCAGTAGAACTCCGTCACTAAAGTCGTATTTTACCTTTAAAAAAACGGGGGGGAGTAAGAAAATATAAAAAAATGTAAAATCGTAATATATATATATATATCAGACATCTCCAAAACTTCCATAATCGTGCACGAGGGATTATGAAACGGTTAGAAAACGCAGTCCCGCCCCTCACCGCCGACCTTCGACCCACTGCAATAGTATATTTTTTTCGGGAAAAATACGACTAAAAAGAAGAAATAAAAACATTGTAATAATTTATTGTAATTATTTTTGCTCAAAACAGTGGCAGTTTGAAGAGAGAGAATTTCAGGTCACATAATTGTAATACAAAACTGGAGGCGAAACCCACTTATTCTGTAACAGATCTCGACTTAATTAACATGAGTAAGCTAATTAAAAAAAGAAGTTTTCTAAAAGTGGATAATCTGTAGTCAAGTAGGAGGCTGATAAAAAAAAAAAAGTCACTAATAATTCATGATTTTACGAAAAACAGTACTTATCATAATTTAGCGGCCCAAAACCATATACAAATGGTTATAGTAATACCGCAATTGCGACAATCTTTTAGTTATTGTTTCATATTAAAAAAAAAATTTTGCGGACGAATTTTTTTTTATTCGATATTTGGATTCTACGTATCTTGAAACGTAAAACCTCAAATTTTGAGGGGGGGTGGTTACAAAAATATTCTATTGAAAGTCTAATGTCTGACCTTCAAGTAAAGTACCACTTCCGGTTTTCCAATTAAGACTAAAATCTAGTATGTTATTTAAATCAATATATAAATTATAAATACTAAATTTGAGAAGTTTTGCATAGTATTTTAATATAATTTTTGATGGAAATCAATTATGACCTTCAAGTAAAGTACCACTTCCGGTGATCAAGCAGTGATCAAAAAGCGAGGTTCAAAACTAGATTTTACAACAATCCTAAATACAAAATTTCAACTTTCTACGGCAAACCGTTTTTGAGTTATGCGAAATACGAACGTACGTACAGACGCCACTACGAAACTAGTCAAAATGGATTCAGGGATGGTCAAAATGGATATTTCCGTCGAAATCTGAAAACCGAAAATTTTCGCGATTACAATACTTCCTTTACTTCGTACAAGGAAGTAAAAAAAAATTTTGCGGACGAATTTTTTTTTATTCGATATTTGGATTCTACGTATCTTGAAACGTAAAACCTCAAATTTTGAGGGGGGGTGGTTACAAAAATATTCTATTGAAAGTCTAATGTCTGACCTTCAAGTAAAGTACCACTTCCGGTTTTCCAATTTAGACTAAAATCTAGTATGTTATTTAAATCAATATATAAGTTATAAATACTAAATTTGAGAAGTTTTGCATAGTATTTTAATATAATTTTTGATGGAAATCAATTATGACCTTCAAGTAAAGCACCACTTCCGGTGGTCAAGCAGTGATCAAAAAGCGAGGTTCACAACTAGATTTTACAACAATCCTAAATACAAAATTTCAACTTTCTACGGCAAACCGTTTTTGAGTTATGCGAAATACGAACGTACGTACAGACGCCACGACGAAACTAGTCAAAATGGATTCAGGGATGGTCAAAATGGATATTTCCGTCGAAATCTGAAAACCGAAAATTTTCGCGATTACAATACTTCCTTTACTTCGTACAAGGAAGTAAAAACGTGACAACCTTAAAAAAACAAAACACACCATTTAAATCTACTCTCTCCCTGTTCGAAATTGGACCGTAGTCCAAAAGATCTTTCTTGTTACAAATAAGGTGTGGATCACTTTCTGGCATATGGTCCAGGAGCGACACACCCCAGATAGTAACATGTCTGTTTTTCAGAAAATTGGAAAAAAACACTTTTTTTTACGATAGGTTTCGACCACACCCCGTAACCGAATTATTATTTTGTGGTATTCATTCAATGGCAGGATTTACCTTAACTTTTTCCATTGAATGCACCTCGTAGAAATGATAAGCGAAAAATAAAATTAAATAATCCTAAAATTTCGAGGTTTTTAGGTTGCCAAAAGTTCTCCCGAGGTTACCCGTGTTCGCATGTTTGTTTTATACAAGTTTGCACCCACATAAACAAGATAAAAAAGCTTCTACCCACACCTTTTGCATCTTAGACTCCTGTTTTGAACCTCTACCGACTGTCCTATTAGCATTTCGAGAACTTAAAAAAATCAGCTATGATTAATATAAAATCGGGAAAACATAACTTTGATTATTATTACATTCTAATAGTATTCTGTATTCTAGAAAGTAAATAGTATTATACTGTGTGTAAAAAAATAAAATAATGTGATGCACGAAACAGTGACTACAGTGCTCTCTGCGATCTGTCACGATAAAAAACATAAGTCTTCAATGCCTCTTTATGTGGCAGATTTAATTTTCTCCAATGCTGTGAAATTATTTGTTTTAGTTCGTAGGAATCGAATAAGAAGAATTAAATTATTTACAAGTAATAATTGCTTTGTCTTCGTTAAATATCAATTTTAAAATGCTTGTTGCAGTAATTAATTTTATTTGATGTCTTTTCAAGGAAAAACAAGAATACATTATATAATAGTTGAAAACAATAATGATGAACTATACACGGAAAAAACGTATTCATTATCTCAGTTAATGGTCAATAAGTAGACAAGGTCAAACGTTAGCAGATAAAGACCTCCTGCTAGTTTTGAGACTCATTAACGTGGAAATGTTGCAGGAAGAGCGAAACAAGTTTTTCACCTTAATTTTTTTTTTTAATATTGACAATTTTTTGAAGAATTTTGGACTGTGTGGTTTGTATTTTGTTTGTGTGGATGTGTTTTACTGAACCCCAAAAGTTCTGTCCCACAGTTTCGTAAGTGAAGTGAGGATTTATTGTCGTAATGTACAGCTTTTTTGACTATACAATTCTCCCTTTCCTCAAAAATCAACTGTTGCATAAATCTCCCTTCGGAACACTTTATGTGATATTGAAAAGTGTTTCCAAAAATGGAAAATCAAAATAAATGCTTCTAAATTAATTCACGACATCTTTTCTCTGCGGAAAGCTTCATGTCCACCTGTAACAATTGACAACCCAGTACGAAAAAAAACTATATTCACTATATTACATGGACAAAATATTCACCTCCAACTTACAAAATTAAAAAATACAGGAACTGACTATATGATACAATCAACTGTCCCATTGGTCATTCCCAATTTTATAGAACGTTTTCCGCCATCTTGAATAATCTCTAAGAAAAAGTTTTTTTTCAGTTTATTTATCAGTAACTCTCTTCCAGTGCATTTTAGGTAACAATGTGTCATCATCAAAATTAAAGAATGTTAAATTTCCTGCAAGTTTTGTATGTAATAATTTTTAAAATTCGTAATAGCAACTGAGATACAGGGCCGTCAAAATCCGCAAAAATATACAAAAAACGAAAAAAGGTTAAGGTTTGGTGCCGCCTTACATACATACATGCGTATGTGCATATGTGGCGCAACGTCTCATCACCGAGACTGTGCCTCCTCTAAGAGCCTCCGCCAGTTGGCTCTGTCTTCTGCTGCAACTCTCCAGTTCCGAATGCAAAGCAAAGTTCTGCCATCACTGAGTACGCTGTCCAGCCATCTGATTCTTGGCCTTTCTACTCATCTTGTGGAGTGCAGCTCCTCGGTCAAAATGTAAAAATGGTCCCGTATGAATTTTATCGAATTTCATTTCGTACTTTCGCTTAACCATGCGAACAATTATTCTTTAAAGACATGATCTATCCAGGCAGCTGAGAAATCAAGAATTAATCAATAATCTTGAGTTGTTAATATTATAAGGCGTAGAAAAGAACATAAATCCTTCATTCGTTAGAAGAAAAACTATTTTCTAAAATTTGTTATATAGCATCTTTATTCACCCATGTCTTCAATTGTAATTACATTTTTTATAAATTTAAATAAACTAAAAGTATTAAGCTTCAATAGTTATAATATCATATATAACCATATATATAATCATATAATAACTACAGTTATAATATGATATAATATAATAAAAAGTTTATGGCATAAATCCCATATCGCTCCCCCTCCCCTCCCCTCTTTAAAAATACCTCTGGATTAGCCCATGTTCCAGTTATCTGAAAAGTGGAAGTGGTACGAAGTAATATGAAGTCTGGAAACCCGGAAGAACGGGTCTAAGGGAAGAACGGAGGAACTTTAGAAAAAGAAGATAAAATAGATAAAGAAAGAAAATACGCGTAATATGACAAATGAAAATGACTAAGGGAACACGCGCCTATTTGCATGAATATGGAAGACAAATGGACACACATTGAAGATGCTCTCAAAGGTGTGACAGAAGGCATTCTTGGCACCACACCTAAAACACATAGTAATGACTGGTTTAATGAGGAATGCATAGGGGCAATTTAAGAAAGATATAAGAGCAGATAGAAAATGATCCAACGAAGGATCTGAACAACAGTTGAAGACTATTAAGCCAATAGAAAGAAACCAAAAGCAATATGTAAGCAAAAGAAAAGGCTGCATAAACAAATAAGTTAGGAAAGCTTCAGGAAGATTTTTCAGCTAAACAGACGAGAAAATGGAACAAAAGCAGAAGAGAATTTCAGAATGGATATATACTAAAGCTGGAATTCATTTAAGATAGACAGGGGAATTTGATAAGATATAAAAGATTTGTTTTAGAAAAATGGAAGTAGTTGATCGTAAAATTACTCATTCCGAGTAATGAACTAGCAATCAATAAAGAAAAACTATCTCGAGATAAAAGAGACTCAGCGGATATAGAGAAAGAAAAAATATCACCAGGAGGAAATAGTTGTGATAATCAGAGCACTCCATAATAACAGCTCAGAGCTCCTGGAATAGATAACATTCCGAATGGGATTCTGAAATGCGGTAGTGAGGTACTGGTGGAGGAAATGTATAACCTTATATTTCATGTATGGATAAAAATGAGGATGCCACAGAATTGGAATGTGACAGCTTTGTGCCTAATACATACAGATTAACCTACCAAAATTATCGAAATATAAAATGACATCAGACGGAAATAAATGCAAGATTCACAGCAGGCAACGGATGTTTATTTGCAGTACGAAAAACATAAACCCCAAAAGTTTAACAAAAGTGTGACACTACATCGTTATTTTTAGGCCTTGGCAAAATCAAGTTGACTAGCATATTAAACGAAAATCTCCAACTTGTGGAACTGGTTGAACGTTTCTTGCAACTAGACTCAAATAAGGAGACCATAGTAAATGATGGGGGAGGCGAGTTTTGTATGGCAATGATTTCTTAACAGCCAATTTGAATAGCCTCCGCTACCAGCTGCTCGTTAAATCTGCAGTTAACTCCACAATTAGTCTTGCACACTTGTCCCTAACAGAGGGTACAGCACACCACCATGCTTCAGAGGAACTTACCACCAAGTTCAAAAGAGGTTAAGAGTTGAAAAACTTGTGAGTGAAAAATCGATGATCAGGGGTTAACAAATATCACTATCACCCTGAATCCTGCTCCTTAGATTTTACTAAGGATGCTTTCCTGCAAGTGCATAAAAGTTGCAGCTGCTGGAAAGCTAGACTAATACGCCCAGTTTTCTGTAGAATCTGCGCCGTCAAATTATATCAAAACGTCCAATCTCTTCGATTAGAGGACTCTGATGATGATGAAGACATCTCCACCTCTAAATTGAATCAACGGTAAGACGTGCCAGCACATACTGTTAGTGTCTTAAAAATTCCTCCGATGAACTTGTATTCAGAGGAACATTTATTAAAACCCGGCCAGTTTAAATTAATGAAATTACAATGACTTTTTTTTTTTATACCTGTAAATACTACTTCTGTAAGTTTTCTTTTCATTTTGTAACAAACTATAATTCTAGTTATTACTATAAACGTTTCGTGAACTGTTTTCATTGATTATTCCTAAATTCTATTTTTTAATGTTTTCGGTTAAATGCTAATTTTGAGAAAAACATTTATTAAACAACTTATAGATGTCCGTCAAAGCTCCAATTAAAACCAAATTAATCATCATCAAATTCATTCCGAATGACTTTTCTCATGAGATGAATATTTTTTACGTTATTTGATAAATTCAGAGACCAAAATACAGAGTTTTCACGTTTAAGAAAAAATATTCAATCTTTGAAGACCTATATCTCAGGAACTACGTACATAACGTTCAAGGTTTTCGGTTAAAAGCTGATTTTGAAAAAAGCAATAAGGTCACAGCCGTCCGTCAAAGCTCAAATTAGGTTTAGGCCTCAAATTATGATAAATTTAATTTCGGAGATATTGATCAGAAACTGAAAATTGTGCCAAAATTTCGGTGTTTTTTGGCTGCCAAACAGCTCGCACAGATCTTGCGAATTAAAAAAATTGTTGTTTTACTACTGGTTTAGGCCCAAGCATCATTTAAAAAAAAATTAAAAGTACTCGATATTTTGCAAGGTCGGATATATAATTTGAATGGACTATTGTCCTCAGTGTGGTACGCGTATGCACCAAGAGTTTGGTGGGAGTACGTGCTGCATTTGGCTTTGAACATAGAAAAATAATAAATTAAAAAAAAAAAAATTTCGTTAGTTGTTAGTGTTGTGTCTGTATGGTTTTCATATATATAAGTGAAGTTGCTTTTTCAGCAATTCCAGAAATTGGAGATGAAACTGCATCACAGATTAAAATAAACAATCAGAGAATCAAACTACGATGATCTGTCGTCTCAATATAAACAATTACATTGATCCAAATAAATCTTATTTATAATATAACAAATGGGCCGAGAGGAACGCAGGAGAGGAGCAGCAAGGGACCTTCCCTTCCCCCACTCCTATAATAGAAAAATTGTTAAATTGTGAACGAGAGAAAAATAAGAAGAAAATAAAATTAGAGGAAAAGGACTATTTTACTTCAAAACTCGAACTTAATTTTTAATATTGATTAATCTAATTATTTTCAATCGATCGATATTAGTAGAGTTTTAGGATCTTGTGATACCTTTTGAAAACTTCGTATTATAATTAAAACCTTAGCTTCAACTAAAACAGACCAATTGCATCATTAAAAAAAATCAAAAATTTTAACAAATAGGGATAATATGCGTTAAATGAAATTTATATCCTCGGGGAACCAAACACCTGTCAAAGGTACTTTTACATCATTGAATCATATTTTTTTTAATTTACTTAGAAAGGGATATATTATAACGAACTAAACTCTGCTCCTGGAAGGTTCGAAACCATGGTAATTCGCTTCTGATTATGAATGATATAACGAGCTAAATTCAGTCCTACAAATCCTCTACACGCAACATTAGTTGATCCGATTTTTAAAAATTTTCTTGAAGCGGGAGGTATTAGTGCTGCTCCAGAAATCATCGGTACTAGTCTATCTTCGTACGTATTTCATAAATTTTCTTGGAAAGGGCGAAATTATAACCAGGCGAATTCTGTTCCAAAAAAACCAAAATTTTCGTCCGATTTTAAAATTTCGTTTTGAAACCGGTGAAATTATAAAGAGTGGAATTTTGCTATAAAAAGCCGTAACACACTCAAATTTGCGTATAATAACCGAAATTATAAATATTTCAGATATGTCAACTATATTTTTTTAGGACCGGCCCCCTCTCCCTAAAGAAATCCCTGAGTACGCCTTTGGAGTCATGTCAATCCCTCCAACAGTTTCAGTACATTCTCAATTAACAGTTATACAATGACCATAGAAGCTATATAAATATATTTGAAAAATGTTGCTTATCATTGAGTTTTTTTTTTTTTTTTTTTTGCATTATTGGGTTAAGTGCAGAAATCAGTAATAGATATGTAAGTGTACCTAATGGCAAAAGTAATTACATAATGTTTTCAAAATCACTATAACAGCCCGTAGCCAAAATACGGCTCTGTAATTAAAAATAATTCTTAGAAAGTTCAAAATTTAGTTTAACCATCTGTAATTGGCCTTAATTAAGCCGTTTAAGCAGTTTATAAATAAATAAATCACGTACTTTTATCATACTCGGACAGTGTAGCCTGATTTGTCTCTTGAGCCTAGGTTATATTAGCAAGAACATTGAACTTTAACCCATAAGAGGAATGCACTATGTATCCGTCGCCGATTTTGATCAACATTTTTTGGAGGCATTATTTTTTCAATAAGCACTAGGCTAACAGTTACAGGTCCTAACTGTTATTATTATAAATTATTTCCATCTTAATGATAAATAATTATTACTTGCGATCATTACTAATTGTGCAACTTCCAGATCTTGAAAACTGATGCAATATTGATTTTGAAACGTCATGAAATCCTGGTAAATCAGTAAATCAATAATGAAACAAGTCGTCATTTTTAGCACATTTTTCCTGTGTTGAAGGTTATTTCCAATGGTTTAAATTAGTTATTGCTACATTACCTCACAAGGTCAGGAATAAAGAAATTTTGCTGTGAATCATCATTAATTACTATAAAATTACCATAAAAAAGTTTGCAAGGTGAAAGATAATTCGCAATTTTGGTAGGTAATGATCATAACACACCAGATGTAACAAATCATCTTAATCGTCAAAGTCTATATGCAATCTATGTAATGAATGGATAGACATCAGTGGGGCTAGGATTTTCATTTAATTAAAAGTGCCAAATATTTACATATAGATCTATTAATTGTAAAACAAATATGTAAAGAATATGTGAATATGTAAATAATATGTGAAATATGGAAATACAATAAAATAATTTTATTTGTACAATTCAAAAAACGATCTACTCATTATCTGGAAAAAGTTGAAATGCATTTTTAATTTTTCAAACGTTAAAGTACGCCAATCAGATCTTAGTACCAATATGTATCTGCTGAAAGAACGCTTGAGTCTACTGAAGTAACTGAATCGCTTCAGAGAATTATTTTCTACTCAATAAATAGTTCCGATGCCATCTCCTTTTCACTAATGGCTTTGTGAATATGCAGCATGTCTTTTCAGCCTGGATTGTTTTAAAGGCATATTGCAGTTTCGTCCGGATTCTGTTTTCTATTTCCTCTGAGGTGTTTTTCATTTTTCGAATTGCTTCATTAATAAGCTCTATGTGTTTTATTAGAGGCACGCTCTGTAATTCAAACTGCGTGCTATTGAGTGCGATGAAAGAACTATTGTTGGTGATGAAAATCAGATTATTTTTCAAAATCGGATTTTCCAAAAATTTTTGAACTTCAGATACTGCAGCGGCTGAACCAATGTTCCCTATTTTGTCAAAGTTATTGGCGTAGTACCTACTCAGTAGCCTCCAACCAAGTTCCGCACCTCCTGACTACTTGCTGAGGAGGTAATAAGTTCAGAATAATTTTTCTTGAAAGTTTGCATTCAGTTTGGAGCTTTAAAAAAGTCTTTTTAGCAGATGAAATAAACAAATCTATCTCCGGAAATTCAGACCGAACAACCTCAGAAACATGCTCAAGACATGTTGACATGATGCATATTAGGATAAAATACCTTTACGGACTTTCCTGCTTTAATAATGTACGGAGAGCCGCCTAACAAAAGTAAAAACACTTTTAAAGTAGCGCACATTTTGGATCAAGGAGATTTATGGAATCGTTAAAAAACCGCATAAGTGTATATTTTCAACTCTTGTAAATTAAAGAGAAATGGCTTTGAAGAGGAATCTGTGCACAGTGTACCAACGATGATATTTGCAATATACCGCACATCAGTTGACTCGTCAATGGAATATTTGTGATCAAGAAACAGTAAGTATTACACTTTTATAACACCGCTATCAATATTATCGTAGACAAAAAAATAAGAAAATGTAATATTAAATATCAGAGAGACCAAATTTTTTAAAATGAAATAATTAAATTTTGGAGCGTTCTGGCAGGTCTATTGAGTTATTTGTAATATACATCCGTATTATAAGAGGGCAAACATATATTTTTTTACTACGATAATGTTTATAGAGGTGGTATAAAAGTGTAATCCGCAAAAAACTTCAATTTGTTTTTATATAATTGCCCTTTTTACTTAGACCATCTACACTAATGCAGTAGTTTTTTTTTATATTTATGGAAAGAAGAAACTCCCCTTTTTATTTCCTTGTACGAAGTAAAGAAAGTATTGTAATCGCGAAAATTTTCGGTTTTCAGATTTCGACGGAAATATCCATTTTGACCATCCCTGAATCCATTTTGACTAGTTTCGTCGTGGCGTCTGTACTTGCGTAAGTTCGTATCTCGTTTAACTCAAACAGTTAGCCGTAGAAAGTTGAAATTTTGTATTTAGGATTGTTGTAAAATCTAGTTGTGAACCTCCCTTTTTGGTCACTGCTTGATTACCGGAAATGGTACTTTACTTGAAGGTCATAATTGATTTCCATCAAAAATTATATTAAAATACTATGCAAAACTTCTCAAATTTAGTATTTATAATTTATATATTGATTTAAATAACATACTAGATTTTGGTCTAAATTGGAAAACCGGAAGCGGTACTTTACTTGTAGGTCATATTAGACTTTCATCAAAAAATATATTAAAATATAATGTAAAAAATCTGAAATTTGGTAAATTGGACTTTTATATCGATATAAATGCATTTACTAGATTTTGATTAAGATTCGTGAGCCGAAAAGGATACTTTACTTGAAGTTTATATAAGCTTACATCAAAAATTATATTTAAATTAAAAGAGAAATCATATGTTTCGGTAATTAAGGTTACAAACGCAATTTGGTTTCCAATCCAATTAAACATTTTTATTACTTGTTTTAAGTGTTAAAATTGTAGTAGAGTAAAATGCTAGTTTTCCTCCCCATTTGTGAGATCAACAAGTCTGCAGCATGAGCATAAGATATTAGTTAAGTGGGTTCCGCTTAAAATGTTGAAACTTTCGATTTCTGATGCTTTATCCAGTGATATTGAGAGTTTTATTGTTGTCATGGGACCATAAGAAATAGCTTGGAAACTAGTTACCTACTGAAGGAAAACGACATATAATAACGGAATGAGACCTCCAGTAACAAGAGTGTGTGTTTGTGTGTGAGTGTGTGTGTGTGTGTGTGGGTGTGTGTGTGTTTGGTGTGTGTGGCGTGTGCGTGCGTGCGTGTTTGCGTGCGTGCGTGTGTGTGTGTGTCAATAAATGGATGTCGGGACGCCGAATGTCGTTTTTACTGCAATCTTCGAAAACTAGTAACCAAATTCAGTATCACTTTTTGAGCCACGGATTTATAATTTAATAGGCGTACAAGGAAGTCATATGTCGCCCACATCAGATATTTTTAAAAAGTCCAAAAACGTCGAATTCGGGTAAACTGAAAAGGATATACATAGCTTCAAACCCAAACATAATTTGGTGGCTTTGAAAATTTTGAGTACACTTGGGACTGGAAAAAAAAAAATGCTTTGTTTTCGATGATTTGTTTAAAATAAGTTTTTTTGATTTGCTGAATCTAAATCTCCAATCATTTTTAGTGTGAACAAATCTAAGAGGCTAGTTTACTTAATAATTTAAACACTTTTTTAAATTTATTTGACCAAAAATCAATTAAATTTTAATGTTTATATTTTTCCCTTTAAAATACTCTAAAAAACAAATGCTTAGTTGACAAAATCATTCTTCAAACACGAGATATAAAAAAAAGAATTTTCAGCATGTTTTATTTTTTTTTCTCAGCTCCTAAGGCCCATCGGATGAAACGAAAGGTTGTGGGTCAACTTTTTTTCAAGGTGGAATCACACAAAAATTTTGATCAAAATCGGTGACGGACACATCGTGCTGTCCCCTTGTGAGAGCCATTTCACTGAGATATTTGTGCTTAGTATAAGAGATTTTAAAATATATAAATAAATAATATCATCAGGCAGCTTTGTAAAAAAAATGTTTGCAGAGATGAAAATTCATTCACTGATCAAAATCAGACATAATATAGCAATATTGTTTCTGGCAAGGATAACTAATCAATTATTAATTCTGGATGACAATTTTAATTGAGTTTTTTTGAAATTGGTTACTAGTTTCCGAAGATAGCTGTATCTCAAAAACTACACTCGGCGTCGCGACATCCATCTATTGACATATAGAGATACACACACACAAGCTCTTGTTTCTGGAGGTCTCATTCCGTTTTTATATGTCGTTTTCTTTCAGTTTGTAACAAATTACCAAGAGATTTCTTCGTGTTCCTTGCAACATTAGAACTGTATATTTATTTAATTAGAGTAGAAAAAAATTGCGTTTATAACCTTTATGATCTCTGTATTAAATGTCAATATACCTTTTGGTGCATGTTTATTATGATCTTCAAGTAAAGAAACCCTTTCGGCTTTTCAATTCAACCAAAATCTATTTATTATATTATTTATATTGATATAAAAATTAAATTTGAGAAGTTTTGCATTATATTTTAATATTATTAGTAGGAATAGATTAAATGTACCAGGAATAAGTTTTTAAGCTTAAAGCATTACCTTTAAAATGGTGTTTATTTGATCTTTCTGAGCCATTTAGTTTTTGAACTATCGACGAATCCGTAAATGCTTGCATTTACTGTAATTGGCCGGTAGAACCGCAGAAAAATGACTGCCTTTAATAAACGGTCAAAGGAAAAAAATGTCACGACTTTTTTTATCTCAATAAATATGAAGGAATCTATTATACAAAATATTTAAAGAAAATTAAAATGGCCAAGCAACCATCCTTGGACCACTTTATAAGAACTGATCCAAGAAGGAACAAATATAATATAGTATAATATACAATAATATACAAATACAGCAATAATATACAAATATAATATATAACATAATAATAGCAGGATGAAGGCATTGCTGTTAAATAATTTAAACAAAAAATAAATTGAAGGCCTTCATGCAAGAAACAGGTAAGTCCAAATTTTTCAATTTTCTTTTTACAGTAGACTCCCGCTTAACCGGCGGTAGCGGTAAAAGAAAAAAAAAGTTGTTTAACATCCTTAAAACACTTATAAATTTGTGAGAACCTCAACTACTGGTTATAAATTTAATTTTGTTGCGTTGCGGTTCGACAGATTTTAAATACAAAGATTGAAATGTAGACAAAAAGATTTTAGTTTATTATTTTTTTACAATTGACCGAACCTCAATAAAACAAAGATATTCGAAGCAAAATTAATTTTTAAAACAAAATCCTTATCCTTCATTTATTTCACAGTAAAATAAAGAAGAAATTGCAGCGCACATTACCGACGATTAGACATTCTTGGAATGTTTTTCTTGGAAATGTTGAAGTCAAGATTTTCCTTTGTGTACGACGCTTTTCTTTTCAGTTGTATCATACCTTTCGTTCAATTAACTAGTGTGAGAAAATGAGTGAAAAAACAAAACCAGTTGTTGTGTCATTGATACATAAATTGGAAGCATTGCAAAAGTTGGATAATGGTGTTACTGAAATTGCTAAAACTCTTGGAGTGGGAAACAGAAATTTTGGTGAGCAAATTGAACCAAACGGGAATAGCTGAGATAGGTGAAGCGTTCACCATGCCATCCTCCACCCAAAGATATTGACGCCCTAGGCGGCCGCCTATGTTGTCTACGAGCCGGTCCTGTGAATGCATACTTCCTTTCTCCTTTAAAAGTTTAATTCGGATATTTGCTGATTTATTCAAAACCTAATGGTGGTTTTATTTAAATTAATTTGGCTTTCACTAGAAATTAGTGCATCTGGACTTACCTGCTTATAACACCAATACCTTCAGTTGATATGATTCAATGTTCTTGTGCTTCTTTATTGGCATTTTCCGTATTAATCAGTATAATGATAATAAGTTTTATTTAAAGGCTCATCTAAAATAAATAATTGAGGAGGAAGAACATTTATTATTCCAAAGGTTAATAATTCTAAAAGTTCGTTCACATTCAAGGGTGGCCTACCCAAGCCCATTGTTTTTCCCCAACCCCACTGGCCTAAATTATTTTAAACCTAAATTACATGGAGCATTTGTTCTTAATTACCTTGATTTAACGTAAATTTTACTAAATAGCAACAGTAAGACCATAGCAGTATTGAATGTTGTTTTAATTATTATTATTTTATTTAATTAAGATACAAAATGGCAATGGAAATATTAAAATCTATAACAGATGACAAAGAACCACAAAATTCACAACCCAATTAGATTCCTAGGAAAATTCAATGATAGTCAATTGATAGCTAAGCCATCCATTATATTTATTTATATCTTTAATAATTATACTTTACCCTATAATTCGACCGATAAAAATCATCATAAAAAATCTCATAATAATTCACGGTCAAAATTCTAAAGACTCAGAACATTTTTTTTTATTACCGCAAAATCAAGAGATTGATTGGATTCTGTGGAGTTCTTCATAATCTTAATTATTTTCAAAGAGAAGAAACGCTGCAAATTATTACACAATGATTTATTATTTCCAAATAGTAATATTTCAAAAATATGTGGTCTGTATATTCACAGGACTCTCTGTATTGCTTCGGTTTACTGTTTAGATCATTAGATTATTTTTCAAATGAGTATTTGGAGTGTTTCGGGAAAGGAAAATGTGCATAATACTTAATAAAATATATCTACCAAGTTCAGCAAAGAAATAAAGCAGTAGTAACCTAAGGAGAAGAAATTTGAAGCTTTTCCCAAGATGATCGGCGCGAGAGTGCCGAACTGGGAGTGTTAAGCTGCGTCAATGCAAGTTGGCTGGGAATGATAGGACATGTAATCAGAGTATAAAATAGTACAGAGGAAAATATTGAACGTGCATTTCAGAGGGAAAAGAAAAAAGAAAGACCAAGAAGCCAAAGGAAGTGCAGCAATAATCCAAGGAAGGATGAAGTAGAGTGAAGAAGTCCGGAGCCCAATTGATAAGTCAGGAGGCCTAGGGTCCCGATGACATGCAGTGCCGGAGAATCTGTCTACGAAATTCATTACGCTATATCTCAGCTAATACTTGTCCGATTTAAATGATTTTTTTTTCCTTTGTTGGGAATTTCAGCAGCTATCCATTGACCATAACAAAAATCAAATAAAAATTTGGACGGGCGGATTTTTTTGTATTCGATATATAACATATCTTGAAACGTAAAACCTCACATTTCTTTTCTCGGTCGATTACGAAGGTCTATTATTGGAAATAATAAACCAAAACCATTTAAATCGATTTTTGTTTTTTAAACATTTTATTTTTTTGCCTTATGCTGATTCCAAAACATCTTACATTTCCCCTCTATCTTTGTAAATGACCGAGTTATGGGATTATAAAATCTCTAATCGGCCGCCATTTTGAAACAAACAGACGGATGGTAATGTCGAGTTCCGAGGAGCATACCGGGGTGACCTGTGACTTTGGTGCCGAATCTCAAGAAAATCGGTCCAGTAGTCTAAGAGAAAACCCGCGGACGGCGTACGGGGTATCATAAAAAATGTTACGTATCTTGAAACGTAAAACCTTCAATTTTAAATACAAATTTATTTTTTCTTGGTCGATTACAAAAGTCTATTATTGAAAATAACAAACCAATAAGCTAAAAATATTATGTAATGTTTAGTTTGGTTTATTTTTACTTCTTTGCACGCAGTAAAGGAAGTATTGTAATTGCGAAAATTTTCGGTTTTCAGATTTCAACGGAAATCCATTTAGCCATCCCTGAATCCATCTTGACTAGTTCGTGCGTATCGCAAACATAACGCAAAAATGGTTAGCCGTAGAAAGTAAAAATTTTGTATTTGGAATCGCTGTAAAATCTAGTGGTGAACATCTCTTTTTGGTCGTCTCTTTACATGAAGGCCATAATTGATTTCCATAAAAAATTGTATTAAAATATAATGCATCAATGCATCAATTTAGTAATTATGATTTTTATATTGATTTCAATAATATACTAGATTTTGGTCTAAAATGGCAAACCGGAAGCAATACTTCACTTCATAATTCATCAAAAATTATATTAAAATATCTCAATTTTAACGAGAAACATCTCAAATTTGGTAAATAAGACTTTTGTATCAATATAAATAATATAACAGATTTTGGTTAAAATTAGTGAACCGAAAGGGGTACTTTACAGGAAGGTCACAATAAACTTATATCAAAAATTATATTAAAATTAAATACAGAGATCATACGCTTCGGTGATAAAGGTTAAAAACGCGATTTTTTTTCCTCTCTAATTAAACAATTTTATTACTTGTTTTAAGTGTTAAAGTTGAGTGTAAAATATTTTCATCCTTATTTGTGAGCTGAACAAGTCTGCAGCAGGAAAATAAGTCTGCAACGGGTTCTTCCGCTTAAAATGTCGAAACCGTCGATTTCCAATGCTTTATCTAGTGAAATAGACAGTTCTAATATTGTCACGGAACATGAAGAAATCTACGTCTAACCGTTTTTGAGTTATACGAGGTACGTATTGAACGAACGTACAATTAACAAAGGTCGATGAGTGCAAGTCTTAAAAAATAATTTACTAAATAAAATACAGAATTACATGATGTAAAATAGTGAGCTACTGACAGTGTTAACATACAGATAAACTATACTATATACATTACTACTAAACTTAAAGCTAACATAGTGAGAGTGTACCGTCTAACACTCTCCTACACTCTTTCTTACACTGTAATTGATCTGTTCATTTGAGATAGGTTTTATACATACAAAAGAGGAGGGGATGTTTAGGGAACTAACATTTGTTAGGTGCTGACAAGTAGGAAGCAAAACAATAACTTCCTGGGTTATAAACCCTATTCAACAACAAATACTCTCTGGGTCAAAGCCATGTGATAAGTCCTCCCACCTTTATGAAAAAAGCGAATTCTCTTGAGGTATTTATGTAGGACATAGTTCTTGGATCAAATTATGAAGGATATACAAGCACTGTGGATAGTATAGGTTCATTTGGAACGCTGAGTTAAGCATAAACATTATCATTAGTGCAGTTTGACACAAATTACCCAAATTCCAGAGCAAAACTGCTACAAAATCATCGTCATTGCATCGCCCAGGGCCAAAGGAGTTCAGGGTTACCACTTTAGGAACCGAATATTTTCCGAAATAATAGTGGTAACACAATTGAGCACTCGCTTTCACCATAACCAGGAGACCAAGGACAGTTCTTGATGATCTCCGAACCATTGGAAATTTTTTAAATTTTAATACCGTTCATTTTTTAAAAATAGCACACTTGTACTTTCTAATTACTACTTTCAGTTCGAGCTTGAATTTTTTTTCATCAGTATATTTATTTTGAATTTTTATTAAAAATATTTGTTTATTTATTACAAATTTTTGGATTAAATTTTGTTGATATTTATTCCTATGTTTCTTTTTTTAAATTTCTATATTAATTTTAATTGGTAAGTAATAAACTAAGTAGAAAAAAGAAGTCTTTGAGTAGCTATCTAAGTAAAAGAAAGAAAATATTCTATGAGCATTCAAAATATCCTAGGCGCATTCAAAGTAACCTAAATGAATAAAATAAGAATGCATTTTTGTTCATTTAACGCTGTTTAAAAGTAAAAGTAAGGTTTTACATAGGATATTTTCTCATGAAGTCGACGTATTAGAAAAAAAAATTGAAAATTCAAGCAGTTAAAAATTGTTTAACTTGATTGAATTATACATGTTTTGTAATCTTTATTGCTATTGATCAAAACCTAAATAATTTTTTATTTTTGCTAAATAATAAATTTTGAATTATAATGAATTTATAATACCTAAACGCAATGCTATTGGTTAGGCTGCAGTGAGACGTCAAATTTCATGTCAGAGCATAACTACTTCGTATAGTTGCTGGTTACTTTCTTTAAGTGATCGACGATAAATTGAATTTTATGGAGGTTTCTTTCATAAAATGTTGTGTGAAATTATTAATTAAAATTACTGAATGACGATTTGTTAAAGCGCAGTCGAATAATCTTCCAAGAATAGACGGGATTATGATGCCGTTTTTTTTTTCTTTCTTCAAATCCAGATTTCTTATCTACTAAATTTAAAGAAGTAGAAGCTAGAAGATAGTTTTGTGATGATTTAATCAGTTTCGAAGTTCTTTTAATTCATAATTTCCTGTATTAATTTGGAAAACTAAACATAACCTATATATAGAGAAAAAATAATTTTATCTACAAATGCAGTCAATTATACGAATACGAATTATTTTATTGAGTAAAAAGGTGCACATTTTTCAGTTGTTAGAATATAATACAGTTAGATTTTTTTTTTTTTTTTCGAAATAGCCCATTTCAATACCACGCCAATCATTTCATCTTCCTCTTTTCCTTTTTCTTCCTCCATACCTCCTTCATCCTATCGGAGTGCTTCCTCTCCTCCAACATCAACCTCCCACCAGTATTCCGTTCTTTACTCACTACAGGGTCTCTCATTTTGTTAACCTGTTTCTGGAATCGAATCCTGTCCAAACAATCCTCGTTTGTATTTCTCAGTTTTGGCATTTCATTATTACAGTTAGAATTATTAAATATAATATTTTTGGTGTGGATCTCAACGGAAATGGTGATGCATTATTTTATATTCCATATAATTTTGAAAAACAATGATATGGAAAAAATATTCCACAAATACAAAATATGAAGAGATAACAATTCTTCAAAAGTCCAATCAAAACTTTTTGAGGTTATGATACTTTTTTTAACATAAATCAACAAAATTGTAAAGGAAACGATGCATTCATTATAATGACTTCAAAAAAATGCTGGCTAGTTATTGGAGATACTTTATCTCTTCTCATGGCTTAACACCACTTTGCTCGAATGGTAGAGGAATTTGGAACGAGTAAAAATACTTTATCTGGTGCACCTTTCATTTTATTCTCGCAAATAGGCACAAGATAATATTTATATGATCGTTTTTGCTCTTGTTCCATGGTATAACTAATCACAGAAATACATCAAATTTAGCAAGTTTCACCAGAAACAATAAAAAGTCGTTTAAATAGCATTGCTGACATTAAAAGTGACGTCAGATAAACGTAGCGAAAAATGGCGCGTTTGAATAGCCAAAATATCTTTATATATTAGAAAATATATTTTTTTAAATTTTATAAGAATATTTTTATGAATGATTTCATGTTTTACGTATCTTTCGAGACGAAAATAATTTGTTTAAGATATTTTCAAAAATCATCCATACATCCTTTTACAAAATTAAGCGGTATATTTTTATGTAATAATGAATATTTATATAAATATGTCATCCTAGAGCTATTTGAATGTTTTCAAATATTTCAAGATTGAGATTTTCCAAACCGTGTTTTTAAAGGCGTATGCCTGTAATCTGTAGTCAATCTAGTTTAGTAAGGCATAAGTGAAAATCATATCAAAATGATCCAAAATTTCATGCCGAAAAATGGATTTTGGAGTCGCGTCAGCCCGAAATTATCGACCATTTTGGATTGACAGACGATGTTTCTTGTAATCTAATTTTGTAACGTATAAGCGAAAATGACCTAAAATCTAACGTTTTTTTTTTTTCCGACGGAAAAAGCACTCCCAAATTGATTTAGGTCGGTTTAGGTTGGCAGACGAGTATTTTCACCATTACCAAAAGGAGTAGTATCAGCCTATCAGGTTGAAAATTTGTGTATGTTGAACGGCTGGGTGATGGAGCCATGGGTGAGGGAGCCTCATGCCTCATTTCTTGACATGATACAATTATAGTCGTAATATCACATTCACTAATTGTTTCGTAAAATACATGAGCGAATAAAATGAAGTTAAAAAAAAATTAAAATCGGTGCTTAGAAATGTCCTGATTCCGTTGAGGATCACATGTAAAACAAATATAATGCATAGAGGTGCAAAAGATAATTCCTTAATAAGTTAATGAAACACAAACTGAAATAATTTTTTTTTTTTAATTTAATTTATTTGATTCATTTGATTATTAATCCTTTCCTTGTAGTAGCTGTTTAATATTAAAACAACGTATATGTTAATTCCAAATATTGTAAGGTATGTCAATAAGTAGCTTACCAGAAAAACAGTAGACTCAAAAAAATATAAAGAAAGCTGTGCTATCACCCATATTGGAAACAATAGGAACAAATATATGGGTATTATAAGAAATCTTCCTTTCAATACATTGAAACAAACCATTAGTATTATGAGACAAGAAAAAACTCCTATGAGTCCTAAAATTGCATTTACTTCATGTTCCCATTCCGAATCAATCATATGGCAAAATAGAGTAAACCTTTCTTCACAGTTCTCGATTAGAAAATCATAGTTAAGTATAATCACAACATTGACTCCAATAACTATCACATCCAAAATTAAATACATGGCACAAATGATTATTGAACCAATTCGAAGGTTGAATAAGCAACAACAATATCTTATACTTGGCAAGCATTTCATTTCTTCACTCTGTAATATTGTTCAAGAATCGAAATTGTAAATCAATTATTGATGTTAACCATAATTACCATATTTTATAAGTTCACTTCAGAACTATGTTAATTTTCAACAAACACGTGTTATTCAATCAAGTTAAAAAAATGTCAACTGCTTGAATTTTCTACCTTTTTTTTTTTAATATATCGTCGTCATGAAAAAATATCCTGCTATAACCTTACTTTTACTTTTAAACAGCGTTAAATGAAGAAAAAATGTATTCTTATTTTGTTCACATATGGTATTTTGAATGAACCTAGAATATTTTGAATGCTCATTGAGTATTTTCTTCTTTTACTTAAATAGCTACTCAAAGTCTTTTTTGTTTTTCTAGTTTACTACTTACCAATTAAAATTAGTATAGAAATTAAAAAAAGAAATAAATATCAACAAAATTCAACACAAAAATTTCTGAAGTGAACGCCTATTTAGATGGCTTAAAAAAGTGATCCTGAATTTGGTTACTAGTTTCCGAAAATAGCAGTAGCTTAAAAATTACTTTCCATGTATTGACGTCCATGTATTGACACACACACACGCGCACACACATACATAATTTTTAAAATGTTAAAAACGGTTAGTACAGATCTTGAAACGCGATTAACCATGAAACTCTTGATTTGGAATTTTTAGGACAATTCATATTCCTCCCATCTAAAAAGGTGGTAGGTAAACAAACAAGACCAAAAAACAGTTCAGATAAAGTGCCACTTCCGGCTAGCCAACTTTAACCAAAATCTAGAATATTATTCATATTGTTAATGAAATTATTTATATATAGTTTACTATATCAATAATTTTAATCAAAATCCATTTTGTAGAATCTTTAGAAAAAATGTATCAATCTACGGAAGGATAGATTAATCAATAAAAATTCTATGAAAATAAAACAGATTGAAAACGCACGATTTTAAGTTCGCAAATTCCAGGTTTTAAACACTTATATGATCCATTTTCTTAGAATCGGAAAAAGTTACAGATTTAAAATGTTAATACTTTAATTTTAACGGTATTTGAACAAAATATACAGTAGGACGATCAACTTGACCGAACAGAAACTAATTTTCTATAATAAAAATCTAAGGAATAAAATTCGTTTTAATTTCAATATTCAACAATTATTTTTTGAATTGTAATTTATAACCGCAGTCAATGCAAAAACACATTTTTCTACCAGTTCTAATGACTGGAACAGCTACAAACAACTTATATACCATGAACAGTCACCTGGCCATGTTAGATTATGTTCACTCATTATTTCGCCATTCTTAAATCGATTCTTTTTTCTCCGTTGTACGCAGTAGATTTCAACGAAAATATCCATTTTGCACATCCCTGAATCCACTTTGACTAGTTTCGTCGTAACGTTTGTACGTACATTCATGCATATCTCGCGTAACTAAAAAACGGTTAGCCATAATAGAATGTTAAAATTTTGTACTTGGAATTGCTGTAATATCTAGTTGTGCAGCCTATTACAGATATTTCCTCTGAGGTTTGTTCTTATTGCTCTTATCGCTTTTTCGAGGGCCAGGTTGAATACTACGAGCGAAAGAGGGTCACCTTGCCTTAGTCCGCCTATCACTTCAAACTCGTTTGATAGGCCTCCACCAACCCTTACCTGAGACTTGGTTTCCTTCCACATCATTTCAATTAATCTCCCCAACTTTGGTGGGACCCATAGGGACCTAATATCTCTAGTCACCTTTTCTCTTTCTACCGAATCATGCGCCTGCTTGAAGTCAATAAATAAGTGATGCAGACTAACGTTATACTTGTAACTCTTTTCCAATATCTGTCTCAGTGAGAAAATTAAATCCTTTGTGGATCAAGCTTGGATTTTGGTTAAAATTATTGATATAATAAACTATATATAAATAATTTCATTAATAATATGAATAATATTCTAGATTTTGGTTACAGTTGGCTAACTGGAAGTGGTACTTTATCTGAACTGTTTTTTGGTCTTGTTTGTTTACCTACCACCTTCTTAGAAGGGAGGAATATGAATTGTCCTAAAAATTCCAAATCAAGATTTTTATCGTTAATCGCGTTTCAAGGTCTGTACTAACACTAACCGTTTTTAACATTTTAAAAATTATGTATGTGTGTGCGTGTGTGTGTGTCAATACATGGACGTTTCAAGGTCTGTACTAACACTAACCGTTTTTAACATTTTAAAAATTATGTATGTGTGTGCGTGTGTGTGTGTCAATACATGGACGTTTCAAGGTCTGTACTAACACTAACCGTTTTTAACATTTTAAAAATTATGTATGTGTGTGCGTGTGTGTGTGTCAATACATGGACGTTTCAAGGTCTGTACTAACACTAACCGTTTTTAACATTTTAAAAATTATGTATGTGTGTGCGTGTGTGTGTGTCAATACATGGACGTCACGACGCCGAATGTAATTTTTAAGCTACTGCTATTTTCGGAAACTAGTAACCAAATTCAGGATCACTTTTTTAAGCCATCAATTTGTAGTTAAATAGGCGTTCACTTCAGAAATTTTTGTGTTGAATTTTGTTGATATTTATTTCTTGTTTAATTTCTATACTAATTTTAATTGGCAAGTAGTAAACTAGAAAAACAAAAAAGACTTTGAGTAGCTATTTAAGTAAAATAAGAAAATACTCAATGAGCATTCAAAATATTCTAGGTGCACTCAAAATACCATATGTGGACAAAATAAGAATACATTTTTCTTCATTTAACGCTGTTTAAAAGTAAAAGTAAGGTTATAGCAGGATATTTTTTCATGACGACGATATATTAAAAAAAAAAAAGGTTGAAAATTCAAGCAGTTGAAATTTTTTTAACTTGATTGAATAACACATGCTTGTTGAAAATTAACATAGTTCTGAAGTGAACTTATAAAATATGGTAATTATGGTTAACATCAATAATTGATTTACAATTTCGATTCTTGAACAATATTACAGAGTGAAGAAATGAAATGCTTGCCAAGTATAAGATATTGTTGTTGTTTATTCAACCTTCGAATTGGTTCAATAATCATTTGTGCCATATATTTAATTTTGGATGTGATAGTTATTGGAGTCAATGCTATGATTATACTTAACTATGATTTTCTAATCGAGAACTGCGAAGAAAGGTTTACTCTCTTTTGCCATATGATTGATTCGGAATGGGAACATGAAGTAAATGCAATATTAGGACTCATAGGAGTTTTTTCTTGTCTCATAATACTAATGGTTTGTTTCAATACATTGAAAGAAAGATTTCTTATAATACCCATATATTTGTTCCTATTGTTTACCCATATATATTTTTATATATTTTATTTTTTTGTATATATTTTTACCCATATATTTGTTTATATTGTTATGTTAGATTAGGAATAGTGTAGCATAGTTTACAAGCAAAAAAATCAAAATTGACTTAATTAATTTTGGTTTCCAGAATAAAATAAGATGCCCAAAAGAATGTTGTTGAATGAATTGTATAAATGTCAGAAAAACAGAGCGTCTTCGTGAAAAGATGACTGAGGAAAACATCGTACCTGCAAATATTTATCAAAATGTGGAACAAGATTACGTCCGAAAAATTCTTCGGATTTCGATGAAGATTGCGAAGAAGAATCTGCTGAAAAAAGTGGAGCAACATATGCTCAGTATGATAGTACTAGTGATTGTGCTGAAGATTCAGAGATTAATATAGAACATTGTTATAAAGATACACACACACAGTGAAGATTTTGATGAAGATATTGGTAATGGAAATCAATCATACACTTCAAGAGAAAACAGCGCCCAATGCCTATGGCGATATATTTCCTTCGAAGCATGTACAGAGAGCTCTATTAAAATGCAGACAGTGAAATCAAAGAAGCAAACAAAGACGGACTCTACTCGCTACTCCAGGCTGAATAGAAACTCGTAGAGTTCCACCGAGAAATTATTTTCGCTATAGTTCGAGTTTAATTTAATTAATTTAGATTTCGAAGTTACTCAGTTTGTCTGTAAATGCTAAGAGGATAGTTTCATTAATTTATTAATTTCAGATACTGTTGTTAATGTCGGGAAAGTCATAATGAAATTAGTGAAAACCAGGTGATCCTCAAATGATCTCCAAAAAGTGGGTGATCGATTTCCATAAAATAAAAAATATTGTACTGAAGTTGTTCAAATAAATTTTATTTTAACAAGTATTTAAGTTTTTTTCTTGGATATTAATAATATATTTCAGATGCCTTTTAGATAACTTCATCGTTCCCATGATAAACTAATGAATGCGAAAATCATTATTTTTTAACAGAGCAAAAAAATTTCTGTGTTTAAGGAGAACCTTCGATAATTTTAATTTTTTTGTTGCTGTTATATTTATTAACAGAAAAATTAAAATTATTAACGGTGCCTCAGATAAGCAGAAGTGTACGACTGTTTTTCTGCTCTCCTAAAAAGTAATAATTTCCACATTCGTTAGTCTACCATGGGAAAGACGACTTATAGAGATCTTTTGGGCGAAAAGGAAAAAAAAAAAAAAAGTCTTTCAGAGGACTTTTAGTTGACTTATAGAGATCTTTTGGATGAAAAGGTAATCTTTTGGATGGAAAGGGGGAAAAAATGATGCCTTTCGAATATCATTCAAAATTCTTTCTGATATCTTTTGGATGACTTATAGAGATCTTTTGGACAAAAAGATTTAAAAAAAAGATGTCATTCAGCTATCTTTCTGATATCTTTTAGATGGCTTATAGAGGTCTTATGGACGAAACGGTTAAAAAAATGATGTCAAAAAGATGTCTTTCGGACATCATTCAGATATCTTTCTGATATCTGTTGGATAACTTATAGAGATCTTTTGGACAAAAAAAGTAAAAAAAAAAAAATTGTCTTTTAGACATCTGTAAGATATCTTTCTGATGCTATTGTAAGCCATCTTTTTGATAACTCATAGAGGGCTGAAAACACGCGTTAGACGTCTTTTAGATGTCTTACATTCGGCTATCTTTTAGACATCGTGTCTCTCGATCATGATGTCTTTTAGAGGATATTTTGCTAATTGGTTTTTTTAAGGTCGGGCCATACATGACCAACGGGCCGACCGATGAATAAATTCACACTTGGCCGCAGCACATCCGTTTGTTGGACTAACCTAAGCTTAGCTTTGAAACTTTTAATTTAAAATAAAAAAAAAAGAAATTACACTCTGATTAATTTATTTTTCTTTCTAAATATTACCTTATTTTTAAGATTTTTATGATTTAAGTTCTTCAAGTTAAGTATATCTGAAAAATTGTTGATTACAAAACTGACTTCAGATTCCTTTTTCAACCCGCCAGAAACAATGTAATACCTAATTTGAGCCGTTTTAAAAAATATTGATTTTTTTTTTTACAACAAAAAAAATGTGACTACCCTACAAGTTTTTTTTGTTGTTATGAACCACTCAACAGATTTGTTGAGAGCCTTCACGGATCATTACTTACATACTAGTAGTAATTAACTGAGCATGAATATGCCTAAAAGGAATAAAGTAAGAGGTTTCGTTAAAATTAAATGATTTAAGGAAGAAACAGTATTTGAAGTTTTAAGAAAACCGACAGCTTCAAGCGGTTTTTGCTGGGACTGTTTTCTATAATTTAGCGTTTAATATTATAAATTACAATAAAAATGTCAAAAAACATAAAACATGCAAACAATTCGTTTAAGAAATGGTTGTTGGAAAATTTCAAATTATATTTCCCTTTTTGCTGTAAAAAGAGACAGGTTAATTATCATAGAAATTTAACATTGATAAATCCACTACTTCAGGCATTGAAAAATTAAATTGCAATAATTCTGAGAATTCTTTTCAAGTAGTGCTACTAAATAAAGTAATAAAACTAAATACTACTAAACAGTAACAAGTTTTAAATGAGAAATTTGATGTTGGCATTAATTTGTAAATTTGTGGATATAATCTTCCAAATTTATCCTTTGTGGTCAGCATTTCTATATTTTTCCCATATAGGACCAGAAACTTAGGAACTTCTTCAGTTAGTTTTTCCATATTATATTCATCTTGAAGGCAATCCAAGTCCGCACCGTCACGTCAAAATGTAAACCAAACTATTTGGGCACGGTGCGCCCTCGGTGCGGTGATGTTAAGTGTCAATAATCGCCAATAAGGGCGTAAGTTTCAAGGATAAGAATGAAAATTGGATGAACAATTATTACTCAACATACAAAATTTATACGAAAAACATATTTTATTCAAAAATTTCGGAGGGGATATATCAAACTGATCCTCCCCTGCTTACGCCTCTGGTACATAGGAATGGTAAAAAATTGAAACATTGGAGTTTTCGAAAAATTAACATTTATTGACAACAATTAAGTCATTAATATAGCAACAAAAATCAATTTTAATAAGTCTTAATAAAATTATTTTAACTCATTCACGTTTTTGAAAATACAATAATCAATTTGGGAGGATCCTAACCCCTTTTTTAAGTCTTCAGGCTCTCATTTGGTCTCAGAACATTTTCGAAATAGTCTTCATCTGTCCAATCAGCCAATTCTATGGCAACTGGGTCTCCAAATTCTTCGTCTTCACCATTGAAAGCTTCAGTAGGATTCTCGGACGAGTTACCGTTGCACTGAAAGCAGAGTTGCACAATCTTTACGAACTTGTATGCATATTCAAGACTTTATATCTCGTGATGTATTGAGATAGAAGATAATTATAAATACATGTTTCTAGAAAATTGTATGCTCTACAAAATATATCCAAGCTACATTAACCGAAATTTGCAATAGAAAGGAGATATATCAGGGACAACCGATTTTTCCGTTATTCTTGCTGTTTTTTTCAAGATGTCGGCGCGCGCTCAGGTGCTCCGAGGTCGAAAATTCGGATTTTAAATGACCAGCTGGCAGAGAGCAAAGAGGTTGTGTTCAATGGACTGTCACAATTATCTCTAATATTTTATTTCTCCTTTAGGTTGATTTGATAAGCATTTTTAATTATTTATTTCCTGTATTATTATTTTACAGTTTATTTTTCCATATCTTTCAGTGGAAAATCCACTGGAAACCTCTCGCCAGCAGTTGTGTTTGGTGCGTTGTAGCGTGGCTGGCTTTGTGCTGTTATTTCAAATTTATTTTCTGATTGTTTTACTGATTTTACTCGAACTGAAACTATTTTTTTGGCTTATATATCTGCTTAAGATTTGGTATTAAAGAATTGTGGAAGGAATAAGATGTTCTACTTTATGATCACTCTAATAACACTAAAGTGGTGACCCCGGCGTGATTACGGGTGAGCAGCCTATTTAATTTATTATTTTCTTAATATTAAATGGTGAAAATGACCTCAAGGAACTTGATGGACGAGTTGGTGACCCTTGAAGAGAAACCGGTCGAAGAAGTAAAGTCGGCGTCGGTACCGAACGCCTTACTCGGTTACCTCAATTTTATAAAGATAAACTGGACTTGTAGTTCATACTGGTAGAAGCGGTGTTCAGCTCCTGTAAAATTACGAATCCTAAGACGAAGTTCCAGTGATAATCGCGCAGTTGGAATTCGGCAAGTTGAAGCAGGTAGGTGACCTGGCGCGTAGCCTCCAGACACAGGGCCATACGAGAAGCTTAAAGATCGCCTATTCTCCAGCTTCGGACAGTCTGACAGTGCGTGCGCAGGGGATGCAAGCAGCTACAGATGTCGTCGACATAACAAAGCTATCCCATATAGCCGATAAGATAGCAGAGATACAGCTGCCCCCGGTAATCCTATCATGGCGAGCCAACCGGCGCCAATGACATCGAGAGCGGACGACCTTGGATCAGCGAAAAACAGCCTAACCGAGGAGGTGGCTGAGCTTAAACCTCAACTGGGAGCACGGACGAGACGGCGGGAGAACAGGCCGTATGCCTCCGTCTTTCCACTTCTCCACGAGCGGGCTGGTCCAAGGACTATTAGATGACCTGCAGATCCCCTCATCAATCATCTGCATAAATTTCCTCTTGGCGGAATTGTATCTTTCCGATAGCAAGTGGCGGGCTCCGTGCGTTTCTATGTTTCGACTGCTTCACGAAGAATGCCGGTTGGATAATGCTGGGGTACCGGCGCAATAAGTTGGTGTACCACTCACCAGTTGTACCGAATATAGAGTGGACACCGGGACCTTCACTAATCTCCCACGTGTCGTGAGTCCCATCTTCTGGTCCGCCAGCTGACATCCGGCGAGGTCTACCATCATACTACAGTGATGTAATAGATCTGCGCCGATGATGTGATGACTGACGTCTCCCACCACGAATCGCCATGACATCCCACGAGGGAGCCCCAGGTCGAGGTTTTGAACCACGCTCCCTTTATATAGGAATGGGCGTTCCATTTGCCGCATACAGGGTGAACTCCTGGCTAGGTTTGGCTCTCTTCGTCTTCACCGTTCACCGAAGTGAAAGATTATTTCGGCGATTGAGCAAATGTATTTACACACAACGCGTTGTGGACACTTCATTTCGGACAATGACCGAATTGGAATACCCAAAACGTGTTGTGAGCATTTTGGTTTGTCTACGTCGCGTTGTGGGCATTTTGGTTTGTCCACGTCGCGTTGTGGGCATTTTGGTTTGTCCACGTTGCGTTGTGGGCATTTCGGTTTGTCCACGTTGCATTGAGGGGTAAAAATTTCGGTCAGTGGCCGAATTCGGCGATTGAGTGTAGCACATACATAAAATCAACTGAGAACCTCTTTCTTTTTTGAAGTCCATTTAAAAGGCTTAGTTTGTTTTAAAGTTTATAAATGTAATATTCACACAATTCTAATTTAAACCAATAGATTTATTTAAAAAATAGACATACAAAAATATAATCTTTTTAAAAATCTAAAATAACTTAGCCTTACATTATAGTTTAAGTACAAAATTGTATAATCTTTAACTTTAAAATAGTGAATGTATACCATATTTATAGAATGTAAGGAATAATTGCCTTTCTTTCTTTGGGATAGTTTTTGAAAGTTTCTTTGTACCACCAATGACTTAACATACCGCATTCAATCTAGAAATAAGTAATACAATTTTACAAATATAAATATTGTAATCCGAATATTAAAAAATTAATTAGAAAACAATATAAATACCTGATTCGCAATAACCCATATAGTAACATATGGCCAGTTAGTATTACCCCACAAAATGGTCCACAAACAAAGATAGATCACTACTTCGCACATTAAATGAGGACAAGATATCAGTTCAAAATACTTCCCATGAGGTATGTAATGTTTGGTAGAACTAATTTTCCCTAAATAATTTAAAGTATTTATGTCACATATATTTTAATAATTATATATATTTATTTCATATTTTATAATTTCAAATATTTATATCAGATAGATCTTATTAGCAGAGGTATATTCCATATTTGTTCTATAATTTATATAACATGTATTTTTAATAATACTGTTTAAGAAAATTAAATGAATAATAAATAACAACTGTATTGATGAAAACAGAGACATCTTAAATATATTAATCTAGTTGAGATAAATTTATCTATCCTCCTGTAATTATAGATAATAATTACATTAATTATATTTAAACTAATTAATAAAATTTTACAATCTTAGTATTTATATCATTCAAGATTAAATAAAATTAAGTTCCATGATTAAACACCTTCCATATGAACAAGCGTCATATTCCTAAGGTCTATAAGGTAGTGGGGAGAACAAATAGGCTGGCAAACAGCATACTTAGGTGTCAATATCGGCAGGCATCTGATATTGTACCATCATTGCCAGAAGAAGACCAAATCTTACAGACAAAGCCACCTGTTGACATCGCCAAATCTATCACTCAGTATCAAATTATTAATTCATAAAAGTGTATTAAGACCGGCCTTTCTTCAAGGAGTGCCAATGTTAGTTAATATATTAGATACACCAACTTACAAAGGACAAAAATCGACTTATTCCATCCGACCCTTGAACTATCTACAGTAACTGACTAACAAATGGAGGCATATCAAATTTTCGATAGCCTCTAATACACGACAAACCAACTATTCAAGACTGACTCCAACAGGACGGTCACAGATGAGGCAAACATATATAAACAGCGGCCTACACATATTGGAACATCGGTTCGTCAAAACCAATGTTCCCATGTGTCTAGGCCACTTTAGACTAGATGGAGGACAACTAACTACCTGGACTGACACAATACTACTGGTGAGGTCCATCACTAGAACTATTTAACCATGCAAATACCCACGACTCCCAAATATTTCTCTCCTCAGATGCAGATTTTACTTCCTTTATTTAATAAGTATGAAGACTGCCAAACTGATGGCTTCTGTAAATCTAGTGTTAATAGGGTTGTCACAGATAACGTGTTAAAATACCATTACCAGCAACGGAAATAAGATACAGAGTTTTTATTTACATTCTAAGCAGTATTTAAAAATTTTTAACTGTTACCTTTTTCATTTTTTCTAAGTTGTCCTAGAATAACTGCGGAATCAAACTGTGTTTTATTGGCCCAAACGAACACCAGAGCCCCTAAAAGATACCTCAAGGAAAAATTATAATCCATGGTCTCGAAGTCGTCTAAAAATGAACTTTATGTTTAATAACAATACAAAAACCTATAATGTAATAAAAAATATATAGCAAATCACAACTAAGTTGGAACAATACAAACAATACATTTTGTAAGGATAAATTTATCTAAACACCTATTTTGATAACTGTACCTTCGTTGCCATAGCACAATGATTACTTTAATTTTGTTTCATACACAAATATTTAACATAGACAATTTAATATCTTATAGGATAAAACTTATGAATATCTCATCAATTGCGGAATTATTTTCAAATTTATTGAACAGGGTATTTTTCCTTTTCATGTGATCTATTTATGAATCTCTTCAATTACAGAGATGTAACATAACACTGTAATAAGGGTGTACTTTATATTAGATCAGAGCATTTTCCAACTAATGAATTTTTTACTTTTTTGTTTGAATGCATAATTGATTCATAAAAAAATGTTGGGAAAGAGGATTAGTCCTCAAAATGGATTTTTTAAAATGAAAATGGAAGCGAATTTCTGGTATTTGACAGCTCCATAAATCACATAATATATGGAATCGACAGTTAAAACAAATATGACTAGGTTTGGGAAGAATAATGAAATTATACAGAAAATGAAAAAAGAGGTCAGATTCATAAATAATTAATTACATAAATTTAATGTATCTAGAATTGCTTATGAATTCCCCAATTCTTGCCTAAGGTTAATTTTTGTTATCTTAACACCAGACATCTTGGCTAATGGAAAGAATCCCTTAAAATTTTTAGAATTGGAATAAATAATCTCAGGATTAAATCTCTTTCCTAATCTAGCTAATGGTGATATATGCCTTCTGAACCAACAAGCAGTCTTAGGGCCCTTCCTTGATGGAGTATTTGCAATCTCATTGCCTTCAATTCTTTAGGTCCCAATTTGGGTGTTTGTTGCCCTTAGCCAATCCTTTGAGGATTCTGAGACAGTTTCTAAATACCTATAATGTGATTTAACAACAAAGAAATTTAATGCCTTTAGTATTTTCTGGCTGTCTGATATATAAGTTTTTTTTTTTCCTATCTTTAAATTCTCTTGTCCAACAATTTCTTTTTTATTTATTTCGGTTTGATATGATCTAAAAGAATGTTCGGTATGGTCTCATTACTATGGTTTTATGGCATTTAGATTGGATTGATCCTTTGCATTAACTTTCTTAACTGGTCGATCAATATACCATACCAGGGCCCCAATTTCAATCATGAGATCTTTTACATAACGGGCAGATCTACCCTCTTCTATCAAGTTCTGTAGGGATTTTAACATGCCATTGATGATTTTCTATTTTAAATCATATGTCTGTTTTAATTTTAGTGCACTTTTTAAAGTATCTCTATGTTTCCAAATGTGCAATGGAATGGGGTTGAGCATTACCTTCATGGCAGCTGTTGTGTGTATTCATTTCGTACTTTCTATACCAATGGTTCCCAACCAGTATTCTGCAATAGCCTCGGATTGGTCTGCAGGAGGGTCTGACTGTTGTCTTCTGTTCCTTTTTTAATGAGGAGTTAGAGTTATTGCTAGACCTGTTATATCATTTACCTTTTCTGATGTCTGATTATTAGAAGAAAAACTTTATCAGATAAATGCATCATAAAAGTGGCTCAAAATGCACTTAAAGCATCTCGTTCTCCAAGTCAAGGGAGAGGTTGAATTGTACATCGTTCACTTTCTGGCTTAGTGGTTAGCAGACTTCTACGGGTTGGTAGAATGCTCTATACGCTTTAGCCTCTGTACTCTCTGTGGTCTCTCAAAGCTCATTTTTCCTGTTATTTTCGGTGCCACCAAATAAACAATGTATAGGTAATCGTAATTGGAATAAACCTGGTGCAATGATGGCATGGTGTACCAATAAGTGGTTAGCTCTTATTCAACATAAGTGCTTAGCATCATTAGAACTAAATTGTGCATATGTTTCAAAGACAAAAATGTAGATGCCTATCTCTTACCAAATTTGTGCGCAACATTCTTTTTTACACTAGATTAGGTTCGATGGAATTTGCACTATGGTATTCCATATCCATATCATATTGTTAGTAGAAATAGAAAATGGATAAATATAAAGTATGAAAGAACTTGATGATTAATTAAAATATAAAAAAGAGAAAAGTATTTTCCCACATTAAAAATAAATTTCCAGAAATAAGAGTAGTTATATAGATGTATAATATACCATTGGAAAGCTAAAGATTTTAGAACAATTAATATGTAATCAATAAAGTCTTATAAAGGAATAGAGGGACGAAAAGATGCATAAACTGTAGTACTTGATAAATTCTACTTTTAAAATATTTTATGGAAAATCAATGTTCCTATGGAAACTAAATGGAATTTCAATAGAAATCAAATGAAAACATTGAAAATTTATTCTAAGTTTAACAAATTAAAATTATATAGTGCTAAAATTCAAATAGCGTTTTTGTAATTATTTTAGAAAATGGATACCTAATTATGATAGGGCGGTAAGTTAAAGTTGTGTGATGCATGCACCAAATTTTAGCAGGAGAATAATATATAAGTTAAGCAGTTTCTTCCGCTTAAATGTCGATTTCCAATGCTTATCTAGTGACATAGGGAGTTCTAATGTTGTCACGGACTTGTTATCTACTGAAAGAAAATGACATATAGTTAATGACGGAATGAGACTTCAAGAAATAAGAGCTTGTACGAGTGCGTGTGTGTGTCAATAGATGGATGTCAGTTTCATTTTTTAAATATTGCTATCTTCGGAAACTAGTAACCAAATTGAGGATCACTTTATGAGCAACCAATTTACAGTTTAATAGGTGTACAAGAAAGTCATGCAATGTCCACATCAGATATTTTTTAATGCTTAATTATATAAAATTCTATCTTATTAATTTTAAATTCATACAATTGTAATTTAACATAAATAATAAACAAATTAAAACAGAATAATATTGGTTATTTTATCTTGGATACAGCCAGAGTAATTAGTAATGAACAATTTTTATTTGCAGACCACTTGTGAATTACTATCATTATACCAATTTTCAAAAAAGAAATCAGAGTGTAGGGCTGAAAAGTAATAAATTTTGAAATAGAATGACATAATCACATTAACATGAAACAATATAATATACCTTTATTGAGGATTCCTGGAGCTTCACAAAGAATGGCCAGAATAGCTCCAAAATAATGAAAAAGCCCAACAAAATACACCCCTATATTCATTTTAGAATCAGAAAAAACACTTACAAAGTGTGTTTCATAAAACCTTCTACAACAATGTATTGTCATTAAGCCCATCGCAATGAATGAGGCATCTGCAGATACTATATCATAAAAAACAATTAAGATGTAAAATATTAACACCAAAGAAGTTAATAATTTAATTCAATAATCTCTTACCAGTGGGTTTTATTTGGCTACAACCAAAAAAAGATAATATGCACCTTAGATTCTCATGAACTCCATAGTTATAATTAAAATATGTTAAAAATAATAACAAAAATGAGAGAATTGAAAAAAAACTGGCGAATACATAAAAGTGACGAAACCAACTAAAAAAAAAAAAATTGAAATTACTTTAATTATTATTATTATTATTATTTTCATATTTCTTAATTAGTCCTACCTATTAACAACTAAACTAAGCAAATTTTGCACTACAGTATTTTTTAAAAATCAACCACGAGAAATTACATCTTCATCTTGTAATTAGACTCACAAATTACCTCAAGTTTTGACAATCATAAGTAATTTCCAGACAATTATTTAATATTGAATTAGACAGGATAATTAACAGCATGGCCAAATTAAGGAGTTATTTTATTAAATTAGCCATTGTAGGGGCTAAAAAAAGTTATAAAACAAAAATGTGAAAAATAAAACTCAAAATTTATGTAAATATTAATGAGTGTGATAAATATAATTGTGGCGTAGGGAGGTAGCGTCCCCATCGTCCAGTCATTGTACCGCAATCAGCCACTGGTCCTCCAGGTTGGGGGAACACTTACAGTGAGTGACATTTACACAGTACACTGTTTACAGCACACTACCTACATTCCCCACAATACAAAGGTCACATACACTACACACCCTAGGGTCACCTCTCCTAGGTAGCTGCCCGGATGTGGGAGTGCATCAGGGTACTCTAAGAAGGCAGTCCCTCCACCTGACTCGGGGGCAGAGGGCTGATAACCCGCTTATTATTACGAAACCTGCACAGAGAATAGCCGGACTGATTCAACGGAAACAACATAATGCCTGCCTTACAGACTTCTTTAAACTTGGAACGTTCTTTCATTATACCAACCAGTAGCCTTAGATCACCTCCTAATTCAATTGGACAAATACTCGATTGACATAGCTGCTGTCCAGGAGATAAGATGGACCAGACAAGGGTCGTTCAGTAGAAAACATCACAACATGTTCTACAGCTGCAATCAGAGAGGTCACACCTATGGAACGGAATTCATCATCAGCAAGAAATTTGCCACAGCGGTGACTGGATTTAAAGCGGTGGACCCCCGGATATGCTACCTACCTATTGAGAGGCAGATTCCATAATTTTAGCCTCATTAGCATACATGTCCCAACAGAACCATCAGAGGAGGCGATTAAGGATGAGTTTTATGCCAAACTGGAAAATTGCCTAGGTGAGTGTACAAGATTCGACATCAAAATAGTTGTTGGAGATTGCAACGCCCAAATTGGGTAAGAGAAGGAGTTTAAACCAGTTATCGGCATGCACAGCATGTATGAAGAGTCCAATGACAACGGACTATGATTGGTCAATCTTGCTGCATCAAAAGGTATGGTTGTAGGAAGTACACTCTTTTCCCACAAAAAGATCCATCTGGCAACATGACGATCTAATGATGGCATAACTACAAATCAAATTGACCATGTACTTATAAGTGCCAGGCACATCTCCAGTTTAATGGACTATTTTGTGAACCGGGGTGCCAACGCAGACTCAGATCAATTTCTTGCTGTGGCTAGAATAAGGGCCAGGATCTCCCTGGTTAAGCGTCTTCGAGGAACACGGCAATGAAAGTATGACATTGACAAGCTGAAGGACCCACATATGCGTATAAGATTCTCCACAATCATGGATGAATGAGTAAGAGTGCTGGGAGAGCCTGAAGACCTTAATCATCATTGGACCGGATGCAAAAATCTGATGGCGACTGTGACCCAGGAAATACTAGGAGTTGAAGAACATGAAAGGAGCGCGCCATGGTTTGATGAAGAGTGCCGTGCTGCTAATGAGGAAAAGAACAGAACTTACAGACTTATGCTCCAATGACGTTACACTAGGGGAGCTGTAGGGGAATACCGCAAAAATAGAAGCGAGAAGAAGTGTATGCTAAGAAGAAAGAAAAGAGCCTGAGAAAACCAGAAGCTGGAAGAAAAAAAAATGAGAAGTTTGAGCGAAGTAAGAAAGTTAGCTCACTACTCGGAGGGGGTGAACTTAAAGATAGATATGACCAAGAAATTCCCCCAGGAGAGTCGGAGCCACCCGATTATGAAGATGTAGAGGATGCCGTGCTGTCCTTAATTAATAAGGCTCCTGGTCCCGACGGGTTTCCAGCAGAAATCTTTAAATATGGTGGTGACGAGATGACCAAATACATGTATGGTATTATCATGAAGAAATCCCAGATGAGTGGAAGGGTAGTGTATTATGCCCCATACACAAAAAGGGAGATATCCTTAAATGCCAGACTATAGAGGAATATCCTTGCTCCCATGCGCGTATAAAATCTTCTCCCGATTATTATACAAGAAACTATTAACATTTGCAGAACGTGAGATTGGCGCATACCAAGCAGGCTTTATGGGGGAAAAGTCCACTATAGACCAAATTTTCTCGATCAGGACCTTGCTGGAAAGAGCGAGAGAGCATAAGGTACAAACACACCACCTCTTCATCGACTTTCAGGCAGCATAGAGATCTATGCTCTATTCATCTATAGAGATGAACTCTATAAGAACCTCATTGAATTAGGCATCCCCTCCAAAATTGTAAGATTAACCCTGATGACGTCTGTTGTTAAGTTTGGCTCTGGAAGGTGCCATCAGAAGATCAAAGATCCAGGTGGGAGGCACAACTTTCAATAGAGGAACATAGATCTTGGGGTTCGCTGCTGATCTGGACATCGTTAGGAGGAGCGTTGCTGCAGTGGAGGAAACGTTTCTTAACCTCCAGAGAGAAGCTGCTAAAGTCGGGCTGACCATTAACGAGAATAAGACAAAGTACATGAAGACGGACCCTAAAGGTAGATGGGAGCACCCACTGGAGATCAAAATAGAGAATAGTATTCTTGAGTGGGTCGATGAGTTTGTATACCTCGGAACCCAAGTCAACTCCGACAATGACATACAGCCAGAAATCCAAAAGAGAATTTTAGCCACCAATAGAAGCTACTTTGGATTGCTTAGATACTTCCGCAGCCGAATCATCACAAGGACCACTAAACTCCACCTATACAAGGCCCTAATTAAGCCAGTACTTATATATGGCTCTGAAAGCTGGAAAATCCCAAAGGCTCAGGAACAAGCACTCCTCTGTTTTGAAAGGCGCATTCTGAATTCATCAGGATCGAGCGGCTGGACATACGGCCAGGATGAGGCCTGATGAAATACCCAGAAAACATCTACAAGAACGTCTCTACGGAACTAGAAGAGTTGGCAGACCCAAACTACAGTGGGCTGACGGTGTAGCAGCCGGACCTCTTAAACGCACGGAACCTCTTAAACCTCCGTAACTGGAGAGCAGCAGCAGAGAACAGTGAAGACTGGCTGACAATGTTGCAGACTCTTCGCGGGAATAATATAATTGACTATATAATAATAATATAATATAATCCATCGAGGAAGGATAAATATAATTGACCATAATTATAAAAAAACTTATGAAAAAAGTTGAGAAAAATAAAAAATAAATATAAACAGATTCAAATAATGATAATCTTTGTAACTCAGAGGGTTGTTTTCATCAGTATGGTAAAAAGTTGGCTCATTAAATAGAACCAATTTTTGTATTTTATTTTCATCTTGACTGATCCATAATTAAAAAAGGATCTGGATTTCCTTACCGCAGTCAACTAATGGGCTTTTTCAGAGCAAGAGATTTAACAGTTGTTTGATGGTCCATCAAACCCCACAAAAAAAAAAAAAAATGAAGCAATGTTGACCACAATGCCTACAAAGAATACAACCCAAGTCAAGAATCAGGCATCTTCATCAGTGGATATTCTTATGTCATTTACTTATAATTATACTTTTTTTGTCACCAGATAAATTTTATTTGAGGATAGGACATTTGAAGAAATCTAAGCAAAACAACCATATATCCAATAAAAGCATATATATTTTAAATATAATTCATTATAAATATAATTGTATGATACTCACTATAATTATATTTAGTACATATAATGTACATTATAATACATATAAATAAATATTATATATATTGGCTTGAAGAAAAATGGGAGTGATAGATCAAAAAAGTAATGAAGAGCCATAGATAGAAACTAAAAATCATTCCGATTCAATTCAATGGTTAAATGAATTTGAAAATGAAAGATATTTTAGAAAAGTCTGTGGAAAAGAAACAAAAAACATTCAGAAAAAAATGCCAGGAAAATAAAGAAAAATATTATAGGTTGATCCCGAAACCAGTGGAGGGACAAGTATGAGTGAAATGATTATAGCGTACTAATTACATAGTAGACACTACCATTACATAGTATAGTGTTACCATTAACTCAAATCATATTAAACAAACGCTAGCCACCCAAAGTGGAGTTTCATCAGGAAAAACTGTAAATATGACAATGGATAAAGAGATACAACTCCAGTATAGCAGGAACAACGTTTCAGGTTCGAGCATGCTACTCTATCACAATTGCCAAGGATTCGGAAAATTTGGTTCAATTTTCCAAACACACTATTATCTCCTTTTCTTTAGTATGATTCTGATTAAATCAGGGTTGAATATTATTTTGAAGTGCGTAATCAGCCATGGGGCTAGACGGAATCACCGAGCAAACAAGCACCATCATATGTTGATATGATGTCACATACCGCATTCCTACATACCCTAGTAGCATCCTGCACTGAAGGCCACTCAGTACTCAAGCTCGTGAACTTTTTGTTTGCATTGCACTTTGTCTGAACACGGAAAATGACATAACACTTACTATTTATTTATTCATCACCAAACACTGAAGATTTTTTAATTTCTAGGCAAGTGCAATCTAACACCGTAAAAATGTGTTTGCAACAAAATCTTTTCATGATTTATTTCTGGTACCATACTGTGGAAATAAATCCAGTTGTTAGCTATTTGTAAAATATAACTTATCACATAACTAATATTATTACATACTGTCGATCAGTTTAGGTTAATATCTTCAGCAATTCCACTCAGAAACTCTGGATCAACAGAATAACAATAAAAATATTCCTATGTGGTGTCTTGGAAATAGTGCTTTTTTGCACATTTCATCAGTATATGGCAGAAATTCTGATGCTAAAAAATGAATGCTGCCTGTTTCAAAATCTATCAACCTTTTACACCAATTCCAAACTTTTTTTTCACTGTACACTCTTCTTTCCCTTAAATGCATAAACATTGCCATTTTGAAGTTGACTAACAACTGACAAAAATGGAGAGTGCTCCTTGTCAGACTTCAAAAATTGAAGTAGTATCTTCATAAAGGTAGCAACTAAGATTATAGCTACCAGTCTGGAAAACCAAGATACAACTATAGTTTTAGCACCCTTTTAGTCACACTAAAGAAA
This sequence comes from Rhaphigaster nebulosa, assembly GCA_948150685.1. Lineage (NCBI taxonomy): Eukaryota > Metazoa > Arthropoda > Insecta > Hemiptera > Pentatomidae > Rhaphigaster > Rhaphigaster nebulosa. Next base: position 77,772,282 of record OX411306.1, on the reverse strand, counting down.
GTTATAAGTTCAAAAGAAAGAAGTGGCAGTATCAATTACATTTTAATCAATTAACTGAATGAAAATAAATGTCTCATAGGTAGCTTCATTCTACATAGTAAATACCCACATCTCTATTACCATAGCACAGTAGATCCAATACAATGACCAACCAGATATGAGCTTGTTGCCTAACTGTCTTCAGGCCCTACAAGGGCTTTTCTTACTTTAATAAGTAAAGAAATATATAGTAAGAAGTAGTGTGATCTTGAAAAATTTCAAATTCAACTTTTCAATGGATAAGCACATTTTAAATTCTCTTGAGTCCAAATAACCAAGTGTTGCAAATTGGTGTGTACGTGTGAACAGTCTAGTTTAAAAACAAAAAGTTACTTAAAAACTGAAATTAAATATTTAAGGTACTAAGACTATATGACAGTGATGTTATAGCAACTCAATCGACCAAGCGGAAGTGCCACTATGCATCATCAATTTTACACTTGTTTACAATTTTCTTGAAAATGGCTTTACTGATTTTGAGGAAACTTGCTGAAAGTCTTTAAGGAGAAGACTTTCAGCAAGTTTCCTTAGAAAATGCAGAAAAAAAGTTACAACAAAAATAAAATTGTATTTGCCCATAACTCAAAATATATGCATTGTATGGTAAATCATGATCATATGAAACATAATTAAATTCTCTAAAACAAAAAAAAAGGAATCATCGCAATTGCACCTCTATTAGCAAAGATAAGACATATAGGACTTACCCAAAGTGCCAATTATATCATCAATTTTACACTTTTTAACAATATCCTCATCGGCTCTATTGATTTTGATGAAATTTGCCTAAAATCTTCCCCTTAAAGCCGTTTAACTTTTCATATGTGTAGTAGATCACCGAAAAAATGCAGAGAAAAAAAGTGATGACGAAAAGAAAATTTGACTTCAGCATAACTCAAAAAGTATGAATTTTAGGAAAATTATGTATGAACTCATACGAAAGGGAATTAGGGTAAAAGCAGTAGTAGTTGAAATATAAGGAAAATTTTAAGAATTTTTAACCACAAGTCTTTTATTTCTTATTTATTTTATTCTGCTCTTGTTTTCTTTTGGATTACTAATATTCCTTCTTTCAAAATGTAAACAACACAACATACAATTTCAATAAAATAAAAAAACGAAAAAAAAGTTTCTTGTCTTACAAAATTAATTTAGATACAAGTAAAACTATATTGAATGTTTTGTATCAAACTGCCAACTACTAGGAACCCTGTCAACTACTAGTGCTTTTATTCTGAATTCTATTAAAATAAAAATTATCTAAATTGGACTAATATTAGCAAAGATACACCGTATCTGATAAGCACCAATAGACTGGAAAGATACCTTAGATGGATAGCCAAGTATGTCCAAAAGCAGATGGATGCAACCTAATCTCTTCTCACCAAGCCCTCATTCTCTTATCAATAATAAAAAACATAGTGCACAAAACTGTGGTATTAAAAATGTTTAAAAACTATTTTATTGATCTTTTGTGAATGAAGATGTGAAGAAGTGCATGCTGCTGAGTATATTTCAAGCAGAGATGGGCATAATCATAGCCAATGATTATGATTACGATTATAATTATTATCACGGCCATGATTATGATTGAAATCATAATCACCGTAAATAAAATTACTGTAATCATAATCACAATCACTGTAATCATGTACATGTAATTACACAACCCAAAACCTACAGATTTCATATTTACGTCAAATTAAACTCGCTTGGTTCACAAAGGGGTTCTGCGGAGCCCTTTGGACTATCAAATCAGATAAATTGTTTAGATCAGGCAAACCAAATCTATAGGTTTTTGGTTGTGTAATTATATGTACATGATTACAAACACAATCATAGCCATGATTACGAATATAATCGTATTCATAATCATTGATTATGATTATGCCCATCTCTGAAATCAAGTGCTTAGTGTTTATGTGAAAAATGGATTACTAATACAGGGTGGTAACAGAACGTTGTGTGATGTGTGCACCGCATCAGATTATTTTCTTTTTGTACTAAGTCAGGATAATACAGACATGCAAATGAACATAAATTTATGACATTGATCGACAATGTTAACATTCAGAAAAAATGCTAGGATAAAACATAAATTATTCAATCCTTGAAATAAATCATATGTTAAATTAATCAATAAAGAATTTCAACTATGATTAATAAGAATCAAATTGTTTAACTGGGGTGCTTTTATATCCACTTTTGTATTTATACTCTAACTATACCACACATAATATTATTATCATTATTTCTCAAACTTCTATAGGATTTTTTTTTTTTAATCAAGAAAGGATTAAAGGAAAAGCACAAAAAAAATAACACTACCAATCTACAGTTTATTGCCTGAAGAGTAAAACAATAATAATTTATATACTAACAGAGGTAGATTTTCCTAAATAGTATTCAAAAAATGTTGCATCTTATCACTTTTTAAGTATTTCATTTAACATTGAAATGCACTTTCATTTAATTTAAACATGCTTCCTGTAGATAATGAAAGTTTAAGTATAAGTAAAGCAAACCTACATCAATTAAAAAATATAATTCTATTAATCATAGCACTTAAATTGGGTCGATACAAGAACACACCACCAAATGATAATTAGATATACAGTGCCAATTTGGTACATTTCAATAAGGAAGTTAGATTACTTCAAACTAATGATAATGAAAATAGAATAGTTTTAAATAACTACTTTCAGGTAAAATTCTATGAAAATAACAGTATCCGAAACAAACTTGGAACAAGGTCAATAGAAGATAATCTCAAGGACCATAGGCTAAAGTCGTTCAGCAACCTTAGCCATATGAGGAACAATCGGATAGCATATTAGCAGTAAGAAGCAAAGTTGTGTGGTATAGAACCAATTAGTGAAGGCTTATTAATGCAAAACAAATGGGAAAAAATGCACAATGAAGAAGATGGCTTTTCTATTCCTAGAAGATGGCTTTTCTACTCCATAATGAAAGAAACTAAGGTCCCCTTATTCATCCTGTAGACAGAAATCAAAGAGCCCCTTACCTCTTAGGTACATAATCAGCTGTAAAAGATTGTTTTTTTCCATTAAGTTTTCCATACTTATACATATTAAGCACGTGAGATGGAACGAATTTTTCAAACCAGTTCACAAATATTCCTAACAAAAAATGTGAAGCTGCCAAGATCAAAAATATGATTTTAATATAGTTCAGGTCATAAAAAAGTAAAAAACTTTTAATATACAACATCTTAATTCTTTGAATTCAACTAAATTTCAAGCGTAGATAACGAAGTAAATAAAAGCTAAATATTAACTGAAGTGTCCCAATTGTAATAAGCAGCAGGTCCCAACTATAAGTGAAACTGAAAGTTATAATCTTATATAATTGAATTACATTTAAATTGTATTCAACAACAAATAAAAATTCAGATACGCATTTTAAATTATATTAGAAAAATTAACTACTATGCTTATATTTAAGAAACGCTGTAATTATTCCATAACAATCTTAACATTTTACAATTGTGACCTCTTTGTTAACACTTGGTAACCTATTACATTTAAGAAAGAATTGATTGTTTTTGCTGATAACTTTAATTTAGATTCCTCATTCTTAGATGTTGTGGAATACCAGTATTCGATAAAATTACTCACGTAGTGTGCGCAACAATGATTAATTTTTTTAAGATAAATTTAAAAAAAAGGAAAGTAAAAAAAAATCTTGAGCGGTGCGGGCATCACACAACTTTCTCATATCGCCCTAAAACAATTATCTTTTTAATATAATTTCAAAGAGTTCACATAATCAATACTTGAAATAACCTCAGCAGCTTCCTTCACATCGTCTCCCATTTAAGTACAATAAAACAGTTTTTAAACAATTTCATTACAATTCTGTACACTACATATATATTTTAAGTTTGTCAAGTTGAAAATATATTTTAAAAGTTTCGGTTTAGTTTCCATGGAAACATTTTGTTTCCATTAAATAATATAACAGTAGAAATCATCACTATCACTACTATATATTATTACGGTAGTATAGATCCCTTTTCCGGCTCTCAGGAACGATGGATTTTGACGAATGAGGTATCAAAAGAAAAGGAATTTCATAGAGAAGTGACGAACCCTAATTTCGATTGTTAAATTCTTATTAGGGCTTAAATAAAAGTGATGAAAAAACTGGAAGGTTTCAAAACTTGGACGACTGAGAGTCGGCGGATCGAGACGGAATAAGTTGGGTTTTAAAGATTTTGACGCGGGCATCAAAACCATATACGCTCCTATGGAGCGTATTGGTCCAGCGTTTTAAAGCTTAAAAACCTACCGTTTTCGAGATAATGCACGATATAGGTCCGCACGGGCCTCATGCCATCTTGCGTATGTGCCGTTGTCATGGCAACATTATATCAATTTGAGTCTGTTTACAAAAACTTTTAATGAGTGGGAAATTCTATATTGTTTCATCTGTCCAACCCTAAAGGGCACTGTTAAATATTAATACTACATAGAAAATGGTATATCTGAATCTAATTGCCTAACTGCTAAATTGAAGAGATGTTTTCCAAATGGGTAAGCTAATTACTTATTAAGTATGAACTGGAACTCCTACATAGTCATTACAAACTATGTAGCTTCCCCAAATGTGCGTGTTAAATAATTTTTTTTAGTAATATTATATTGTTTATAAGAATAAATATGTTTTCCTAATATCGCTTATACTTCTAGTGTATTAGGATCTAATGCGAGAGTTCTCGCTCGGGTAGACTAGTCACTACTACATATTATTACGGTAGTATAGATCCCTTTTCCGGCTCTCAGGAGCGATGGATTTTGTCGTGTGAGGTATCAAAAGAAATAGAATTTCACGGAGAAGTGACGAATCCTGATTTTGTTTCTTAAAATCTTACAAGGGCTTAAATAAAAGTGGTGAAAAAACTGGAAGGCTTCAAAACTTTGACGACTGAGAGTCGGCGGATCGAGACGGGATAAGTTGGGCTTTAAAGATTTTGACGCGGGCGTCAAGACCACATACGCTCCTATGGAGCGTATTGGTCCAGCGTTTTAAAGCTTAAAAACCTACCGTTTTTGAGATAACGCATGATATAGGTCCGCCCGGGTCTCATGCCATCTTGCGTACGTGCCGTTGTCATGGCAACTTTATATCAATTTGAATCTGTTTGCAAAAACTTTTAATGAGTTTAATATATTGTTTCCCATGTCCAACCCTAAAGGGCACTGTTAAATATGAATACTACATATAGAAAATGTTATAGCTATATCTCATTGCCTAACTGAGTTTAAGAGATTGAAGAGATGATTTCCAGTGGGGTAAGCTAATTATTTATTAAGTATGAGCTGTAACTTCAACATAGTCATTACAAACTATGTAGCTTTCCCAAATGTGAGTGTTAAATACATTTTTTTAGTAATATTATATTGTTTATTACTTTCCCTTACCTATATACGAAGTATATAGTAAGGGGAAGTATTGCGATCGTGAAAATTTTCGAATTCGAGTTTTCGACGGAAATACACGTTTTATGGTCCCCTGAGTTCAAATGACCAAGTCTCGCAAAATGGTCCGCGTGTCTGTGTTTATGTGAACAGTCTAGCTCAAAAACGAAAAGTAGTACGATACTGAAATTACGTATTTAAGATTGGCACATGCATGTGATGTTACAGCAACATTTTCGTCAAAATCGACTTACCGGAAGTGCCACTTTATAGAATCGATTTTACACTTTTTTACAATTTTCTCGAAAACGGCTCGAACTATTTTGATGAAACTTGCCTAAATTATTCTTCGTAAAGGTCTTAAACTTTTACTTTATGTAGTAAATCGCCGAGGAATTTCAGGGAAAAAAGTTATGACGAAAAGAATATTTTATTTACGCATAGCTTGAAAAGTATGCATTTTACGGTAAATTATGTATAGAATTGTATGAAAGGTAATTAAATCATCTAAAAAACAAAAAAAGAATCATGGAAATCGGACCAATAATAGCAAAGATACAGCGCATCGGACTAACCGGAAATGGTAATTATGTCATGGATATTACAATTGTTTACGATTTTCTCGAAAACGGCTCTAACGATTTTGATGAAACTTGCCTAATGTCTTCTCCTTACAGACCTTTAACTTTTCACTCATCTCATATCTCATATCAATGAGAAAATGGAGAGAAAAAAGTTATGATGAAAAGAATATTTTATTTGCGCTTAACTTAAAAAGCATAAAATTCATATTAAATTATGTATAGAATTGTATGAAAGATTATTAAATTATCTAATAAACAAAAAAAGAATCATCAAAATCGGACCAATATTAGCAAAGATACAGCGTATTTTATGAGGAGCACGAGAGCCTAGATGGATAACCAAGCGTATCTGAAAGGAGACGGATGCAACCGAACCCTCTCCCACCAATCTGTTATAAAGAATATACTCTGTAATAAAGTAATTTAAGAATACAAAAGCGGAAATTAACTTAATAATTTCTACTTTCATATTATTTAATGGAAAGAAAATATTTCCATGAAAACTAAACCGAAACTTTTAAAATACATTTGCAACTTGACGAAGTTAAAATATATAGGTAGTGTACAGAATTGTTGTACTAAAATTGTTTAAAAACTGTTTTATTGTACTGAAATGGGAGAAGATGTGAAGAAGTGAATGCTGCTGAGTTTATTTCAAGCATTGTTTAAATAAACTTTTTAAAATTATATAAAAAAGATAATAATTATTGGACGGCAAGGGAAAGTTGTGTGATGCGCGCACCGCACCAGATTTTAAGAATAAATATGTTTTTCTAATATCGCTTATACTTCTAATGTATGAGGATCTAATGCGAGAGTTCTCGCTCGGGTATACTAGTTATATATTATTACGGTAGTATAGATCCCTTTTCCGTCTCTCAGGAGCGAGGGATTTTGACGGGTGAGGTATCAAAAGAAAAGGAATTTCATAGAGAAGTGACGAATCCTAATTTCGATTGTTAAATTCTTATTAGGGCTTAAATAAAAGTGATGAAAAACAGGGAGGTTTCAAAGATTTGACGTCTGAGAGTCAACGGATCAAGACGGGATAGGTTGGGTTTTAAAGATTTTGACGCGGGCATCAAGACCAGATACGCTCCTATAGAGCGTATTGGTCCAGCGTTTTAAAGCTTAAAAACCTGCCGTTTTCGAGATAATGCACGATATAGGTCTGCACGGGCCCTGTGCCATCTTGCGTACGTGCCGTTGTCATGGCAACTTTATACCTTTTAAAGCCAGTTGAGACTGTTAACAAAAACGTATTAATAATTGTGAAAACGTTTTGTAAATAAAATATTGTTTTTATGTTTCCATGAATGATAGAATACTACAAACAGAAAGTGGTATAGTAGAGTCTTATCGCTTAAATGTTAAACTGAGGGGGTACTTTCCAGTAGGGTCAAATTAATTCCTTAGTAAGTATTACCTATTACTTGAACATAGTTATTATAAACAATTATAAAGCTTCACCAAATGTGTGTGTTAAATGAACTTTCTTGATAATATTATATTATTAATCGCTTATACTTCGATTTCATTAAGGATTCATTAAGATATGTAATGCGAGAGTTCTCGCTCGGGTATACTAGTTAAGTTAATTTCTGCTTTTGTATTCTTAAATTACATTATTACAGAGCGTATTGTTGACAACAGATTGGCGGATTGATGGGAGGAGGTTCGGTCGCACCCGTCTCCTTTCGGATGCGCTCGGTTATCCATCTAGTGTCTTGTACTCCTCATAAGATATGCTGCATCTTTGCTAATACTGATCCGATTTAGATGATTGTTTTTTTGTTTTTTAGATGATTTATTAACATTTCATACAATTTTATACATAATTTACTATGAATTGCATGCTTTTTAAGCTAAGCGCAAATAAAATATTCTTTTCATCATAACTTTTTCCCCAGCATTTTCTCGTTGATATACTACATTTTAAGTAGAAGACATTAGGCAATAAGTATGCCAGACCCTCGGACCGGGGTTGGCTCCAGGCAATGTACCTTTTAGAAACAATACCTAAACTGATTATTATTACAGTTTACCTGTCAGAAGTAGAAGTTATTCCTGTAATATCAATAAAATATGTATAAACCTGATTTAAATAATGTTAGGCTAATGAAATAGCCAATTTGTAAATCGCACTTATGCCACACTATTGGTACTATACTTTTATGTAAAAACCATTGATATAACTTTTAAAATAGGCCCATGAAAGTTGTTATGATATGGTTCTTCTACTTCTAAAGTGGCTCTACAGTTCAAGATGGACTTTTGTCTCACGAACGATTTGTCCCCACAAATCTCTATCCAGAGCCTTTCTTCTCCAATCAGTCGCTACAATTTTCCTGAGGTCTTCCTCTAGGTCCTTTTGCCAGCTTTACCTTGGACATCCTCCCTTTCTTTCTTGGGAAGGATTCTCTTGTGAACTTCTTTGATATTCGCTCGTTGGGCAACCTTTATAAATGTCCAAGCCAGCTAATTCTTCTAGACTTGATAAATCTCATAATATTTTTGTGGTTATTTACCTCATCCAGTTCTTGGTTACTCCTTATGCGCCTGATGCCTTGTTCGCAGAATGGACCAAAAAAAGTGTCTCATTATCTTCCGCTCGAAGACTCTAAGAGGCTGTTGGTCCATTCTTTTAAGTGTCCATGTTTCAGCGCCATAACAAACTACGGTACCTAATTAGTGATCTACACATTTTTAATTTTGTGCTTATAGAAAGCAGAGTCGACTTCATCAAGTTCACAAGGTCGTACTACTCTTTATTCCGTTCATTATTCTTGTCTTCATCTCACCACTGACCTTATATTCGGAGTAAATTTCAGTTCCGAGATATGTGAAATGATCAACAGCTTCAAAGGTGTAATTTTTGTATTTGAGATTACGCTATCTCCTTCTTGTTTCGGAAGTTGACATTTCCATGTATTTTGTCTTCGCCTCGTTCATCTCGAGTCCAACTTTTTTACTTTCGTGGTACAGTATAATGAGCACTTCTCTTAAAGCTTTTTCACTTCTTGCTAAAATCACTGTCTTCTGCGTAACCAAGAATCAGGTATGAACGGTATGCCAAAGTACCTTTTGAATCAATGCACCCTATGGCTTAATGTAGCACTTAGATAAAAAAAGATTGCTGAGGGCATCTCCTTGTCTTACCCCAGAAGTAAACTGTATCTTTCTGCTTATGCGGCTACCAACAAGAACACCGGTTCGAAAAATTATTATTTGTATCAAATTAATTAGTTTTAGAGGTACATCAAAAACTTTCAAGGCATTAAATAACTGAATTCTGTTAACCCGATCAAAGGCCTACTTAAAGTCGATAAAGAGCTTAGGAACACCGGTATTCAGCTCGTGGCATTTTTCGGAGACTTGCATTAGATCTGATCTGATGTGCCTCTGTTTGGTCTAAATCGACATTGATAATCTGCAAATGTCCGCTCAGAATAAATCTTAATCCTTGCAGTCAAAAGGTTTGCTAAAATTGTATACGCTACATTTAAAAGATTTATACCTCGGTAGTAGACAGATGGTTTTATCTCCTTTTTTAAAAATTGGAATTATCCCGAACACAAATTTTCAGGTATACTTTCGTTATTCCATATTTCAAAAATCAAGTTGTATATTCTTGCATTCTGATATTCACCACCAGACTTAAAAATTTCAGCTGGGAGGTTATTCTCGCCAGGTGCCCTATTATTTTTCAAGAGGTTCAGTGTATCTAAGAATTCCTCTTGGAGGGAGGTTCAAGATCAGGAGAAGACACGGTATCTACTTCTATGTTCTACAGGACGTTGCTATCCATATTATTTGTTGCCAGTTCGTCATTTTGTGTGTTGGCATTAAAAATATCTTTGAAATGTTCAGCCCATATATCCAACACCAGCTGATCTTCGCTAATAAGCACTCCATCCTTATTACGGCATATATTCACTTTAGGTTGGAAGTCCTTCCTCATTCTTCTTACTGACTTGTAAAATTTTCTTTCTTCTTTACATTCCTTCATTTCCCCTATAGCCTCAATCTTCTTCCGCAACCATTTCCTGTTCTCATTTAAAAGAAAGTGCTCTTTAAAATCAGAATCACAATTAGGGCCTCTGACGGCCCTAACATCAGTTATATTAGAGACGTGTCGTGATGAGCTCAATATATGATCAATTTGTTTGACACTTGGGAGTTTTCATGTTCCCAAATGTATGCGGTTATGCTGAAAAAATGTGCTTTTGATATTTCGCAAAGCGTTATCCCTTACATCGTTAGTTACAACATGCAGGGAATTCTTTCCAGCGACATTACGTAAATAATCCTCTTTGCCAATTTGGGAATTAAAATCACCCAAAATCACCTTGGTAGAAGTTCATTTAACATATCATAAAAATCCTTCTTTTCGCCGCGGTTTTGTCTTTGGTCGGCGCATGTGCCGAAAGCAGAACTATGTTCCTAAATTTTTCATTCTAATTTTTCATATCCTATTACTAATAGTTTCAAAATCAAGTAGTGAACATCTGATAGCTTTATTTATTATAAATCCGGTGCCGTATAGTCCTCTTCTATTTTCCGAACCGCTGTAAATGAGCGAATAATCCTTCTTGTCAACATGTCCTTGTCCAATCCATCGTATTTCTTGGAGTGCTGACAATTCAATTCCATAATTAATTATTTCATTAGCAATTTCTTTCGTTATAACATAGTCCTAATGTTCCATCTTTTGAATTTTTCCATTCCTCGCCAGAGTCGTTGCCTTTACATCCATCCGAATTTCTTTGAATTGTGGGTTTCGTAACTAGTGACTTTTTTCAAGATGAGAGGGTCCCCTAGCATGAGGACCGGTGGTTTTGATTTTGGGGTGCCCTCCCCTAAGAAGTTGCCTTCACCATGGCTGTAGAGTTCTTCCTCCCCTTTCACAGTAAGTATTCTAACTCTGCCTTAGGATAATGCCGTTGAATCCACGGTTGAGTACTAATCTCTGACTTCCACCACTACTTACATGCAAGTATTCCTGCCGACTTCCACCATCCTGAACTTGATAGACCAGGAATTTCGTATCTGGTTTGTCACTGATAGTGTTAAGAGCCATAAACTCTTGATTAGTGACGATGTCGAAATTCGGAATGCAAGATGTAAAATGGAAGTGCGTATCAAGTTAGATTACTCCTCAGAATTTTCTTTGAATAACTCGAACTGAGGGTTATCGATGCCATTATAGCCTCTAAAATGAGAGAATTAACATTGAAAAATTGAATTTCTCCTTAAGGAAGACAATTAGTGACTCATACGCATCGATGAATAGCACAACTTTTATTTAGAAATTGGTACTACAGCTCGGACCTACTGACGACTTAAAAGTGGCCTTTAAAGATTAAGAAAAAGCCTTTCTTGGTTCATTAGAAAAATTCATTGTCAATAAGATGGAAGTTCTGCGCATGCTCTAGTTTCTACCAATAGGTGTATTTCGGCACCCACAAATCGACTATTTTCAACAGTGAAATATTAGAAATTTATAATGTGCTAACAATAGTGCTACATCAGTATATAAACAAGTTGAGCTATCATTTGTTCACACGTGATCGATAGTGTAAGCACCGTAGGCTGGAGACAGACAAGCGGCCATTAGACTATTATTATTATTAGAGCCTTTAGTTGTCAACAGGCATTGGACCAAGTGGAATCTTATCTCTACTTGGCTCATATACGTAACTTTCTTCCCGTTTATTTATTTCTTTATTTTATTACCTTTTTTAAATCATCCCCAGAAATTTAATATGTTAAAACTTTCATATATTATGTCGAGCAAACCGACAACAACGAAGAGATCAAAAAGTCTGATGAAAACACCGAAATTCTTCGGTTAAACAACAGTCTAGGCGCTGAAAACGATATACACCAACCACCGCAGCTCAGTTACAGAAATGGAGTCCCACATTTACACCCAATCCTTACCAGTTACTATCAACCAAATCAATCGAAAATATAGAAGCTACACAAATTCTCTAAGAAATCAAGCCCCAAACAATAATCATGCATAGGAATATTAAAAATTTTCAATTGCTGTGTCAACAACTAAACAAACTAATGGGAACAGCAAAATGTGTGTATCAAAGCCTTAATAATGACTCTAAACTAATGCCTAACACCTCTGGAACATACTTAATAATACTAAAATACCTGTCTGACACAAAAGCAGACTTTCATATATATATATATATATATATATATATATATATATATATATATATATATATATATCAATTAAGTCAAGAGAGAGCGCTCGCTGAGTGTGGTAATCAGACGAATGCATCCCTCATTACCTCCAGAAGCCACAGTAGAGGAATTTAATGCTATGGGATATAAGGTACGCCAAATAGTCAACGTTTAAAAAAACAAATAAAGAACAGCCGGGAGCAAAAAACAAAATAGCTCTGCCGCTATTCTTTGTTGACATAGAGTGGTTTACCGAGGTAGCAGAAATCTAAAAACTCACCTGCCTACGTGTGCAGTTGTTGGAAAGTATGTATTCCTATCCTAAGGTGGAAATAATAAACTGCCAGGCCTACGGCCACACAGAACACTAATGTCACCACTCGTCTGCGAACTACAAGAGTTGCCAGACTTATAAAACCTTAAAATCTAGGTTACAGGTAGCTCCCAGATAGGAAGAACCATCTATAGCACCAAGGCAATCAAGAGCAACCTTCAGACTGGCCAATTGATTAGTCTCATGTACTCAAATGTTAGGAGACATATAACAGACTGCTGAATCTCAAATACTGCCACAAGCAGCACCTCTAACTCATGATTCCCAATCCAACATCTGTATCTCTCCATCCGTTAGCCTAGGTATAATAGTCAAACGCCCAGTCATCGCCGAATTTCCTACGTTTCTCCTCCCTCCAATTCCACTGGCCTCATAAGCCAGCCTGCTGACATCGTTCCTTTCCGAGTTCAGATCCCTTACCACTCCACTTATCTTACTACTTACAAATGTTGTATCCAACCTCATTTCTCTGCCAAGAAATCCATAAATGTTCTAAATCAAATCCTTTTCTATTCTCTTTTGGAATGCGAATGGCGTTAGAAATCATATTAACGAACTAACAGTCTTATTTCATGACAAAAACATCGAAGCAGCCCTAATTACTGAAACCCGATTAACCAGCAAACGACTGTTTATCTAGCCTGACTTCCAGATCTATTGAATAAACCACTCCTATGGTACTGCACATGCTGACATCGCTGTCATCATCTATCAATCCCTCTTCTATCACTTATTCCCCTTACCAGTCCATAATTTCCAACAAACCCGAGCTGTATCAATTCAAACTTCGCCTTTTTCCAATAACAATTGTTACAGAATATTCACCGCCTAAAATACTAATTTCCGAATCCCTAGTAATGAATTATCCTTCCATAGATGGTGCAGACTTGTTGCAAAACACCAACAATGGAGAACCAGGATCACAAAGTCCCATGGGCAAACATTGTTGTCAACACTTTATTTCCCTTACATCCTTCCTCCCCCCTCCCGCCCTCCCTCGCCCCCCTCCCGCCCTCCCACGCCCCCCTCCCCCGATACTCCTACATACTGGCCACCAGACTAGTACATTGGAAACTTTTCCACCAAATAATAATCGATAAAATAGACCTCAGAGTATCCCTAAAAACTTAAATCAAGACCTTGTTGAAGCTATAAATCCCTACTCTGTTGATCCAGCAAGCAGTCTGGATCGCATCCTCACCTCTCCCACTACTTTCTTTAGATTCCAATCCTTTAAATTCTCACATTTCCACACTATCCGCTTGTGGTTACTCCCTCTGGAAAGGAAATTAAAAAACATAAAATACCAACACATTAATTCCCCATCCAAAACTACACTTCACCCATACAGCTAAACTTAAGGAATTCCTCTTCACCGACTCTCTTTCCCTAGATCCTAAAGTAGTAATTTTTTGAGGTCAAATGCCTTATATATTAACTTAAACACCAAAGATATGACCTCCTCAATCCCCTCATGACCCCTTGACAACTTCCGAAATAAGCGATTATATTTCGTACCTACCTATACAATTGTAGCCTTAGCACAGCAGTTATTTCCTCTAATGAAGATGCATGCCATAATTGCCCTTTTTCTTAAACAAGGCAAACCTGTCAATAATACCTCATTATTATTACCGCGAAAACACAAAAATAATCCTAAAATTTCGATTTTTTTTGGCCACCATTTCTTAAGGTAGCTTGATCCACCACGTAATAATTTGAATAATTGTTAAGGTCGAAAACTGTGATCAAAACGTTGATTTTGTCAAAAACAGAGGTAGACTACTATAATATAGTATAAATAGTCGAACCTCGGTATATCGAAAGTCGAAAATCACTATATATAGAACTTTTTTTTAGGAACCTTGAATTTTTATAAGAAAAAAATATTCTGTTTAATATATATGATATATATTGTTTAAAATGTGATTGTCATCAAAAAGAGCCATTAGTTTACGTACATGAGAATGTGTAATAATACAGACCAACGATGAAAAAACTTTTGTACTGAAAATACCTTATTCCTATAGTTTTTAGGGTGCTGAATCCAAATATGATATTAAAAAAGCTGTATCCCACAATTTCTTCACATTTTATAGTTAAATTTATTAAATTAAGCGATTTTTAAAGAATTGAACAGCTTTAATATTTAAAATAAATAATTGAAAAACTAGGTCTATTGGTGTGGATGAAGCTGGTAGCGCTGCTGAAACACATCTGCTGGCCAAAAAAGGTTGATTATTTTTTCTGTTAACAGCTGATGTTTTGTTTACTGTCAACCTAACCTCTCACGTTTCCTGTACATGTGTTCAGTACAATGTCTAATCGCGGTTGTAAAAACTCTGCTGACAGTTTTTTTTATATTTTTGTTATATTAAAAAACACCAAAGAAACATTACAGACTTTGTCAAAAAGGTTTATCTATCATACATTGGAACTAAACTTGGTGATCAGGATAAATCTTGGGTCCCATATAAGGTATGTTATGTATGTGTCGAAGATCTAAGAAAAT
The DNA here is from genome assembly GCA_948150685.1 of Rhaphigaster nebulosa. Classification (NCBI taxonomy): domain Eukaryota; kingdom Metazoa; phylum Arthropoda; class Insecta; order Hemiptera; family Pentatomidae; genus Rhaphigaster; species Rhaphigaster nebulosa. The sequence continues at coordinate 77,757,168 of OX411306.1, read as the reverse complement.
GGTCAAAAAAGGAGAAAAAACCCTTTAAATTTGCTGTTCCAATGATATGGAGGGAACCAAGAAATCATTCCGACGATTGCTACTTTTGCAGTGTCGATATTACTGGTCATAACTCAAAAAACAAGAAGGTAATAAGCTACCCTAATCTTCCGTCCGCTATCCGACGGTGTAGATTTACCGGTCTCTGAACCACCAGATAATTTAAATTCTATTCCAACGGAAGTATTTTCTGATGTATAATCGGAGTTAGATGAACAAGATGATGAAGAATTCCAATTTAATGTAGAAGATTCCAGAAAATGTAGAGCCTAAAATGTTTACTCAAATCGAGCTTAACGACTTGGTTAGGGATCTTGGCTTAACGAAAGAAAAAGCTGAATTGCTTGGCTCTAGACTAAAAGAAAAGAACTTGTTGGCGGTTGGAACTAGCATTTATGTGTCCAGGAAGAGAGAGCAACAATTTTCCAAGTTTTTTGAACAAGAAGGTGACTTAGTATACTGCTCAGACATTCGTGATGAATGAGTTTGGTATTGAATACAAAAAGGAAGACTGGAGGTTGTTTATTGATTCATCGAAAACTAGTTTAAAGGATGTTTTATTACACAATGGTAACATGTACGTATCTATTGCTGTTGTTCATTCTGTACATATGAAAACCTAGAAACAGTGTTAAATCGAATAGGCTATTCTGCTCATGGTTGGATGATATGTCTCGTAGACCCAAAAAACGTGCTTCTACCACATCTACATATAAAGTTAGGCCTCATGAAACAATTTGTAAAGGCTTTGCCTAAAGATGTAAGGCTTTGCCATATTTACATTAGCCTTTCAGAAGCTAAACTAAAAGAAGGCCTCTTTGTCGGACCTGACATTAGAAAAATGATGTTTGAAGTTAACTTTGAATCCACAATGATCTTAAATGAGAAAGAAGCATGGGTATCATTCAAGCTGTTGGTCACTTCACCGAGAAGTTCAACAAGCGACTCATCGTAGAAAAAGCTACACAAGAAGCTTCAAAGAAATAATAGAAAGAAAGTATAGACCAATTCTAGTTGAAAAGTGAAACTAGAAATGTGTTTTAAGTAGCCACTGTAAATACAAACAATGCTTATGATGTAACATAGTGTTTCATTAATTCCCCCGTATACCGTATAGAGGTTTAGATAGGAGTTTATACTATACAGTACAACGCATATTGCTGGAAAAATGTGGGTGTTACAAAAAAACTAAGGCCAGATTTAGATTCAGCACATAAAAATCTATAAAGATCAACTATTAAAGTTAAAAAAGTTTTCAAAAAAATTGTTTTTGTTAGCCTGTGTAATTAAATAAGAAAAAAAAATGCTACACTGGTTTGCAAAGCAATGTTAATTCGGGTTAGATCTTGGATCGGAAGAAGCACAGGTGTACCTAAAGTCTCTGAATCTCTTTCTTATCATTGAAAAAGTGAAAATTTCTTGAAATTTATCAAGTGAAATTTTCATTTTAAATTCAATTTAACTTTGCCTTTCTTGTTGTGAACATGACTTCTGTGATGAATTATACACAAATAGACCTAAGAAGCTACTTTGCACGAAAGCGAAAATAAATTAATAATTATGTATATCTGCATATTTTTAATACGTGTCCTTATTATTAATTATAAATGCACATTTGTAAAAATTCAGCAGACAGTTTTGGTTTTCTTTAGCCCTAAAAAATTTCTATTGTTACATCATTAACCCCAAAAAATTGCCTTTAATACTTCTTTAACCCTAAAGAAGAGCTACAATTGTTTTTATCTTGAAAAATTGCGATCTTCCTATTTATCGAAATTTCCATATATCGAATTTTTTTCGAGGAACCTTCAAGAATGACAATTTTTTGGCACGTGATCTCCGCCTTAAAGTTAGGAAACTATCAATAGTCGACGAAAAGTTTACAAGCAAACGAAAAAAGGGCCATCTTTTACTTAAGACATTACTCCATTCAAAATATACAATTTTATGGTTAATAGAGCTACGCAGTAAACAACATTAATTTTTTTAAATCTCCAGAAGGAGGTCGTAATTATCGTGCAGAAACACTTGCATGTTCGCTTTTTCTGATGACTGCCTGTTCCTGCTCTGGCTGATGGTAAAACCAACGGTCAAAAAAACTCTTTCGGACGGTACCGAAGTCGCTTGTACAGAGGTACTTCTTGGCCAAGGTTTCCATGGGATGAAATTGTTGCTGAGTCAATTCTTAAGCCGAATATCGAGCATGATCATTTTTTTATGTATTTGCAACTGGGTTGATTTGAAAATAATTTTTTACCAGAAGAATAGCGTCGACTGTGGGTGTCCTGTTAGCGTTTTTCTTATTTTTTTTCAAGGGCCTCCATAAGACGTCGGCGGGCTTTAGGTGTATTAGTCAGTTCTCCCTCAGACGCAACATTTGATGCCCTGCTGGCTGATGCTTCATATTGTTGTGATTCTGACTTGACAATATGAGGGACTGCATTTTGGAAATAATTTCGAGCCTTATGCGCATTGGAGTCCAATTGAAAGAATGAAGTTTTTTTCCACCTATGGTCCAACAGAGTTGCCGTCATGGTGCAAGTTCTCTCTTCCACGTCTGACTTTTGAATAGGCATTGAAAAAATTTAAAACGCACAGGAAATAAGACTAATAAAAAATATGTTTGCAGGAGGACCTGATCTCATCCACAGACTTCTGAGTAAAATCAAAGGGGAGTGGAAGTTTGTTTCGGTCTTCGGAAGCTTGGGACTCGACAATGCTCCGAAAACATGATGAATCACTTATTTACTTAAAATTCTAAAAAGTATTGAAATAAAGGCTGCTTGTCCAAGTGCTGACAAATTCCATTAACAAAACGACAAGAAAATTAGATAATTCAATTCTAGTCTTTTTGAAAGGAGTTGCTGCAAGCGTGTGGAACTGTGGAGCTTTAAAATATTTTTTCGAGTTAATTTAACAATTATCGTTAAAAAAAAAACTATGGATAGTTTCCCTGTGTCTAATATATATGACGTTTTTAAATACATTTTTAACACATGATAAAAATGGATCCGGTTGTTTGTAACTGAGCTACTCCTTATTGAAACATATAAGGTATAATTAGTTTTCTTTTACATCAGAACAAAACTAAGTTCTATAGAACACATAGTCCCATAAAAATAGGAAGTAGGGCTATAGATCTGAAGAAAATGCTAGATGTATTAAATACAATTTGTTTCTTGCGAAGATAAAAAGGAATTATGGAGTATTTTAAAACAATTAGCATTCATTAATTAAATTTTGGGACATCATGGTCCTAAATGGACAAGCTAATGGTGTAATATTGGAAGACTAACATGACCACATATTTTCTGCCCTGAAGCGAGATGCCCTGTTTGTTTGTTGAGGGGGTGGGAAAGAAAAACGCATTTAGTCAGTGATCTTTTTGTATTAATTTTCGTAAAACTAAAAACTCTATTATTGTTAACATTTAATATACATTTTTATGTTTCATATTTATTATTTGAGCTAATTTGTCTCACAAGGGACAAATTACCTAAAAGTAGGACTGTCTTGCCGAAAGCAGGACGTCTGTCTGGTCACGTTAAGGTAAATCTTAACCAGGTCATATATATGATAAATAAGTCACATGGTTAAACTTGTTTGTCTCACAAGTATTCTTTTGATGATAGACAAACAATGTATTATAATTTTAAGAGAACAGAAATAATTGTATTCACTAAATCATTATTCACATTTAAAGTATTGTTGTCTTTTAAGGTAATAAATAGAAGAAGTTAGAGTAAATGAGGTTGATTTAGTCACAGCCAATGAAAATTAAGACATTATATCATTATTATAACAGGAACATTAGAAATTTAATTATTTCATGACAAGGTACAATGATATAGTTCAACAATATTGCGCAATGAATGCATTAACATGAAAATATATTCAGAGATATATAAAAAATTCAAAACAACAGAAAATAATATAGATACAAAAACTCACAAAAGAAAAAGCATAATATTCATTCTCATTTAATAGGGTCAGGTATACAATAAAGACAAAATAAATCTAAACACAATATAATCACATAACTACCTAAATTTATTATAATAATTGTTTTTGTCCTAAAGTATTCAGTCAAATACAGTATTATTCAGGCTGCAGCAAAATAAATATTTGATCAATGCCGGTAATTATGCTTGTGAAATAAAAATTTCAGGAGTCACAAGAAGGTGCACCCATAATAATAATAATGAAGGTAATGCAATAAAGTTGAATAAGTATTAAGTACTATAAAATAAAATACATAAATCCAATCGTACCTGGATCATCTTAAAACAAAAACAAAAGTAGGTAATAAGATTTATTATAACTTACATTTTATATTACAGTCTTATTTACAATAATAGATTTATTCAAATGTGTTTCTTACCTAAATTCACAAAGAATAATTAAAATGTTAAAAAATTAAAAACAGTATATAATGCTATTATGAGTATAACATATTTCCTCACAAAATTAATTTATCTTACTCAACATCAGGAACTAATTCTGGACCTACATATCTACATATATGAGCAAGAAAATTATATTTTTGGGTAAATCTAAAACAGATTTACCAGCCTGGTCATCAAGTTACACAGGATGGAATAAATACAAAAACAGGATGTGTTTTTACATTTTTGATGATGCATTTACAAGATAAAACAAATTTTATTTACAAAGCTTATTTTGTTTTTATAAAAAATAGCTTTATGTACAATAAATTTTTATTCTTAACCTATTTTATAAATAAATCAGTCTGATATGCATTATACAGAAGTGCTACTTACAATTTATACATTTATTAGTTTTTATTGATGAACGACATATAGTTGTAAAAGCATTCAGTCTTGAAAACTATGGACGTCTCTAAAACATAAATTATTACATTATATATTATGTTGTACCATGTTATATTTATGCAAGCAAAGAAAAATTTGAAACAGGCCAGAAAAGTCATGAAACAAAATTTAATGCCACTAAGAAAATGACGAAAAGAGACAGTGGCCAAATATCCAATAAATTGAAATTTTGAGGGATTACTTTGAAAATAATGTAGTTATATATGCAGTATTTCACATAAATGCAATACAGGGTTTTAATTTGTTACCTAACTAACAACAAGGAAAACTAGAAAAATTAATAGACACATGATCTCAATCTACACACTGAGGTCATTAACCAATTATAATAAAATCGACTAGATTTTGCAAATGGCCCACATGGTTAACTCAAAATGTCAGCTATCTGAATAAAGAAAACAAAAACTTATTGTTTTGTTTTTAAGTTGACTAAATATTGACTGTTCCTGAAAAATACAATATTAGTTGAGTTTGGATTGATTAATACTTGCTTACAAATTACAGGTTACAATTCCATTCCAAATGACTTCAATTTTTCAATAATTATCTGAAAGTGTTTTAATCTTGAGAATCAGACAAAGGGTTTGCCACAATCTTTGATAAATGGCGAAGACACTATCAAAATCTCTTCGCTAATGAATTAAAAACTAGAGGGCGAAGGGAACAGACGCTCTATGATGTCAGGGAAGAAGCCATTCATGAAGAGGAAATAGAACTGGCTCTTGAGCAAATGAAAATAGGCAGAGACAATATTGCCCCCGAGTTCTTAAAGTATGGCAGCCATGAGCTCATTAAAATACTACAAGGGCTATTTCAGAATGTTTGGGACACCAAAACAATCCCGAAAGATTGGGAACACAGTGTTATAATTCCAATCTACAAAAAAGGCAGCCAAACAGAGTGTGCTAACTATTAAACTATTAATCTCTTGTCCGTGGTCTACAAAATACATTCTGGAGAAAAGGCTACCACCATATCTTCGTCCAACGAAACATATTAGAAAAATCATGGGACAGAGACACCTTACCTAGCTTTTCTCGACCTTAAGGATACCTTCGACTCGGTCCCGCGTCAGCAGATAAGGAATGCTCTTGCAGCTAAAAATGTTCCTAGGAACCTCTTCGCTGCTATACAGTCTGTATACAATAATTCAAAAGGAGTCATGAGGATCAATGGAACAATCTGCTACTTTTCTTATTGATAGAGGTGTCAAAGAAGAGGATACACTAAGTCCACTGTTATTTACTATATTTATGGATGAAATCCATAATTAAATAATGGACCCATAAAATTTGTAAAAGGAGAACAGCCATCGCAAAGTATAATATGAGGACAATACTTAGCCAGTATGCAGATATTGTCCTCAAAGGAGATGTGATACAAAGGAGAAACTACAGCAAGCTTTACTGGAGTGGCAGTAGGAAATTAAAAGTAAAGGAATGACCATCAATGCCTCGAAGAGTAAGATACTGGTCCTTTCCCAAGATGAGAAGGAGGCAGTGGAGGTGTAATGTAACAATGAAGTTCTCAAAGTAGTTGACAGCTTCGACTATTTGGGAACCAACATAAACATCCAGGGCAGAATAGATTGGGAGATAGCAAATAGGATTGCTAGAGCAAACCAAATCTATTATAGCATATGCAACAGCATCGTTGGCCATCGGGATGTGGGGCAGGAGATCAAGGTCCACATTTACAAGTCCATGTACCTCCCTACTCTTACTTACGGAAGCGAGAGCTGGGTTATGCTCGACAAGCAGATTAGCCGAACAACTACAGCGAAATGAAGTACTTACGCAGGATTGCAGGAAAAACTAGAAGAGACCGCGTAAAAAAATGAAAGCATTAGGGAGGAACTTAAAATTCCTGCCACCCTAGAGAAACGACAGCTTAAGTGGTTTGGACCTGTTTGTTGAATGAGCGAGGACCGGGAACCCAGAAAAGTGATGGAAGCTCGACCCAACAGCAAGAGGCCACGCGGAAGGCCTAGGATTTTGTACCAGGAATATATCTAGAGGATTGGAGGAAAAAAGGAAAAAAAAACATTCCAACAAATGAAGCAGTTCTGTAAGGACCGTGACGCTTGGCAGTGTTGGATTGAGGCCCCTGCACGTTAGATATGGTACAGGGAGGAAGAAAAGAAGAAGAAGTTAGCCACAATTAATGCAATATAGTAAAAGGAAAATGATGGAAAGTACATCAAAGCATATATATAAAAAAAACTTGTCTTATCATCTTGTCTTGGGCTCATTCAACCAAGTTCCAAGGCACTAAGGAGCCACAGAACCACTCTATGCCAGTATAAAGCCCTGGTGGTGAGTATGATAGTAGTAAAACAAAATATTTCTACAGTTTTATCTTAATATTATTTTTCTACTTGACTATCACCTTATTTTAGAGTAGAAGTAGGCTGTAGGAGTGAAGAAAAACACACAAATAAGAAAACTTATTTAATTAGGAGTAAAATAATTAAGTAAGTCTTCTTATGTAAATACATTTTTCTTCACTGACCTCACTTCCCAACCTACTTCTTCTATAATTAGTTTTAGGCTTCCACCATTATTTTAGAGTTATTTAAAAAGTACGTTTATGCTTTCCTATGTCATAAAATAAAAATATATATGACAAAAAAAAATCTTACTCTTACTTTTTTCCAAGTTGATCCTTCAATTCATTGATCTGAACTCTCCGATTTTGAGCAAGAAGCTTGAGAGCACTCTTCTCTGTTATTAGTTGTTTCACTTCTTGCTCTAGTCTTTCTATGATCTGAAATATTAAGATGTTGGATTTAATAAAAATATATTTGCTAAAACACTGTCAATAATGCATCCTAATTGATATAAATGCGTTAAATAGTTAAGTGGCAGTGTATTAATATTAATCTTAACAAGTTCAAACTAATGAGATGTTCGATATTTTTTTGGTGGGACCATTCAGTTTTTTATTTATACATATTTTTATTATTACTTTTAGATACCCTATAAATAATTTTAACGTATAAATGTTTACTTCTTTTTTTTTTTGCGATCCCTAGGACCGCATTGGTTCCCTGGATTTTTTGTCAATTAAATTCAAAAATAAAACCTAAACTAATTGGAAAACACGCATAAACTGCTTTAGCGCTGTATAACTAAGGCTGTGGCCTCAGTGGAGAGCGGCAGCTTGGAGTGGTGTTCAGCGTTTTTAATTATAAAATTGATATAAATGCACCTATATAGGCGGGGAGTGTGCTGTTTACTGCCTGGTGTAGCGGGCAGCGTGTATCTCAAATCTGTTTGTCCTCATAGAGCGTTTGTAGAGTGTGTAAATTGAATTGAAGAGATTACTATCGAAATACAGAGCGAATCTGTATAGCTATACATTACATGAATAATTTAATAATTATAATTATTAAATAATTAATAGCATTGCCAAGCCATGTTCAACCATTTCCAAGAAAAACTCGGGGGTTATCGGGAACCCTTATTATAAAAATAACAATGATTTTTGAATTAAGTGATTACAGTAAATGGAAATGCCCATGCGCGATAAAAAATATATTTTGCATTATCGATTATGAATTTGTGTTCTTAAAATGTGAAAAATAATATAATAAAAGTAATAAATGGAAATGGAATTGGAAGCTAATTCATAATTAGTATCTCCAAAAATTATTGCGCGCTAATTTTGTGCAGTTCGATGAAACTGCAATTCCAATAATCAAAAAATCGATACCAACATCGAAAAGCTAAAACAAATTACACGTAACCGCACAATAATGGTATGCAACTATAGACTAGGGGCGTGTTATCATTTGTTCATTCCGAGGTCACCCGAACGTTGCTGGACTAGCACACTCTAGCGCCATTTTTGCTAACTAACTGCTTTGCATTCAATTGTAACATTCGTATTCATTGGAATTATTAAAATTGTTCCTGCTTTAATTAGATATTATCTAAAATTACTAGTGCTGTAGACTTCCGGTGATCTGGGCAAATTTTTGTAATAATTTAAAGGAGTGATATTTTAAATTACGGTAAGAACCCGACCTCAACTGAAAAGGAACTTTTGGGATTTATTTATCTGTTGAGCGAGCGGAAGTCGACAGCTGTGATCTAATTAAAGCAGTAATAATTGAAGTTACGGTAGGGCAACGACCTCAACTGAAAGGGATCCGTTGATCTTTTGTTTAGTTCTTTGGCGAACGTAATGAGCGGAAGTCGACAGCACTAGTAATTTTAGATAACATCTAATTAAAGCAGGGACAATTTTAATAATTCCATTGAATACAAATGTTACAATTGAATGCAAAGCAGTTAGTTAGCACAAATGATGCTAGAGTGTGCTAGTCCGGCAACTTTCAGGTGACCTCGGAATGAACAAGTTATAACGCGCCCCTAGTCTATAGTTGTACCCAAACTTTAATTTTCAGTTTCAGTTCCAGAAAATTGAATTATATTTAATGTGCTATAAACAGTAACTTATTACTTTGTGAATCTGTCCGATGTAATTTTGGTTCAATGTTTATGTTTTCAAGTAATTTAAATTTTTTTTTATTGTTATTACTGCTAAATGTGAAATTTAATGCAGTAAAAACATAAAACGTGCAAAAACCCAAAATTGTTTAAAATGTGCCTTTTCGTGCAAAATGAAATTTACAGATGTTAATCCGGATGCCTTAATTTGTGTAAATAACTTGTCCCTGATCGATTTCAAGCAACCGAAAAAAAAGTGTAATTGCACGAGAATCCGGGCTCTAGTCATCACTGTATCTCAAAAACGAAAATACCTAGGAAGCTGAAATTTTTAATGGGGGTTCTCTTATGCCCTAGATGTGCAATATGACGGGCTCTTCAATGACCCTCTAAACAATTCGGTGTACGCCTAAAAAAAAGAAGGATTGTGCCGAAATATTCGAGATGGTTCGTCATCTTACCCCGAGAGGCTTATTGGTTTTTGTTGTAATAGTCTGTGTTTATTACACCGATACCATCTCGAGGAAATTTTCAAAAATGTATAAAACAAATATGACAAAACTCAGCTCACAGCCATTTTTTGGAATGCAGATTGCTTAACAAATGACAAATTCACTGAGCTAAAGAAATTTATCACACAATATGAAGTCGATGTCAATGGAATAGTAGAAGCTGCAGGAGCAACAACTAGGACGAAATTTTTCAAAGTTAGTGGCTACCAGACTTATATTCTCTGATGTGCCAGAAGCCTTGCGTCAGGTATTCTTATTGGTATAAAAAATTCAATAATTGCAAATTTTAATATAAAAAAAAACAATTGATAGAAAACGATAAACCAGAAGCAGTTGAGATAATTACATGGAAAGAAAAAATTCATAAGAAAATTTTAGTATTATAAAACCGTTGATAAAATTATAAAACAGGCAATAATGGAATATCTCCTAAAGATTGTCCCACAAGGTCACGTTAAAATATACTCATCTTTTTGGAACAGGGAACTCGAAAAACCAAGGCAAGAGCGGCTGATGAGAGGGATGATTGTGCAAGAAATAAATGAATTCTGAAAGAGAAAGCCCAAAATCTAAAAATAGAAATTATATAACAAAAACGAAAAGCATTCAGGACATTTCTGGAAAAACTGGACTATCGCCAAGCTGAAATTCGGGCACACAAATTTCTCTCTAAACTAAAAAACAACAAAGAAATGAAAAATAATCCAATAAGCTCAGGATCGAAAATTCTCACTTCAGAAGCTGATATTGCTGAACACTTCTGCAATCATTATGCAAGGATCAGTAATTTCAAATCACTAGAAGAAAATGGAAAACCCTCAACCAGACTAAGACTTTCCTGTTTCAATGAAGAGGATTATCTGCAGATGAGAGATGATTGAACATTACCAGAATTAGAAGCTGCAATAAAGGATTTACATAAGGAAAAGAGTGCAGGTTCAGATGATATTCTTCCCGAATTTCTGATTTACCATTTACCAACAGCTAAACCTTACATGGAAAAACCCACAGAAGTTGAGGAAAGCAGAAATTGTGCCAGTTCCAAAGAAAAATAAAAAAAGTGACTGCCCAGAAAACTTCAGACTAATTTCGCTAACTAGTGTCTTCTCCAAAGTATTTGAAAGAATTGTGGCAGTTAGACTCTGGTCACTAGCTGAAAGCAAAAAAATTGATTTCCAGTAAGCAGGCAGGATTCAGAAAACACTGTGGTACTTCAGAACACGTGGCTCGCTTATCCCAGAAAATAAAGAATAGTTTCCAGCAGAAACAAAACACTCTTGCTGTTTTTGATGATTTTAAAACCGCCTTTGACAGGGTTTGGAGAGCAAAGTTACTGCAAAGGATGTTGGATATGGAAGTGGGAGGTCATTTATTTATTCCTTTCTGAAGCAGCGTTTTATATAAGCACAGCGAGGTCCAAATATAAGCAAACTTGACAAGGACTTTCTCAGGGAATGATACTCAGTCCTCTTCTGTTCTGTGCCATAATAGACGATATAATAAACAACCTGGAAGCAATAACTGGAATAAGTGCCCTTTTATTTGCTTATGATTTGGCTATCTGGGCGACAAGCAGATAATAGCTTAATAGCTTTAGATGCTTGTCTAAATAGTCATGGAAAAGTTGAAAGATTGGGCACATTCCAATGAAATGGTTGTGAACAGTGAAAATACTGTATTCAGCTGGAAGTGGGTCCCAGGAAAAGGCTGGAGCAGCTGGTTCACACTCACAAAGAAAGCGCCAGATGTCCGCCTAATGTATGAAGGTGAAACCCAAGCAAGGACAGAGCAAGCAACTTAACTAGGGATAAAATTTGATCTCAAAGTAAATTGAAATAAACATATAGCCAAGTAAATAGACTAAGCTTCTAGACGCATGGGATTAATGAGAAGAGCAGCTGGTATTAAATGGGGAACAGACCAATATGTCGACATTAACTTACAAGACCTACGTGTGGACAGCAATGGAATATGGGTCAGAAGTGATATGCTCTTCCTCGGACTCTGCTCAGCAAATTGGATTTTGTCCAGAATCAGGCTCTCATGCTAATAACAGGAAGCCCAAAAAGTAAACCGATTGCTGCAATGGAGCTGCAGACCTGCATGGAATCATTCAAATTCTGTAAAGAAATTTATTTGAAAAGTTTAAACGACTCAAGATTGATTATTGAGTCAGTTTCTGCAAATAAAACTATAATGGAAAGAAATCTCCAGAATTAACTCATTATCGCCATCTATTTCCAGCAATTTCTGGAAATTGCATATAGCTGGGATCATTTAGGACACTATAGTCTGGAACTTGCACAGATGCTGATGAAAGCTACTACATATACAAACATTCTAAAATCCCTTAGCCATGGAGACTATTGCTGAGCGTTATCACAGTGTGTATCCCAATTATATGAAGAGCTGAAGTGACTTTACCCTTCCTACTGTCCTAAGTACTTCCTGGCATCCTTTCTCTTCCAAGTTATCCAAACCCACCGCCCATCATACATCTTCGACCTCTTTCAATTCAAATCTTCTGTCCACTCCCACCAAACCCGTTCTCGGTCTCCAGATTTATATACAGTGGCCCACCGATCCGCAGCTTTCGACAAATCTTTTCTTATCAGATCCTCATCCTTATGGAATTCCATTTCTTCTTCTAATACCCTTCCCACCTTCCAATCCCGCTTATTCAATAACTTTTTGTCCATCCTGTCCCAAAATAATTGTAAATTTCAATCTTTCATCAAATCTTTCACTTCAATAAAAATTTGAAAATATGCGATTTTGTACCTTGTTAATTATTCTTACCTCATTTTTAATTTTTATTATGTTTCATTAATATTAGAAGGTTGTAGGTTTTTTATTTAAAGGACTCAGGTCAACAATAGCAATTTCATGTGTTTAATCTTACTGCATTATGAATTGTTGTAATTCTATTAACTTTTTTATTTTTGTTATCTGTACAATCATACTTTCCTATTGTATCTACTCTAAAGCTAGGAAGCCGATCTATTACTGTCTGTAATTGTTATTCTAAAGGGACTTGTCCCAGAATAAATAAAGAGTTTACTATTATTATCTCTCTGACCTATGGTATCACGTATACATTGATGGATATGCTATTATGGATATGTAATTATCTTATAGATTTAATTATCTTAGACTTATAGATGCGGAGACTGGGGTATACAGTGAGTATTTCCAAGTTTTTGCTCCAGTCAGTAGAAGGGCCACAAATTTCAAGAGAAAAAAAAACGACAGCTATCCAGCTTGGTTTATAAATCCTCAAAGATAAGCCTACAGATAAAATTGTTTTATTTATTGATTCACAATTGGCCATTATATCTGTTACGAACTCAGTCTACACCGAATCTCCAGTTATACTGAAGTGCTGACAGCTTGTTAACCAAATAATAAATGAGAGGATTGTTTCTTTTCAATGGAATTTCAAGTAACTGTCACGAAAATGAGGAGGCTGACCGACTCGCCAAAGGAACAAAAATGTATCAGCCTAACCATCCATTGACTCCGCAGGCTGCAAAAAGAGCAATCAAAGCAATGGTCACCAAATCAGTAGCCAAGGAGTATGCTGAAAAATCAGCAAGAAAACGGTGAGATATTTCGAAAGATACATCTGGACGACTTCCAATGAACCTCACATGTAGCCAGTTCGTGGCTAGCTTCAGGATGCTAACTGGCCATGATTACCTCTGTAAGCATTTTCATCGTGTTGGAGTAGCTGATGATCCAAATCGTGTACTTTGCGTAAGTGGAGATATTGATGTAGAACATCTTTTTACTTGCCCTGCATTAGGAGATGTTCGAGAATATTTCAAAGAAGAAGACGATATTTATGTCAAAAAAGACTAAGTTTGATTTGGACGGGCAACGTTGTTGAAAATGTGCATCCAGATATAAGTAGCGGTACCCAACAAATATGTTGCCAACATCCAACAATGAATAGCTAAAGTTTTTTTTGGCTGGTGTGTAGTTACCTTCGAAATGGATAGGGTTATACGATATAAGAGTTTTTTTTAGTTGGGGTTTTTATTCACAATTCAATTATTTTTTATAGTGTTACCTCCTCATTACCTAATACCCAGCACAACATTATTAAATACATACATATATTGAACACTTACTTTATCTTTATTTTTGTGGAAAGGAGGAGACATTTCTAAGCCTGTCATTGGACTTGTTAAAACTGAAGACATCTGCTTAAAGGACTGAGATTGTTTCAATATTCGCAGTTCTTTAGTGAGTTCCTCAACCTAAAACATGACAAAAAATTCAATACAAGAACATAAAAACTTCTAAGGGACAAAGAACTGATCTAATTATAAAAATATGCATAAAAAGAAAAACAAAATAAGAAAATACCAATTCTTCATGCAGAATACTAAATATTTTATTAAATTGAGTTACGGCTTAGTCAAAGGATGCATATCATGATTCACTGAAAAGAGCTACCACAGCTTCTCTGAATCATTTATCACTCTCAATAAAAAGAACAAGACTCTTCAGATCAGTTTATGAGCAGATTGCCCATCACCAGCAGAAATTTCAATGTACAGTAGACTACCGCTTATCTGTGTTAGTTGTATAGTGAGATAATGCTGGTTAAGCGAGAGAGCCGGTAAATCAGGAGTGTATAAAAGAAAAAACTCTAATATTAATTTAACTTGTATATTAGGCAAAAACAGAACAGAAAAAAGTTGTACACCAATCAAGTAAAACCTTCTAACTTAAACCTTTCCGTTTGTCAACCTTTAGTAGTTTGTTACCCTGCTAATCCCCATTAGTTTGTTACCCGGTTGGGAGTCCATTGTAAATGGAGAGCGCACTGACCATCACTTCTATTATACATTTCAATCAAATCCAACTTTAGCTAGAATCCCAGATTACAGAAATCCTATAGCAATGACATAATTAACACATTGAGGAGAAGCACTTATTCACTCAATTAAACCTACTTTTGAGGTAAGATACAAGTTTATCTGCAAATTTCCATACGAAGGTGCAATAAATGTCCTACTAACATTGATCTTCATACTAAGTTAAATGAGAACAAAAAGCTCTTAAAATATACTTAGCTGCTTAAAGTAAAATATTAATCAAAATTTTTTTGAATAACCTTATGAAGTGAGCTAAGATAAAATAATAATAAATACCTTTCTTTCAGCCAACTCGGCTTTCTTCTGAAAAGGAAGAGTGTCACTTTCCAATCTCATTTCTAATTTTGAAATAGCCTTATTTTTGTTGAACAGTTCTAATTTTAAATGGTTCATCTCTCGTTTGATTCCATCTAAGTAACTGATTTCTGGAACGTAAATAAAATATTTAAATTATTAAATATGAAATAGTAAACTACAATTAATACAAGATTAAAATATTTACAAAATCACTGGCCTAGAAACGGTATGGTCCTTACCAAGTACTGAACCCAAGACCCTTCATGGGTTGTAGTGGTACAGGTGTGTGTGCTTATTATTGGCTTTTCAAAATAAATAAAACGTTTACAACAAAAATTTAATAATTCATATCATTAATTAAGAACAATAATGATCACTTTCTGTAATTGTTAACTCATTCCTTATGGCAAACACGCTGGGATGAGCCATAAGGAGGACTGGACTCCATTTCCACTCATCTTAGAACGTTGCTTCTGGTTTCATTTTAATGCAGTATTTAACAAGGCAATAAAAGATATAGATCTATTTCCGGAAATGCTTTGAAAATGATATAATGCTCTATACAATTATGCAATATTTTCTCAATAAAAATGGAATATTAGTCTATAATATACACTATCAAATAAAATTATAAAACATATCAAATAGAGAATAAAATATCATTGTGAACATAATTTATTTGAAATATGAATATTTCATTGAAAATTTAAATGAAACTAACCAACATTACCGGTCAATAAAACAAAAGTTTAAACAGCAATTATTCAAAAAGGTCCCATATCTGAATATGTTGATATTTTTCTGAGCGATTTTTGTGAATTGAAGAAAAAAAAGATAAGATATAATGTGAAGGTCCAAAAAAAATATGCACTTTCAAATTTAATCAGATTTTGGTTGTTCTAAAACAATAATAAATTCAGCTGTTGAATTTTTCATTACAAAAGTTTTAAAAGTGGTTCAAACATGTCATGCAAATTGAAATAGCATATTTAAAGATCCTTAATTCGAAATAGTAAGAGTACTACATAATAAATAAGTACAATTAATTAATTTATAGCCAATTAATCAACAAATAAAAATAAGAAAAATATATATAATTTAGTTGTCATCTATCTGAAAACAAATTTTCTAAATTTAAATTTTTTTTAGAAAATCAATGATTTATAAATTTGGAAGCACATATCGCCACCACTACATATAAATAACAAACGTGAAAAATCACATTTTTGGAATTGCTTAGTTTTATTAATTAACCAGAAGAATATTTTCAAAATAAAATCTTATGAACACAAATCTAGAGTTCAGAGAAGTAAAAAGTCCAGAAGATATAAAAATTATTTGCAATGAGAAAGTTAAAAGTAAAATATAAAGCTTTTAATATTTCCTGAAAAGTGGCCATTTTCCCATTCCTTAACTAAATGTGGTAGCGACGATATAGCATGAAAACTCACACATAAACATATTCTTCTAATGACTGCGGTAACCAAAATTAAGGTAAACTGAAGTAAACTGAGAATGGGCCGTGTACAATATGGCTATCTTATGGGGCATGAAATATGTGGAGTAGTATATATTTCAAAGATACGAGGCAGCAAGAGGGGTAACATGCTGTATAAAAGCCAGACTTCCACCATAAGAATGTTTCTTTCCCATGAACGCCATGGAAGACTCTAATTAATGGTTTCGAATAATTTTTAGGCTTCCAAAAACCATAGTGTGTCTGAAGATAATATGCCATTAAAGATATGATTCATTAAAAATACTTGGACAAGAACTCTCAATTATAAGAGGTGGATGACAAATTCTCTCTCCAATTCCTATTTTGCAAATACTGGATGAGAATAGAGCTGATCATCTATCCTTGTTCATCCCAAGCTAATGCTATTTTGTTATCCATATGGCAAAAATCCATTTAAAAAACCATATTTAATAAAACTATGGCCAAGCACGATTAAATCAGAATTGATTTGAAATGACAATAAGAAAGACAGTATTTCGCAGCACTTTCTGTTAGAGGTAAGGGCCCAGTTCTCTCACACCTCATCTCCTATGCTGACATAAATAAGCTTTATATGATACATTTAAGTATCAGAAAATATTCAAATTACATTTTTATAAATTTATATTTACTGTACATTATAAGTATTATTGAGATTACATCTACACCAATTCATTTTTAAAATTAAATAACGTTTCTTTCTTATAAGAAACTCTGATTGTAAATAAATATAGTTCAGATAAAACTAAATACCCTTTTTTTTCATTTGAAAAAAAAAAAAAAAATTGAAGTATATCATTACATAGTAAATGTGTGGCCATCTTAAATGTTGCCACATGTCCTGAAAAAGTTGCCAACTCCAGCCCTACCGAAACTCTCGTCTGATGTATTGGCTACAATATATAAAGGCCATGCATGAATTAAATGAAAATAGATACAGTTCCTATTGTGACTTAGGATAAAGGACGGAATCTCGAGCATAAAACAGAATATAGAAACATAACCTGTGTGATAATTTGATGACCACATAGTATGAACAAGTTCAGCAGTTAAGCTGGGAGAGACACATAATGAGTGGCAAGAAAGAGCAAGGCCTAGAATAACACCAAAGGCAAAGAAATGTCTAAACATCTTCTTAAAAAGAACGTCAAACGTCTTGAATGAGCTGAAGTAGTATAAAATCGAACATATAATTTGACATTATGGCGAAAGGGTCCATTTTTCGCTGGGTATTAAAGCTAAGAAACACTGTGGGTTTTTACAATTGCTATAACAAGATTATTATATTTTTAAACTATACTCTTTCTTGACATACGCAATAGGGTACATGCATGAAAAATATATTTCGTTCAAATATTTTTTTTTTGAAACTTTATTGCTACTGATTAAAACCTAAATAGTTTTTTCTTTCAAAATAATAAGTTTTAATTAAACAAAAATGTAATAAATATGTGCGAAATTTAAAAAATCTAAACACAATGCTATTGGTTAGACCACCATGTGACGTCAAATTTCATGTCAGCATGACTACTTCGTATGGTTGCTGGGTGCTTTCTTTAAGTAATCGATGACAAATTGAATTATATCACAGTTTCTTTCATTAATTGTTGTGTGAAATCATTAATTAGAATGACTGAAAGAGGATTTGTTAAAGCATAGTCAAATAATCTTCCAAGAATAGACGGGATTATGATGGTTTTTTTCTTTCTCAAGATTTTTCAGAGATTTTATATCCACTGAATTTAAAGGAGTAAAAGCTACAAGATAATTATATGATGATTGATTGAGCTCTGTTAATACATAATTTACCATATTAATTTGGAAAACTAAACATACTGAGTAAATAGGTGCATATGTTTCAGTTGTTAGAATATAATACACTTAGAATTATTACATCTAATATTTTTTTTTTTTTTATAGATTTCAACGGGAATCGTTTGGTGACTCATTATTTTATATTGTATATAATTTTCTGTATCCTTCAATAATGCAAAGAAACTAAAACAAAGAAAAAAAATACTAATTATGTTTATATTAAGCATTGATATGCAAATAAATATTCCACAAATAAAAAATATAAAGTGATAAAAATTCATCAAATGTCCAATAAAAACTTTTTGAAGTTATAATGCTTTTTTAAACATAAAGCAACAAAATTGCAAATTCGATTGTTAAGGAAACGACGTATTTATTATAATGACTTCAAAACAATGCAAATCAGTTATTGGAGATACTTAATCTCTTCTCATCTTTACACCACATTGCTCTTATAGTTGAGTATTTTGGAACGAGAAAAAATACTTTATCTGGTGCACTTTATCTTGCACATAGGCACAAGATAATACTTATACGAAGGTTTTCGCTCTTGTTCCATGGTTTTATAAATCACAGAATTAGATAAAATTTAGCAAGTTTCACCAGAGCCAATACAAAGTAGTTTAAATAGCTTTGTTGACATGAATAGAGATGTCACTTATACCCCACGAAAAATGGCGTATTTAAATAGCCAAAATATATTGCCCAAAGGAAATATATTTCTTTTGAATTTAATAAGAATGTTTTTATTAATGATTTAATGTTTTACGTAACTTTTGAGAAGAAAATAATTTATTTAAGATATTTTAAAAAATTATGCATATTCCCTATTATTAGATAATAGTAAAAAATTAAACTAAAATATAATGTAAAAAATATTAAGTTTCACATAATACCTTGGTTTTTTAAAGACTGGAGGCTTTTTTCTAAATCAATTATCTTTCTTTCTAATTCTAGCTTTTCTGATTCAAGAATCTTTTTCTCAGCATTGAAAGTTATAAAGCTTTTATCATAGTTCTCAATTTTCATATGCAATGAAAGAATAACTTTATCTTGAGAACAAATTTTTTCTTTGAGTTCGTGCATTTGTAATAGCTCCTTTTCTAGTTCTTCCTTTTCTTTCATCCACTTTTCTTCTTTTAGTTTTCCATTTTTATACAAATTTCCTATTTCATTTTCATGGTATTTAATATCATTGTTGAGCTCTTCACATTCTTCCTCTAGCTGCTCTGCTTTTTCCCGTGTTTCTTTTAATTCTTCTTCTAACTTAGGTATCATTTCCTGTGCCTTTTTCAACTCTTTCTCAAAGAATTCTGCCTTTTTCTGAGATTCTTTTAATTCTTTCTCAAGCTGTTCAGCTTTTTCCTGCGTTTTCTTAAATTCTTTCACCAGCATCTGCTTTTCTATGGTTAAGTTATTTATCAGAGTAATAGCTGAGGAAAGATCTATCACATCTACCTGTAACATAACAGAGAGTTTATCCAAAAACATGCAAATATCCTTTGAAAATTCTTCACATTTGTATTTCACTGACAGTAATTTTTCTTCTAGTTCAATTAGCAGTTTTTCTTTGTTCTGCAAATCAATCTCAGATTTACTTTTTTCCTTAATAAAAACATCTCTTTGTATAGCTATTTTGTCTTCCAATCTTTTGAATTTTTCTAGAGATTCTTGTAGTTTTTGATGAAGTTCAGAGTTATTCATTAAAGCCTCTTTATAGCATTGTGTTTCTTTTTTAAGTTTCAATTCTAAATCATTAATTTTCAGAAGCTTGCAATGTAGATCTTCTTCTAAATTGGTCTTCCATAATTTAAATGTTTCACGTTCATGCTCTAGTTGTTTATTGAGATCATTATGTTTAGTTTTAATATCTTCGGCTTCTTTCATAAAAGGACATGACTTTTCTAAATGACTGTTTGAGCTCATTTCTTCTAAATCTATCACTTTTTCTTTAAGCTCGTTCTTTAAATACACCAATTCAGTTTCCTGAAGAGCATTAATTTCCTTCATCTGACAAAGATCAGAATTTAATTTAGAGTATAAATCTTTTTCTAACTGTAAATCCTTGTGTTGTTTTTCAATCAAATGGGCGTTTGCAGTTTTTAAATTTAGCAACTCTTGACGCGTTTGTTCTAATAAACTTTTAACAGAACAACTAATTTCTTTTTCTAAACTTAAATTACTAAAGCATTCTGATAATTGATTTTTCTTTATTTCATTTTCTTTGATTAATGCACTTATTTCCATTTTACAATGCTCCAACTCTGAAATAAGAGAAGTAACTTCTTCTTTTAATTTTTTATTTTCAAGATCCTGCTTAAGTAAATCTTCTATGGTATTTTGAGCAGAAGTTAACTCCTTACCAAATGAGTCTAATTTCAAAAGCAAATTATCAATTTCTTCCTGCTTAGTTTTGCTTTTATCTTCTTCTTCACGGAGTTTACACTTAATACTTTCAATTTCTTTTTCCAGATTATCGGCAAGAGATTCTTTTTCTTCATGCATTATTCTTGCTTGCTCCAATTCTTCTTTGTCCTTCAAAAGTAATGCTCTTTCATTCTCTAACAAGCTGTTATGTTCTCTTAATGACATTATCTCTGATTGCAATCCCTCAATGGAGTTTAAATGCTGTAATTTATCCTCTTCCTGATTATGATTCGAAATCAGATTATTTCTTAATGCAGCATTAAGGTCATTAGCCATATTCAATTCTTTCTCTAAGCTTTCTATAAATTTGGCCTGATTTTCAA
Organism: Rhaphigaster nebulosa; assembly: GCA_948150685.1. Classification (NCBI taxonomy): domain Eukaryota; kingdom Metazoa; phylum Arthropoda; class Insecta; order Hemiptera; family Pentatomidae; genus Rhaphigaster; species Rhaphigaster nebulosa. The sequence continues at coordinate 77,736,064 of OX411306.1, read as the reverse complement.
ATTCTTTATCAAATTTATTATTCTGTTGCTTTAACTGAGAATTCAAATCATCTATCTTAAGATTCAAGGATTCTATTTTAGCCAGATGATTACTTAACGAACCTTTGATTTTGAGTTCCATTTCAACATCTTTATCTAAATCAGTAGAAACAGACTTGTTTTCAGTTTTTACTTCTTTTTGTGTATCACTCACTAACTGATAAAGTTTTTCAATTTGAACTTTATAATCAGTAAGATCTCTCTCCAATGCTTGTTTATTATCATTAAAGTTATTAAGATTTAATAGCATCGACTCTCGCAAATGTTGGACCTCTTTTTCTAAATTAGCATTTTCAGTTTTACTTTTACTTAAAACTTTTTCCAAACCAAAAATGACTTCAGCTTTCTTTTGTAACGAGTTGTATACCTCTTCACATTCTATACTTTTATTTTGTAATTTTTCATTTAAGCTAGCTATAGAAAGTCGAAGAGTATTTTTTTCATTTGCAGCTGTTTCTAACTGATTATTAGAATCTTCTCTTTCTTTTATATACTCTTTAATTTGTTCTCCGTTTATCTGCTGAGTTATTTGATGTTCAAGATCAATAATTTTACGGAGTTTCAAATTTAAATCAGCTTTTAAGCTTTCGTTATCATTTTGAATTTGTTTACATTCATTGGTCAGCCGTTCATTTTCCTTTTCAATTTCCTGTAACCAATCCTCCCTTCTTTTTTGTTGTTCTTCAAGTTGCTGTATCCTGTCAGTGCTCAAGGCTAATTTCATTTCATAATCCTCAATTACATCTTTCTCTTTCTCGATGATTGCTATAATCATTGTTTTTTGCAAATCAGCAAGAGATAAACTCATTAGATAAGATATATCCAAATCAGGTTTTAACATGTGGAGCTCTTTCGAAAATTTGGACTTAAAGTCTTGGGCATCACTTAATTGAGACTCAAGATACAACATTTTTTCTTCTAACTCAAATTTATCATTCTCCGTGTTCTGATTCACCATCAACATATATTTGCTTATGTTTTTCTCAATGAAGGTCCAAGCAAGGTCATCTATTTTTGTAGGATTCTCATAGCCTAATAAAATCAAAAGTTCTATAACTTTTTTGGAATATAAGCTACCTGTTTGTTCACTATTTTTTTCTATTAATACTTGAATTTCATCCTTCATATCTTTTTGCTTTTCTACGCTTTCTTTAATTAAACTGTTTAGTGATTCTATTTTACTCAACAATTCATTCCTTTCTGACAAGAGCTCAGCATAGTTTAACTCAAGATTGGTATATTTGTTTCTAACTTCTAGCAAGCTATATATAATATTCTTTAAATGGATGAAATCATCCCCCAAATTCTTTATATCACAAGATATAAGATCCCCACAGGAGTCTTTAAGAGTACAGTTCAAATTTTTTAAATTCTGTATAATTTCAGTAAGCTTATTTTTGTCTGCTCTTAAATTGTTATATTCTCCCAAGGTGACATACTGTTTAAAATTTTCTTCTATTTTTTCTTTTTCTTTTTCTACATCAATGATCTTATTTTCAAGACTACTACATAAATTTTTATAATCTAATAATTCCATTTCATAACTAGAAATCAGTTGTCTTAATTCATTACTTTTATAATCAAAATCAGCTGTTCCCCTCTTCAATTCATCTTTTTCTTTAATCAATTCCTGAATTAGAGCCTTAGAACTTTTCAATTCAATTTCCATATTTTCATACGAACAAAGTAATTCTAAATGCTTTTCATTTAACTCGTTATATGACTTTTGGCTATTGCACTTATAACTTTCATACTCGATGTCTCTTTGATGATATGACAACAATAAAGTCTCCATATTTTTATTAATAGAAAGTATATCCTGAATAAAAGAATATTTAGATTTCAGAACATCTGAAGAGATAGCATTTAAGGTATCTTTAATATTACTAATATTTTCAGGACATAACATTAATGATTGTTTTATGATATGAAATGATGAATTTAAGGAAGAATAAGCATCAGTCATATCATTTTTCTCTTTAACCAACTCACTGACTACTTCACTTAAGTTGAAATAATGAGGGGATTTTATGTTTTGAAGTAAAGATTCATAAATACTATGAACTTCTTTCAAAAACGTTGTGAGCCATGCCAGAAAATCAATGTAGTTTGATTTATCAGTAAATGAAAAGGAGTTATTAAACTTCTGAAAATCATTCATAAAATATAGATCTTTCAGACTATCTACAAATGAATAAACTTGTTCTTGGAATTTGACTTGATCCCTCAGAAGATCATCTTTTTCTTGAATAATATTATTTAGATTTTTATATTTATCCATTAAAATACTATACTCTTTTGAAGTTGAACTTAAATCATTGTTCAGAATTCTCAAATTATCTAATTCCACTTTCAATTCCCTGTTCTCTAAAACTAAATTCATTACATTATCTCTTAGAACGTTATTAGCTGAAGATTCTTGCTCTTGTTTTTCATACAATTCAGACAACTTACAAGAAATAGAATAGAAATCAGCATTTAAGTTTTTAAATTTATGCGTGATATCAACATTCAAAGAGGTTAAATCACCTTTCATAATTTTAATAGTTGGATCAATTTTCTGTTTTAAAACACTATTTTGAGTAACTAAATTTCTGAAAAAATCTAAAACTCCTAAGTCAGAGAGATCTTCACACTCAACTTGGGAAATAGATTCCATCAAAAGAGAATAAATTTGTTCCAACTTTTTAATAGTATGATCAGTTGGCCAAGATAAATTAGGATTCAATAAATTTGCTATTTTATCGATAAATAAAATAATATCATTTTCTTTTTTACATTTTTCTTTCAACTTATCTTCCAATTTTTTATTATACTCTGTCATAATCTTTAAATCTTTCTCCCTCTCTAAGGTGTTAGTTAAATCACTCCTTAATAATTCATTTATCCTGGAAAGCTTTTCTTCACTTAATAAAGAAACTTTCAATTGTTCTTTAAGCAATACATTTTCAGTTGACAACTCCCTGTTGCACAAAAATAGATTTTTAAAGTGAGAATTAATGGTTTCATGATCTTGAGAAGTAATGTTTTCTAATGAAGAAAAACTGTTTTTTAGTTTTAAAAATGAGTCTTTGATATTCTGCAAATTCGACAGGGTTTCTTTTACTACCAACATCTTTTCATTCAAAATTTTTTTGTTAGCCAACTCTTTATTAAGTAATTGTTGGATAATCTGGCAAAAACTGTAAATTACATAATCTTCTTTTGGTTCTAAGATTTCTTTAACAGCCAATAACTGTTTTGATATGTCATCAAAATTGAGACTTGACATATCTCCTCCATTATTAAAAAGACAAATTAATGCTTTAATATTTTCATTAACATTATATTTTGCATATGTTGAATTTATTAAATTACTCTCATGCAATAGGTCAAGATTTTCAAATCTACACGGTTTGATGAACTGTTCTGTCAAGGTAGTTTCCAATTCTTCATTAGTGTAAGATAACTCTGCAACAGATGCTAATGGGTCATATTCTTTAATTGAGTTATCAGTTTGAGGTAATTTGGAAATAAATACAGATTGTTCAAGTTGTGAAGAAGAATCCAAAGTGGTAAAGTTTAGGGTATTATCAGCAGAAGGCTGCATATCATATTCAACTAAATCATTATTTGCGTATGAAACAAACATGCCAGCAGATATAGAACTGCAAACTGTATTGTCAAAGTCATAAAAATTTTGTACACTCTCTGAGACTTTATCACTAAGTGGTAATTTTTCCGAAATAGCTTGCTCATTCTTTGAAATTTTATTTTTTAACAGATTTATTTCATCAGCATAATCATTGATTGTCTTTTCATAACATAAAACTTTGTTTTTTAATACATTTGTTTCCTCCCTAAAATCCTTTCTATTTTTTACTTCTTCTTCATAAGCTGAAATTTTATTTTTTAATAAAATTAATTCTTCATCTTTCAAATTATTGTTTTCTTGATAACCTGAGACTTTACGCTGCAACAAATTAATTTCTTCTTCATTATTTTTTAATTTTTCTTCGTAGCCTAAGACTTTATTTTGCAAAGTGATTATTTCTTCTTTATCACTTTTAATTGTTTCTTCAAGAATTGTAGCATTACTTCCAAGCATGCTAATTTCTTCCTCTCTATTTTTTATTTTATCTTTATAAATTGAAACTTCATTTTGTAATGCAATAATTTCTTCTTCATTATTATTTATTTTTTCTTCATAGACAGAAACTTTGGTGAGCAAGATATTTATTTCTTCAATTTTACTATTAATTATTTCTTCAAGACATACAACACTCCTTCCTAGCATGCTTATTTCTTCCACTTTTTGTTTAATGCTTTCTTCATAACATGAGACATCATTTTTTAATGTATTTATTTCCTCTTCGTAATTTGCTATTTTTTCTTCATAGACAGAAACTTTGTTGAGTAAGATATTTATTTCTTTTAATTTACTTCTAATGGTTTCTTCAAGATCAACAACACTTTTTTCTTTCATGTTCAATTCTTCCTCCTTTTGTTTAATTTTTTCTTCATAACTTGAAACATTAGTTTTTAATTTGTTTATCTCTTCTTCATTCTTTGTTATTGCATATTCATAATCTAAGACTTTACTTAGCAATATGCTTACTTCTTCCTCTTTATTTTTTATTTGTTCTTTATAGCTCGAAACATCAATTTCTAATACACTTAATTCATCGTTAAATTTTACTTTTTCGTGAAGAGTAACAACATTATCCTCTAGCATGTGAATTTTTTCTTCAAATTTTTTAATTACTCCATCATACCCTGAAACAGTATTTTTTAATACATTTATTTCATATTCATTATTTTTTATAGTTTCTTCACGGTCAGTGACTTTACTTTGCAGCAAGTGGATTTCTTCATCTTTATTTTTCATTTTTTCTTCATAGGCTGTAATGCTACTCTGCAACTTATTTACTTCGTCTTCATTACATTGAATTTTTTCTTCATACCCTGAGATTTTACTATGTAAAATATTTATTTCTTCTTTATAACTGTTTATTATTTCTTCATGACCAACAGCTTTATATTGTAGCACATTTATTTCTTCATCTTTATTTTGGGATTTCTCTTCATAGTCTGAAATGTTGGCCTGTAACTTGCATATTTCTTCTTCATTATTCTTTATAGTTTCTTCGCAGTCAGTGACTTTACTTTGTAGTAAGCGGATTTCTTCATCTTTACTTTTCATTTTTTCTTCATAGGCTGTAATGCTACTCTGCAACTTATTTATTTCGTCTTCATTACATTGAATATTGTCTTCATATCGTGAGATTTTACTATGTAAAATATTTATTTCTTTTTTATGACTGTTTATTATTTCTTCATGACCAACAGCTTTAAATTGTAGCACATTTATTTCTTCATTTTTATTTTTGGATTTCTCTTCATAGTCTGAAATGTTAGCCTGTAACTTGCATATTTCTTCTTCATTATTCTTTATAGTTTCTTCGCAGTCAGTGACTTTACTTTGCAGCAAGTGGATTTCTTCATCTTTATTTTTCATTTTTTCTTCATAGGCTGTAATGCTATTCTGTAACTGGTTTATTTCGTCTTCATTACATTGAATTTTGTCTTCATATCCTGAGATTTTACTATGTAAAATATTTATTTCTTCTTTATATCTGTTTATTATTTCTTCATGACCAACAACGTTATTTTGTAGAATGTTTACTTCTTCTTCTTTATTTTTGGATTTCTCTTCATAGTCTGAAATGTTAGCCTGTAACTTACAAATTTCTTCTTCATTATTCTTTATAGTTTTTTCGCAGTCAGTGACTTTACTTTGCCACAAGCTTATCTCTTCATCTTTATTTTTCATTTTTTCTTCATGGGCTGTAATGCTACTCTGTAACTGGTTTATTTTGTCTTCATTACATTGAATATTGTCTTCATATCCTGAGATTTTACTATGTAAAATATTTATTTCTTCTTTATAACTCTTTATTATTTCTTCATGACCGACAGCTTTACATTGTAGCACATTTATTTCTTCATTTTTATTTTTGGATTTCTCTTCATAGTCTGAAATGTTAGCCTGTAACTTGCATATTTCTTCTTCATTATTCTTTATAATTTCTTCGCAGTCAGTGACTTTACTTTGCAGCAAGTAGATTTCTTCATCTTTATTTTTCATTTTCTCTTCATAGTCTGAAATGTTAGTCTGTAACTTGCAAATTTCTTCTTCATTATTCTTTATAGTTTTTTCCCAGTCAGTGACTTTACTTTGCCACAAGCTTATCTCTTCATCTTTATTTTTCATTTTTTCTTCATGGGCTGTAATGCTACTCTGTAACTGGTTTATTTCGTCTTCATTACATTGAATATTGTCTTCATATTCTGAGATTTTACTATGTAAAATATTTAGTTCTTCTTTATAACTCTTTATTATTTCTTCATGACCAACAGCTTTACATTGTAGCACATTTATTTCTTCATTTTTATTTTTGGATTTCTCTTCATAGTTTGAAATGTTAGCCTGTAACTTGCATATTTCTTCTTCATTATTCTTTATAATTTCTTCGCAGTCAGTGACTTTACTTTGCAGCAAGTGGATTTCTTCATCTTTATTTTTCATTTTTTCTTCATAGGCTGTAATGCTATTCTGTAACTGGTTTATTTCGTCTTCATTACATTGAATTTTGTCTTCATATCCTGAGATTTTACTATGTAAAATATTTATTTCTTCTTTATATCTGTTTATTATTTCTTCATGACCAACAACGTTATTTTGTAGAATGTTTACTTCTTCTTCTTTATTTTTGGATTTCTCTTCATAGTCTGAAATGTTAACCTGTAACTTACAAATTTCTTCTTCATTATTCTTTATAGTTTTTTCGCAGTCAGTGACTTTACTTTGCCACAAGCTTATCTCTTCATCTTTATTTTTCATTTTTTCTTCATGGGCTGTAATGCTACTCTGTAACTGGTTTATTTCGTCTTCATTACATTGAATATTGTCTTCATATCCTGAGATTTTATTAAGTAAAATGCTTATTTCTTCTTTATAACTATTTATTATTTCTTCATGACCAATAGCGTTACATTGTAGCACATTTATTTCTTCATCTTTATTTTTGGATTTCTCTTCATAGTCTGAAATATTAGCCTGTAAGTTGCATATTTCTTCTTCATTATTCTTTATAGTTTCTTCGCAGTCAGTGACTTTACTTTGCAGCAGGCGGATTTCTTCATCTTTATTTTTCATTTTTTCTTCATAGGCTGTAATACTATTGTGTAACTGGTTTATTTCGTCTTCATTACATTGTATTTTTTGTTTATATCCTGAGATTTTACTAAGTAAAATGTTAATTTCTTCTTTATCACTGTTTATTGTTTCTTCATGACCAACAACTTTACTTCTTAGCATGTTTATTTCTTCTCCTTCATTTTTCGATTTCTCTTCAAAGTTTGAAATGTTAGTCTGTAATTTGTATGTTTCTTTTTCATTATTCTTTATGGTTTCATCGCAGTCAGTGACTTTACTGTGCAACAAGCTTATCTCTTCATCTTTATTTTTTATTTTATTTTCATAGGTTGTAACGCTACTCTGTAACTTGTTTATTTCGTCTTCATTGCATTGAAATTTTTCTTCATATCCTGAGATTTTATTACATAAAATGTTTATTTCTTCTTTATAACTGTGTATTATTTCTTCATAACCAACAACGTTACTTTGTAGCATGTTTATTTCTTCTTCATATTTTTTTATTTTTTCCTCATAGTCTGAAACAGTAGTTTGTAACGTATATATTTTTTCCTCTTTATGTATTTGCTTTTCTTGTTCCTCAGTGTTTATCATTTTTTCTTCACAGTCTAAAATTTTATTTTCTAATATATTCATTACCTCTTCATTAGTTATTCTTTCTTGAAGTGAAATTTTGCTTTCCAATTTAAATAGTTTGTCATTACCAATCATTTGTTTATTATCATTATCAGCTTCTACTTTCCATTTACTATCATTTAAGTTGTGTGAAAGATCAGAGCTTATATCTTTTATACAGTTTGTTATCCTTTCATTTCTATGAATAAAATCTAAATCAATTGTTTGAGATGAATTCTCAATAACTGTAGGTTTCGATATTCCTTTTTCATATTCTGCAAGTTTTGCTTTGAGAATATTTAGTTCAACATCATTATTTTTAATTTCTTCTTCATATTTTATAATTTTGTAATGCATCACATTCTTTGTTTTATAATTCATCAAGATTTCTTTTTGACATTCCTGCATTGTAACATCTATTATATCTTCTCTCTTTTCCCTTTCATTTATCCTTTGATCACCCTTCGAAAAATTCAATCCTGAAGCATCTAATCTTTCTTCAACAAAATTAATACCATGTTCATAGGTTTGGATTGATATATCACTTAACAGCTCTGTAGATATTTCCTTCAATTTGCCATCTTCTAATCTCTCTTTAAAGTCTTGATGCATGGATTGATCCAATACAATTTTTTTTTCGTTCTCAACATCAAAGTTTACTCCACATTCTTTAGGTTTCAAATTAACATTATATTTAGATAAGACAAATTTAATATCACATTTGATCTTTTCAAAAGGTGTTTTGTGAGTATGATTATCTTTGTCCGCACAAATCAAATCATTTGAAAGATAATTGGAAACATAATTTTCAAGGTCAGATAAATTTAATTCATAAGTGGAAATTAAAAGATCTTTATCAGCCAAATTTCTATTCAAATCTGCAACTTGTTTTTTATGCATTTCAACACTATGCTTGTACTTGGCTAATTCTTCATGCAATATATTGACTTCAGAAAATCCATTATTTTGCACATTATCTCCTTTACAATCGATTGTATTGTTATGATTTAAGGTTCTTCCATTATCAAACGAATTGTGGCATGATAACTCAAAAAGTTCAGAGATATTTTGTTCAATAGTTTGAAACCTATGTTCATCAGCAGCAGGTAGTAATTGACCTCCAAACGTGAAGTTCAAATCTTTCACTTTTTCCCTATAAAAAAAAAAAATAATAAAAACTCCATAAGTGTGCTCATTATGTTTTATAGAGATTAACACATTCTTATAATAAAATTGTGACAATGTGTGTTTATCACAAATTGATAAATATTTGGATATTTTAAAATTGAAAAGTGTGCATTTTATTTTTAAAAATATGAAACTTTAGAACTGAAGAAACTTGTCATTTCATATACAGCAGAGGTTGTGTTACAAAAGTTACACAAAGAGTTAATGGGTAGAACACACTATTTAGTAATGTGTCCACTGGGTAAGGCATGAAAAAATTCAAGCATAATTCAAAGCAGAAAAGTGAAAAATTCAAGGCGCTTTTCGTCAATTTACTAGGCTAAATTTAAAACAAAATCGGAACCATAAAATATTGTATTTGGTCCTGATAAAATGTACAATCCAGACTTAAGAATGAATTTGATTATATTAAAATGAATATAATTTTAAAGGCAGAATCTCTGTTTTATAAAGAACCTAACTTCCTACCCTGAGGGCTCAAAGCATCACAAAAAATAAAAACAACTAGAAAATACAGCAATAATTTTAGGTGCAAATCAATAATATTCACAGACTGGAATAAATTTCACCACAATTTTATTAATAAAGTTATTTTATATAATATACAAAAATATAATATATTTACATAATCTACAAAACTATAATATATTTACATAATACATAAAGTATATATTCTTTTCTTATAAATTATTGCATATAACCAAGAAAACCTATTTTGAGACAAAGTATAAGACAGAGGGATTAAATAATTATAATGTAAACAAAAGAAAAATGATATAACGAGCCTATACTCCACCATAATTTGGCGAATGTATTCAAAAATTAATAAAAAAATAATTAATTAAACTGAAAAAAGTAATTGGATTAAAGCAATGGTGTATTAAAAGCTATCTTGTGAATGTGATCAAGCCTACTAGTTTGTCAACACCTTACCAGGCCGCAATTCTGAAACTGACTATTATGCAGTGAGGTTAAATTTTCATTGATTCAATTGCTTGTTTAGTTTCAATAGTTGTCATTATTTTCTTTAATTATTATTTTTTTTTCCATTCATTTACCAAATTACGATGGAGTAGGGGCTCATTTTATTATTTTTGTTTATTTACTTATTAGATAACATTCTAATTAATCAATACCTTCTCTTAAGATTCTCAAAAGAAGATTTAAAAGTTATTTGCCATTGAATTATATTGCACATGGCAAAATAAAAAGAAACAATGAACAACAAGTTGACATACAAGTTATAAAAAAAAGTTATAGTAAAACAAATCATACAATAAAAATAAAAATAGGATTGTTATAACAATCTTTCTGCTCTGGAAGAGCAACATTATCTATTTAAGTTTTGTCAAAGCGGAAACTTCCTTTTGGAGTAAATCAACCTCTTTTCTCGCTTCTTCCATGACTTTTTTTCTCTTCTCCTCCAACTCTTGCACTAGCAGCTGGTTGTGCTTCCGGCTTTCCTTAGCAGAGGTTTCTTCAAAATTTTGCTTCGTTTGCTCATGCAAAGCCTCTCTGTATTTTGCATGAGCGTTTCTGGCAGAAAAAATCATTGTTTTGGAGATAACTGAAAACCCTATCTCAATATCACCATTTCCATGAGACAAAATAAGAATATGTTTCACAAGAACTTCAAAAGACAGCATCATCTGAAAAGTTTTGGATCATATTCATCCAAAAATTTTCCAACCTATTCAACTTTTTCTCTCCTTCTAATGATGTATCCAATTTTCGGAAGCTCTTTATTTGCTCTACAGCACTTTGGTTATTACAATTACTTGAATACCCTCTGAGCCTTTTCCCCAGATTGTGAACTCATCCAAGAACTTCTAGTAAGTAGAAGAACAAGGCTCACAAATCCCTCTTGTCCTATTTTTGTGTATCGTAGGATCAAGGGAGGTCAAAAACTTGGCAGATTCATATTGTCAGGGTGATTGTTCTAGAATCCTCCCAACAAAGCATTTCAAGGCTTATTATTACAAAATAAATTAACTTGCAGAGTTGACAGCTTCTTCTCTTTGCATTTTCCAATTTCACACGTGGCACCAATACCAATATCCACCTTAGCGGCAGTTAACAGGTTTTCATTGTTTTTTAATACCTTAAAACTTGATAAAACTTTTCTGGTATTATAAAGCGTGCCATCGGTATAATAACCAATGCTCTTAGAGACGAGAAAAGAAAAGGTGCTAAGAGTAGATTACTTTGATATTCTTCCAAAAGAGGCTGAACGTCGGCGGATAAGGTTTTGAAAAATGCCAGCTGAGCCTCTAGCATGTGATTCTTAAGATATTGTTCAATTATTTTAAAACTTTTTGTATTAGGCTTTGATTTAGCTGCTTCTAAGGAAGATACATAGGTTCGTAATTGAGGAAGCAAGTCTATGGCATTTTGAGCAACATCCTCATTCTCTAACTATCTTATGGCATAGAATTTTTAAGGAAAAGTTACAGAGCCAGAGTAATGTGTAAAAGTCCCACAGCGAGCAGGTTGATCTTTAAAAAAGTTGTACAAAGCACTTAAATAAGTTAGGATATCCCATCTAGTAGTATATATGGCAGCCTTGAATGCACAATGTAGTGTGTGCAATCCACAACTTCCTAGCTTTATCATTTTTGAGATCTTCAGAGAGGTAGGTTTGCAGATCTTTCAAAAAAATTTTATTCCCATTGGGTCCATCTATAGATATCTGAATAACTTTTTGTAGGTTTATAGAATTAGCAGCTGCTAAGAAATCTCTCAATAAATCTGCAAACATTTGACTTTTTAAAAATACTGATGTTAAATATCTAGTAGTAACTTCATTAAATGTGTTGTTCCAATAACGTAGGATAAGGTCCATTTGCTGGCTTGAGCTTATTTTGTTTAGTGACTCGTCAAACGAAATTACTCAATGTTGAGCTTCTTTGACCTGTTGTAGCAACTCGTTTTTAAAGTAAGGAGCTATCCCGAAAGTTGATAAATAGCCTATCTTAGTCCTCTGTGGTTGCATCTTTTTAAGGATGTCATTTTCTGAAAACAAATATTTCAACACATCATTATCACTGGCTGCTTCTCTGTTTGATCAATCAGTATTCATTTTCTGCAAACACCAAATTATTTCTGCTCTTGAAACTTGCTCATTTATTAAAAAATAATTCAGAGTTGCAGACTTTGTCAGTTCAAAAACTGGGGCAGCAGGTGTTTTCCTTTGCACCAAATTTCTAGGAAAATTATCTGGCTTTGAAGAAAAAGTAGAAAAATGTGCCCACCTCAATAGTGGAATGGTGCAAGAGGAAAAGGAGAATGGCCGCTACCAAAACCCAGATCATCCTCTTGAAAGGAACGGTTAGGGTTTATATAATCATTAATATACAATGTATACACACAATTAATTAATGTATAACACGTAATTGTATAAAATGTACAATTAATACACAACACGAACTGTTCCAGCTCTACAAAGACATTAGCATCTCCTCTCACATCAAGATACAGAGGCTAAAATGGCTTGGCCAGGTGATGAGGATGAGTGCTGACAGAATGACCAGTAGGGTGTACAAAAATGTTCCAGGTAGCCAGCATCCACGCGATAGACCAAAGGGCCGATGGAGGGATAGCGTAGGACAAGATCTTCGGCAGCTAAGGATCTCTGTCACAGAAGCGACAGATCGACAAAAACGATTGGCAATTGTTGAGCAGGCTAAGGGTAGCATCAGCGACTGTTGAGCCGATAGAAGAAAAATAAGAATATACAATGAATAAGGATATGCTTAAGTGAGATGGTAACCTACTTAGGTATGAAGTTTGGCAGAAGGTTCAATGTTACTCCTCACTGAGATTACTTAAGAAATACACTAGCCCTAAATCAACTAAGCCGCATTGGGGTGCCCACTTTCTTAACCACCCCTAACCACTTTCTCAGGTTTCAGACTACCGTTACTATATACAATGGATTAGTCCTACCAATCTGGAATCAAAACGTCTCACAACACAGAAAATTGGTGACAATCTAGAAAATTGCTTTGCTTTGAAGTAGCCAAAGCCTGTACGTACAGGACTGTTGTTCACAAGGAGGTGCAGGTCTTAGTGGAAGGGATACCTCTCAACGTCCTCCTACAAGAAGAGAAGATGAGGCTTGACAGGTCTTTCAGAATATCTCCATAGAAGGATTGCGACAGATCCAAGTAAATGAAAAGAATAATACAGGAGGAGTGGAATCAACAGTGGGTAACTACTCAGAATTACCTTGAGAAAATACTTCCCCATTGTCCATCAATGGTTGGAAGTCAAATGGGATCTCCCTGACTAATGGGAATTTTGCAATTATTTCACAGGGCTTCCGTGCCAAGCTCCATGACTTCAGGAAAGACACAAACCCCCTATACCACTGTTCTGGTGTTCCAAGAGGAGTGTGGGGCTGAGCACGTCATGGCCTGTGCCACATTTGAGGCAATAAGAACTAAACTATTGAGAGAAACCTGATCACTATCTATACCATGAAGCTTCGGTGTACGGATAGAAGGAAGAAGAAGTCATTTTAATCCATCAGTTCCCGAACTTTTATTTTTTCAGAATTTAACAAACAAAAACTTCAAAATCACACAATTTTTATGCAAATAGAATTTAAAAATTAAAAGTTTCTTTGGAGTTAGCTGCAGTGTCCACGAAAACACAACACTGGGAAGATGAGGGTCTATTTTATTTGTACAAAGTTTAAAAAAATTTCTCTTCTCTTGCATTACCAACTATTAGCAAATTATACCCATAACTATTTTATATCCGAAGCAACCAAGTCTCAATGACAGTAAAATCATCAAAAATGTATGAGAGGTTTTAAACAGAATGACTACTTTATAATTGATTTTAAAGAATGTTTATTTCTGTACAATAAGAAGTGAAATATATATATAAGATGAAAAAGAGACTAGAAGAAATGAACATAATAATGCAGATAACATAAATACGAGTATACTTACATTTTTACACATATATAAATAGTTAAAATTGAAAAACAAGTTATATGAATAATTGTAAGGGTACTGAATAAAATATTTTTCATGTAACACAGCATTGTATTTTAGGCACTTCTTTATTGTTGTAGACATGCACTTCGCACATCTTAGTCTCTTTTCTTGGTTGATAATAACGTGTTCAATGTTGTCGTACCGGATATCTTTTAGTTGGATAATTAACTTGCAGATGTTGGGCCTAAGAAAGACGGAATAATTTAATTTAATCACATTAGTTGCTATGTAGCATAAGTATGTTTACTTTGTTGAATAGGTTTCTTTGCCTAATCGTTTCTTTGGTGTACCATTTGTTGTAAATAAAATCTAGCCAAGAAAATATCTAAATCTTAGCAATTCCAATCAAGGCTGGTCTGGTAAATCTCTCATCATTCTGTTATATAAGAGCCATGCACTTTGGACACAGAAATCCAGCAACTTCATTGAATATTGCTGCCGGCAAGGCATAGATTACTGTTTTAGATCAGGTGACAGTAATTTTCTTTTTTTTTCACTGGGTATCATTAAAAGACTTCACTCCTAAGTGTTTTGACACCACTGTAACCGTGGAATTGCCATTCCACCGGCAGATAACTAAAAACTTGGGTTTTCATATTTGATATCACAAGTTCCGCTTGATGTCTCAACTCTTAATAGACACCTTTCATTTAATAGAAATATTAGATCTTCTAATCCTTGTGAAACAACTCCAAGTTCAGATAGTTTGTTCACTAGTTTTAGGGAGCTAAAGAAGTTGTCTACAAATAAGCTACAACACTAATTTTACAATGAGACAAGGTGTACAAAGAAAGAGGGAATAAGCCAAGCTGAGGGGCGAAATAAATGATTGAGGGATGGGAAAGGTGGTCCTGTCGTGTCACCACCTATCTTGTCACGCTCTGTTTTTATGTTCATTTCAAGCTGTTGCATTTTCGCACCACTGGCTATTAATGGGTTAAGATGAAAATTACTTATGGGCAGTGGTATATATTAGGATATACTTAATTTTTTTTTTATCTATATTAGCATATACCTAAAATCTTAAGTTTATACCAATCTTCTTCAGAAACTTATAACCTCATCTTTTTTCTTCGCTCAGCATAACCTCATCTGTCACACAACTCTCTGATCATATTAAACCATATATTCCTTTCTTTCTTTCCTAATATTAGAATGTATCTACATGTTCCTCATCAACATAACAATGATTAATATCAGAATATTTCAATAACATCTTCATATAAGTATATACTCAGAAAAGTCAACTTATTTCAATGAGAATTCATCTCTTGCAACTTTTTCTGAAAATGGTGCTGCTGAGAGGCAAGATGAAAAAAAAAATAAAAAAACATCACACAAATCAAAACACAGTGATTTATATAACAATAATGATAATAATACAGGTACAATACAATAATATTAGATATGCAATGAAGGATACTACATCGTATAATAATAAAACAATAAAAAAAAAAAAATTACCTTTCAGAATATAAGAAAGAAATTTTTTCATTCATTTTTGTTATTCGATCTTCCTTTATACGCAATAGACTCCAAGCTTCCTAAATACAATAGTTATTATTAATTGAAATATTAAAAATATAAAATAAAATAACAAATGGCATATTTAGTGCATAAATGAAGGTTGGCCATATACTATAAATTCAGGGTAAGCTTATCAAGTGAATAAAACATACATTTTCATTATCCAGTTTACTTTGACTTGTTTGCAAACCTTGTGGCCACATTGTAGGGTATCATCAGGGCTGAAGCAGAGGAAGGTAAGCTTTGCACAGAATATTCTGTGTTTATGAGTTTATCTATTATTTATTGTTTACAGTGCTTATCATCCACTAAGCCGTTGAAATGTTGACTGAAAAATAAATAAAACTACACAATATAAATTATATTTTATTCATCTACACGAGTAGTGCGAACTGGCGGCCCCCGGGATAATTTTTTGTGGCCCTACGATGCTCTGAAATAAATGACTAGACAATATCCTGTTTAAATAAAAAGAATTATATAGCAATGTTAAAAATTACTGTCCTAAATTCACCTAATTACATAAAACAATGTGCTTTAATTATCCTATTCATGTTCCTGAATCCTCACTTCAAAAAAAAAAAATTGTAAATATGATGTGGTCTGCATGAATCTTACCAGACCATTAAATGGTTTGTGTTTGACACATCTAACTTTTATAGACAAATATATCCTGAATATATGAAATATTTTAAACAAACATGGAAAATTGAAATAAAAAGAACAAATACAGATTTTGAAAATAACAAAACTAACTGAAATTTTATAGTTTTCAACAGTGCTTTCTTATTAATTAAGTCTCTACTAGAGTTGCGCGGTTCTCTTATTTTTATAAAACATTAATGAACTGTTTGTTGACAAGATATAACAGTTCTTAATAATGGTTGAAATAAAATAAAAAGTTCATAAAACAAATAAACAAAATGAGCCATAGAATACCGTCCCGTTATTATTTAATAGTAAATAAAAATAACAGATCTGAAAAGAATGAAAAGTTTCATGTATTTTATTTAATCTTTTGGTATTTATGGAAGAATTTTTTTAAAATTTAATTTGAAATGATAGTGACTAAAACAAGGCAAATAAAATAAAATTTATGGATGACATAACAAAAAAAAAAAAAAAAAAGCAAGAAAGAATAGGAGAAATGAAAATTAATGAATAATGCAAGAGAGTGCTGTCCTGAAGATGGGGAAATTCTCCGGAACGTTGAAAAATATGTAAAAAAAATATGATAAACATTTTTTAAAAAAACATAAAATTAGAGAAAGAAAATTACTTCATGGAATACTAAACAAAATGAAATGTGTCATGAATGTTGTCTATTATTGTTCGAATTTCAAATAGATTATTTTTCAAATTATTTTATATATACAGTTATTTCAAAAATTATTTTACTATTATAAGCAAATTATTATTCAAACTAATTATATAAAATAAATTATTTATCGATCATTATTGAAGTTAAAGCTTTGGAATAAATAATCAAAATGATTACTTTGCTTTTTGTTATTATAAATAGTTATCTAATGGGCATTAATCTTCCCAATTAACTATTTATGGCCAAAACTGCAATAGGATAAGATCTAAATTAAATTTACTCAAAGAAAATATTACTTCTACTATTTCTGATATTATAACTTAAAGTGAAACCAATTTATACAGTGCAATTAATTTGGGAGAACTGAGTCTTGATGTTTTTAGAAAGGTCAGAGATTGTGATGTAAGTAATTTAGAGTGGTGGCCGAGTTCTTAAGGCCTTAAAAACTAAAGTAAAATGAACCATTTGGACTTTAGAATGAATTTGAACAATAATGAAGATTGTATTCCATTTAGATAATGCAAAATTGCAACTAGAAAAGACAGCACAAAAACAATTTCAAGTATTTGAATAAATTTTGCTACAATTTTATTCATAAACTTATTTTTGCCTAGGTAACAAAACAAAATAATCATAATTATGGGAATAAAATGAAGCTAATACCTTATCCTTGTAACTCCTAACCAGTGAACTAATTATAAGAAGACGAGTGTAAATTGAAACTCGGAGCTATTTGGAGATAATACATTATTTTACAGTTTCATAACAAACCTAGTTCACTTAGCGACAGGTAGATTGATCCGGTAAGATGAGGTGATGTAAGGTGAGATAGAACATCAGAATGAGTACGTGTTACAGAGAGAGGGACTGATGTACAAAGTTAGAAGGAGGTTTTTTCTAGCTGTCAATGAATTAGAGATGGTAAGAGAAACACGTTAACAGTTCACAAACCCATGATAATATGGAAGGATCAATCCCTAACTACATTGACCTTCCATTCAATATTTTATACACTTGTTGCTTAGTACTGATAGAAAAAATGAATTATTAGACTAAAAATTCCTGGCAACTGGTTGTTTTTCAAGCATGATTCCCGATTTTTTCCAGGCACGAAAAATTCAAGCAGAATTCCTGATCTTCAAGGAATTCAAGCCTGCTGGACACCCTGTTCAACTCTACCATGATCATTGTTCAGTTATTGAAGAAGTCTTCCTCCAAACTCAGTTCAATGACATAATTATTATGTTATCAATTATATTATCAATATTCCATCCTCTGATTCCGTAATGAACATTTTGATTACTCTTAGGCTAAGAAAACTGCTATCACTATACCTATGCATCAAACAAATTTAATTGAAAAAAATTACAATTTTTGTCACTTTTTTATTTTACCTTTGATCTTTAATAACTTGAGATGCCGACACAAGATTTTATGAGAGTTTTTAGCCGTTTAGAAAGTCATAATAAGGATTCATCCAAATTTTCAGCTCAGTATTTTTCATTCTGAGGTTGAACCCTTGTTTGACTGAGCTAATTCTCTTTTTTTTTTTTTCTTCGTTTTTTACTTCAGAGATTCCATTTTTTGGTGCATTCCCCAAGGATTGGTCATCTCCCTTGTTAAATAACAATCTTTTTTTTTTTTTATCCAAGAATACATCAAAACAGGGAACAGGGATTCTAGCATTGCTTTCAAGACATTTGAAAAATAAAAATAAAAATTGAAATGATGTTAACTAAAATTATAATAGTCAAACTACCCATTTCTACTAACTATGAGACATTTAAATAATTTATGCTAATTTGGCTAAAGGTATAGTATCATCTTATGAAATAATATATAAGATTAAGTGCTTAATTTTACCTCCAAACTCTTTTTTAAATCATCTTCTCTGTGTTTCCATTTTGTTTCTAAGATTTGCTTTTCTGTTTGTTCATCAACATATTTTCTTTTCATTTCTTCTAATTCTTTGCAAATCAAGTCCTACAATTTTAATAAGTGAGACTACATTAATAGTGTTCGAATAACACAAAATAAATAAATCTTAACAGACTAAATAAATTCTCTTTAGTATCTTATCTGATGAAAAACAAATGAATACCAAATAGAGAAAAGTAAAAAAATAAATAATAAAATATATATAGCTACAAAGCAAGGATATCACAATCTTTGTTGAGTAAATATTGGAGCGATAACAAACTATATTACTTGGCTTAAAATTACTTCATGACATAGTTACTAGAAATAATATCCGACTTAAAGGTTCAAAAATGTTAATCGCTTCGAATATTTTATAAATCAATTTTATCAACGTTAAAAAATTATCTTCTAAAAAACCTAATTTTAATCTTTATGATACACATGCCAGTCACGGCACAATATTTGAGTGGGTTAGAAGCCAAGGGGTTCAAGTAATAAAATGTAAATGTTGATTTATTTTTATTTAAACTATTTAAATGTTAAAAAAATCAAGTACCATCAAAATTAAAATAAATAAGCATTTTATGGTAACAGATTTTTTTTTTGAGAAATAATTTTATAATTAAAATACCTTTTCTAAGTTACTAATCTCCAATTTATTTTTTATTTCATCAAGACTGCTTCGAAGATCCTCAATTCCCTACAAGAAAAATAAAAAATGTTCTTAAACAAAGAATAATAAGATTTAAAATAAATTGTCATATACACAAAAATTGAAGCTTGGAAATGCAAAAGTGTCTAAGGGTGGTATGCAGAGTCGTTCCTTTACTTTTAACGTTCCTTATATTTCAATTAAAACCTGTATTATGTGCAGAGACTCCTTCAATTATCTTTGTTTTAGACTCATTTATCTGCAATCCAACTTTTGCAGCTGTTCTTTAAACATTCATGGATGCATTCTTCATGCTCAAAAAACTGCCCCTAACGATATACAAATCATCGGTGTAAGATAGGATTTGGCACGATTTATGAAAATTGTCCCTCCTATCTGAATTCCTGACTCTCTGATGGCACATTCCAAGGCAATAGTGAATGCCAAACAATCACCTTGTCTGAATCCTTTTTGTTTTTTTTTAAATAGGGGTTTAACGCCCTTTCCTATCCTATTAAGACACAAAGAGGATGGGTTATTCTACAGGTTACCAACTTATTCTAACTAGTGACAAGGTCAAGATTCATTGAGTGGGGCCACTACTAAATAAACTTCAACCCTCCCAGGCCGGATTCAAACCGGTGCCACAGCAGTCTTGAGGTTGCTAAGTCTGAATCCCTTGTGGCTATGGAAAAACTCAGATGTAGCTCCAGACACTCTCACTGAGCACTGAGTAGCCTTGATTGTCATCCTGACAATCATCCACACAAAGGTGAACTAGCTTCAGAGAGATGTCGAGAACAATCATTCCATCCTATAGTTCCTCTTGAATCATGCTGTCCAAAAATTCATTCATGACCATATCGAATGGCCCTTCGATGCCATTCTTGGCACTATATAATTCCACCATAGATAGATCGGAGGATCTTCTTCTCATGAATTAGTAAAGCTGATTCATCCGACATGCTCAGTGTCCATGTCTCAGAGCTGGGCGGAATAAGGTTTTATACAGCTGTACCTTTGTTGCTCCCGGGAGCAGTTAACTTCGGAAATTATTATTCAGACCATTGAAGCATCTGCTGGGCTTGGTGATACGAGACGTACTTTCCCTGGAGACGTCGTTTTCCACATCCACTGGATAGCTGAGGTATACAAATTTGTTAACTTTCTCGAATTTGTAGTCCCTAATTTTGAATTCCTTGCTGTATACTGCTAACTCTCCTGATACCATACCAGGTTTTTGTCTTGTTTATTACCTAACCCACTCTCCTAGCAGTGGGAGAAGCCTCAGTAAGGAGAAGGAACTCATCGGAGACAGCCTGAAAAGATTGCCCTATCATATCAATATTGTCGGCGTTTCCGAGCAGCTGTACTGTTCCATTTAATATTGTACCCTCTCCCTCTCCCTCAGTTGAATTTGAGAATACCTGATCACTTTCTCAAGCCTGATGTTAAAAAGAAGGCAGGCTAGTCATCCCCTTGGCAGATAACCTTATATCTCAGTCAATCCAGCTTGGACCCTTACATAAGAATCTTCGCATTCCATCGTGACCCGACACATCCTCGAAAGCTCTTGGATATCCCAAGGTCTAATAGGGCAATGTAGAATTCTTTATGATTGATACTGTCATAGATACTTTTAATGTCTATGAATAAATGATGGGTTCGGATGTTGAATTCTCTGTCCTTTTCCGGCACTAGCAGCAGAGTGAAGACCTGGCCCACAGTTGATTTACCTTTAGGAAAGCCGCAATGGTAAGGTTCTACAATTCTTTCAGTAAAATGTTACAGACACGCAAAGAGAACAAGAGAGGGAACCTTATATGCTATAGGTAGCAACGATATCTCACGATAATTTCTACACTGAAGCTGGTCACCCTCCTTGTGAATAGGGCAAATTATTGTTTTGATCTGACTCCGCTACATTATTTCCTTCATCCAACTAGACATAAGGAGGTCCTGAAGTGTCTTTATTAGTTCCATTTTACTATGCCTAAAGAGCTCTAATGCACAGACAGCCTGAGTGATTTTTAGCAAGCTTAAGAATATTTGGTTCAAAATTATAATTAACTTTAAATCTCCTCAGAATTCCCAGACTTAATCTTTACAGATACATTGGGGTCGGGTACCGCCTGCTGTGGGAAATTCACTGGTTTTTCCAGATAGCTGTCCCATTTTCAAATTTCAAATTATTGTGCTTTAGTTGCCATATTTATTTTTACAATAAATTGAATTAACCACCATTCAGTTATTATTAATCAAACTATATTTTCTTTTCATACCTGTATCTGCAATATATGTCTCCATAACTGTATCTGCAAGTTATTAATGTACCGATTTTTTTTTATTAGAATGATTTAATAGAGTTTTGACGTCATAGCCTATATAATAATATATGTAAAAATAGGTATTTTTAGTATTTTAATATTTTAATAGTGCTTACAGCTCTTTTATTAGCATAAAAGATCTAGTCCATATCATATCTAGCATCTACATTAAAGTTCTAGTCCTGTGGCATTTTGTGAACAACCCATAAGCGATTGAATACACACTATGTATATATTGCTATGTTTCTAGTTTAAGTTGAGCTTGATATCTATTTAGCTCTAATACATTAGTCTATTTATATATAGGGATGCCATTGGGCAATCATTGAAGATGATTATCCCAAAATTAAGTAAGCTTATGAATACTTTTGAATTTCTTACCTTGTCCTCTAAATTGGGTACCTTTCCCAATTTGGTTTGTGGTTACCATTATTTAATAATTAACCAAGATAATGTTCCTACTTTTAAGTTTAATACTAATGTTAATCAAAGTTACTGCTATCTTAATGAAATATATTCAAATTAAATATGGACATGGTTACTAAAGAACTACCTCCTTGCTAACATTTATCTTTATTATTCAAAATTAAAATAACAAACTATTACAATAAAAAGTTAACCATGGAATGATTCAGCCTAGACTTAGCCATTAATTGTTTTAACATAAATCTCTTATCTGTACTAATTGGTGTTGATGGTTCCTCAGCATCTCTCCCTCAGGTTACCCCGCATATCTTCAGTCATGGAGCCAGAACGCATTTCTCATCTTCAGTCTCGTTGTTCCGCCCTTGAGTCCGGCGAGGTCAGCGTTCAGCCAAACCCAGTCTAGAAGTCCTCTCTCAGCCTCGATCAATTCCTAAGTCCCTCCTTTTCACCTCTTTGCTTCTTTCCCCCTTTCTCTCTTATTTTGCCTAAGAGGGGGTCGAAAACGATGTTCATTGGCCGACTAGTTTATAGAGGGAGGAAATTCTGGGATTTCATCAGATGGCTCCACCCCTTGTCCTGACAGTCGGTATCTGCGAACCATTACCCAACTAGTCTAATTTAATCATACCTTTTCCACTTTTTCCTCGAGGCCAGCCAAGTCTAAGGGGACCAGTTCTTAAAATTGATTAGGTGTTCCAGCTTTTGGTATTGTTACAATGTTAACTTCTCAGTAGGGTTTTTAAATTAACTTATCCCTTATCACTTATGTGGTGACATCTGTCATCGCCTGTCAGTTACCCTTCTCTACCTGCTCGACCCTTATTTCTTTTGTTCGCACCTGGTCTGTTTAAATTCTATAAGGATAATATTGTCCAATATCAATACATATTAATATATATATATATATATATATATATATATATATATATATATATATATATATATATATATATATATATATAGATAGAACATTTGCTTTATTCTGGGACTAGGTCCCTTCAGAATAACAAAAATGAACAAATATAAAGTAAACCACATCTGGCCAAAAAACTACAATAATAAAAGTATTTAAGTTTTTGCATCAATAGTCGTAAAAATAAATAAACAAAAAATGAATTCTTACTTAGCAAAAATGTACATGCATTGAAAAAAAAAAATGAAAAAGAAAGTAAAAATAAACTTAACTGGAAAAATAAAAATAAATTTCCACTTTTGATCGCATTGTTTACCTTAAATTAATTTTTTTTGCTTATACAGCATCTTTTTGGGGAAGGGAGGAGATGATGGAAAGGTAGAATTCGAATGAGGATAGAGAAGAAGCATGACGGAGACTAGAAGGGAGGGAATTCCAGAGATAGTGGAGCGGGCAAGAAAGGAATGCTCGAATGCTTTGTTTCTGTGGGAGAGGGTATATAGGTCAGAAAGGCACGATCTTGTCGCCAGTGAGTGGACTGAGGATTTGAATTATAGGAGTCTGAAGATGTAGGAGGGATGCTGGGAATTGATGGTTTGGTATAGGAAAGATCTGAGGAAATATTGTTGCCCGAAGAAGGGGAAGAGCCACTTTAACTCGCCATAAAGATGAGAAACGTGGGACCGAAGACAAATCTTAAAAATCTGGTGTGGTTCGCGCATCACACAATTTTCTCTTGCCATCCTATAATAATTATCTTTTTAATATAATTTTAAAGTGTTCATATAAACAATATTTTAAATAAACTCAGCAGCAGCTCGGTTATCTGTCTAGTAATATCCATGATATAATTATCATTTCTGGTTAGTCCAATGCATTGTATCTTTGCTGTTACTGGTCCGATTTTGAAGATTATTTTTTTTGTTTTTTAGAAGATTTAATAACCTTTCATCCAATTCTATACATAATTTACCATAAAATGCATGATTTTTAAGTAATGCGCAAATAAAATATTCTTTTCATCATAACTTTTTCCCTCCATTTTCTCGTTGAGTTAAATGGCTTTAAGGAGAAGACATTAGGCAAGTTTCATCAAAATCGTTAGAACTGTTTTCGAGAAAATTGTAAAAAAGTCGTTCCAGTTAGTCGATTTTGACGAAAAAGTTGCTGTAACATTACATGCATGTGCCTAGCTTAAATATGTAATTTCAGTATCGTACAACTTTTCGTTGTTGAGCTAGGCTGTTCACAAACACACAAACCATTTTGTGAGACTTGGTTATTTATACTCGATAGACCTTAAAACGTTTATTTCCGTTGAAAACTCAAATTTGAAAATTTTCAAGATCGCAATACTTCCCCCTATTATATACTTTGTATATAGGTAAGGGAAAGTAAAAAGCAGTTCATGATTCGCTTCAATCTGTCCTCGAGTACGATCGAGAGGCCACCATATACCACACTGCAATAGTCAAACTGGGGGAAATTAAGAGAGAACACAAGGAGCTTACAATTTGTTTGTGAAAAAAGATGTCCGGAACAATGGAATAACTTAAAGGTACATACTGACCGTTGGGGGATTTAGGATTTCCAGGAAAAGGTTTGGTCAACCAAGTTTTTAACAGCAGAGCTGAATGTGATGGGGCGATTATGAATATTTAGGATTAAATTAGGGAAGGTGACTTTGGATCTGAGGAAGGAGTTGGAACTTATAACAATGGCCTTAGTTTTCATAACATTTAACCTTAATCTATTTAGGTTGGCCCAGCCACTGATCCAGTCTAGGTCTTCCTGGATATTAGCAAACGCTACTAATAATTAAGAAGGAGAAAAGGATGAGTAGATTTGGAAGTCGTCAGTGTGTAAGTGGTGGGAACAGTAGTGAATTGAATTATGAAGATCAATGATATAAGAATTGAAAAGGAGTGATGAAATGCTTGAATCCTGGGCTAGTCCTGAGGACAGGAAAAGGAAGGAAGATAGTGGTTGATTAGGAATGGAAACTGCTTGGGTTAGGTCAGAAAGCAAGGATTGAACCCAGCGAATAGTGTTGTTGGAGAAGGATTTTGATTTTAATTTGGTAAAAAGGTAGAATGGCCCAGGGAATCAAAAGCTTTGGAAATATCAAGTAGTATTAGTACAGTTAACTTTTTTCGTCCATAGGAGTATGCAAGCTACTTGTGATTTTGATGAGAGTGGATTGAATGGAGAAGCCGGGAAACCAGATTGCAGAGGATTCAGTAGGTATAGAATTATTTTTCTATTTCAATAATTTACTTTTCTATTGTCACTCCACAGTACTCTTATATATTATTCCATGAGCATTAGTATTTTTTTAAATTCTAATTTTCATTTTCCTCCACAGGAGATCCTTCCTTTTTAATAAGAAGTATAACGAATTTGGAAGTAAGCCATTTTGGAATATTTTTTGTGTTCCTACATAACATCATTTGTTATAAATTAATAAATAAATAATAGTAATGTTTTTGTTTTAGATGGAAAAGAAAATTTATAATTTGTCAAATCTGGAATATACAGAAGGAGGAGATCCAGAAGCAGATCATTTTCAGCCAACAGAATCGTCCTCAATTTAATTTAAACTTCAGTTGAATTTTAATTATATCATTAGTTTAATTTTGTAAATAACTTTAATTTTAATATAACTTTATTTTCAATAAATTCCAATTGATATTTTACTTGTAATTAAGTTCAAAAAACTATTATGAGTTATTACTATTATGATCATAATAAATACATTTAAATCTGAAACGTTTATTTACTATCAAAAACAAAAAATGAGGAATTTAAAACACATCTACACAGTTGTGGTACACCAAATAACGCTTCGCCATGTGGACACTGGTGCATATGTAGTACCAGTTTATTATTTCCTAGTAAACATTTGTTTTCTCATAAAAAACACCAGAACTAAATATTAGATACCTAAAAGAATAAATAAAAGGTAAAAAAATAAAGTTTTGCAATGTTCAATAATTTTGACCTATAATGAGGTATACAGTTATAAGTCATAAATACTATCTATAAATACTATTTAATAAAAAAAGTATAAGTCATATTTTCTGGAAACTCATGCAATAATAAGATTGATTGCAATTCAATGATAAACATCTTGCCTTTTCAGCAGCTAGCACTTGTTTTTCACTTGTTGTAAAATCTTTCAGCTCATTTAATTCTTTTTCTAAATACTCTCGCATTTCTTGAGCTTCTATAATTCGTTGCCTAAGTGCAGCAGGAGGTGTTTCAGGCTGGGTTGCTTCACTAAAATAACAAAGATAAAACAAAAAACTCAATGATTTAGTTGAAATGAAAACACAATATCAAAAATCTTTAAAACAGCTATTATATTGTTACCTTTCAGCAGAATCAGCACTTCTGTAAGCACATTGAGGATTCATGCTTTTCTTTCTTTGTCTTAAATTGAAGTTAATACCTAGGATCAAAACAAAAATTAAAGGTGAGGTATTTTATAATTATAGTAATTATACTTATGCATTTATTTTATTTATTACACTTGGTGTAATTAAACCTTTTACAACTACATAGAAATCAACTAATTCATAGACAAATATGAATATTGCAGATCTCTAACTTATATCAACAAGTGAATAATGATTATGAATTGATATCCTCAGCCTGTTTATTTATACTATAATACTTATAGTATTTTTCCACCCAAGATTCCCACTTTATAAAGTTTAAAAAGTAGCAATTGAAAAAAAAAATTTATGTTTAAAAAGTAACAGTTTAGAAACAAACAATAATTTATTATATGTATAACAAAATCATTACATACCAAAATTTGAATACTAATTTTGACATTGAACAACAACTTTTGATTCCAGTAATGTAAGTAAATCAAAAGTGTTCATTCTAAAAAGAATTAGTAAATAAAGGTTCCTTTCAATTTATAAAAGTTTATATAAAATAATAACATAAGTTTATATAAAATATTTCTACACAGGTAGTAAAGCCTACTGCAGCATGGAGCCTGTAAGATTTATAAATACAAGGCACTTCCAGAGTTACAATAGAAGGCGGAAAAAAGTTTATAACCAAAAAACTTAGTATTTACTCTTTTACTATTATCCTGGATTCAAATTATTTTAATTAGTCTGAAACACAGGACGAGGAGAACAGGAACACAGTATCTTATCACTAAACTACCCTGCTCCTATAAAATTTTAAGAATGCACAAATAATGAAGTTCAACTCTGCCCATGAGGCAGTAACTGCGTGCCCCAACCCACAGCCTATCTCAAGTCAGAATTAAGAAGGAATGACAATTAACCTCGTTAATAAATCTTTGTTCCAACTATCCTGGCTGGAAGCATCTCATAACAGCCCTTATCTAGAGTTACTAGGTTGTGTAAGAGGCACTTGTAGCCATGGTGAAGGCAGACATCCTACGGGAACAGCACCACAAACCTGCTAGGATCGGGCAACAGTTTCACTAGTACCTCTGAGTGGGACTGAAGATGTTATATTTACTGGTAAGGTTCAGTGAGAATTACTGTCTTCAGAGAATTCCATATAAGCAGGAATGGAGACATACTGTGAGGGTGGACTCAACTCTACAGTTGGGGTGAAAACAATGCATCTAGGGGAAGAGTGAACCACAAAACTCCCAGTCCTCCTGATTGGGGGCAGAGCATTGGGCCAACAACCTGGCCACAAATATAGTTTGACTTAACTAATCTATCTAACATTCGACGCTAACTCCCTTGAAGTCGAGTCTAGGCCTACTCCAACATCGACCACCACTTATCTCTGTCGAGCGCTGCTTTCTTCCAACTGCGGACATCCCATCTGACGACTCCCACCAAAGTCGTGATCGGCCTGCTCTTCTCATACCAAAGATTCGCTCCCTGAAGACTTTGGGATTTTGTACTGTCCCATCCTAATCACAAGTCCGGCCCACTTCAGTCTCGCTAACTTTATAAACTGTACTGTGTGAAGCTCCTTATAAAGTAGTCTCAATTCGTTGTTGGGCCGGCGCCTCCATTCTCCATTCTGGACTGGACATCCTCCTAAGGGTTTCCTTTCGAATCTCATCAGACAGTTCGTGTGCTTGGGCCAGGATCCAGTTTTCTGAGGCATATGTCAGAACTGGTCGGATGAGGGTTTTGTACAGTCTAACTTTAGAGGATTTAGACAGGAGACCTCATCTTAGACGCTTCTGTAGACCAAAATAGCAGCAATTAGCTGATATAATTCGCTTCCCAACTTCTGCCCCAATATCTTTTTGTTGGTTCGGTAGGGATCCAAGGCACACAAATTCCTCAACTCTCTTCAAATTATGCCTGTCAACTTGGATATGGTTTTCAAGGTTCATTTGTTGTGGGTTTATGCACATGTGCTTTGTTTTGTTGTAGATGACGATAAGTCCCATCCTCGCAGCAGCATTTTCATTGTGATAAATGCTTCTTCGACTGCTGCAAACGACCTGCTATTAATATCAATGTCATCAACAAATCCAAGAAGTTGCACGCAGAAGTTTAACTCTAACTGCCTTTTCCAGAGCGAGGTTGAAGACCAGGCATGCCAATCCATCTCCCTGTCGAATCCCTGTCCCAGTGGAGAAGCCTCTTGAGAGTTCACCACTAATCCCGACAAAGGATATGTTGTCCCCAAAAGTATTCTTGTTAGATGCACTAGCATTGGTTCATTCATTTCATTCAAGATTCACCTCAAGCATTGCTCTATGTACCTCTGTTCTGTTGACCATGACTTAACTAAATGGGGCTTCAATCTTATTATCAAAATATTTATTTTTCGGGAAAACCTGATTCTACTCCACAATTTTTGGCAAAAAATTAATTAATTAAACTAATTCTAGATTAATCCCAAAAGAAATCTTGACTTCATTTATAGGAAAATAAAGCTTAATAAAAATAGAAGTTTTCCTGGAAGTAAGGTATCTGTAGCCCATCAAGGGGCTGAGAAAACATTTACTAGTAAAGTGTGATTTAAAAAGTAAATAAAACTTTTCAGTCCACCCGAAAGCCCTCTTTAGTACTATATTAACTTAATCAGAACTATATTTCTTAAAGAGAATTTTGTCTTCTTTGCGCTGGTGCAATTTGAACTTAATAGTCTCAGAGCCCATGCAGAAAAACGTGACTTATTTTACACAAAGGTTCACCTATTTTAGATAATTATGTTCTTGAAGAAGCGCTAGAAAATACATGTCTGCCATTATGAAGCGGACGGAATTAGGGTTGGAATATCGGAACGCGATATATTGATATATCGGATTTGAAAAACCGATATATTATATCGTTATCCTAATACCCAATATATCGAGATATCGATATTTTGCACCGATATATCGGTGATATTGATATTTTAAATTTTATTATTTTATTTTAATTAGAAATTTCCTTTATTCTTTATCATATTTTTAATTTTATCCGTGAGCTGTACTTAACATTACAGCTTAATTATTTAATCAATCTAAGACTCTGTCTCTGAGCTGTACATACATCACAATACATATCTCATGTTTTGGAAGATGTGTGCCGAAGTTTTAACATCTCGAATGATAAAGTAACAACAATTGTCACTGACAATGGGGCAAACATTGTGAAGGCAGCAGTGGATACGTTCTCACAAACCTAACATGTACACTGTTTTGCTCACTTGTTAAATCTAGTGTGTGAAAAGGCCTTTGTGTCTGTGCCAGAGTTGGAAGATACGTGGTTTAAACACAGTGTTGTTGGCTGTG
The DNA here is from genome assembly GCA_948150685.1 of Rhaphigaster nebulosa. Lineage (NCBI taxonomy): Eukaryota > Metazoa > Arthropoda > Insecta > Hemiptera > Pentatomidae > Rhaphigaster > Rhaphigaster nebulosa. The sequence goes on along the minus strand of OX411306.1, from coordinate 77,706,187 downwards.
ACCAGTTTGCCAACTGAAGGTGGCACTAAACACAAGTTAATTTCAGATGTTCTTACCAGATGGAACAGCAAGTATTACATGATCCAACGTTTCCTAGAACTTCGTGTGGCTTTCGAAAAGGACGATCCACAATTGACCAAATATTCCGCTTACGCATCATACTTGAGAAAGGGCGCGAATATAAGCTTAAAACCATCTGTTTGTGGATTTTAAAGAAGCTTACGACAGTGTCCACAGGGAACAACTGTACAAGGCAATGAGAGAGCTTGAAATCCCGGAAAAGCTTATTAGAATGGCAAGACTCACCATGAGAGAAGTGAGATGTATGGTACAGATTGGAGGAGCAAGATGTGAGGAATTCACATCTGGGAAAGGACTGAGGCAGGAGGATGCACTGGCATGCCTCCTATTCGATCTAGCTCTGGAGAAGGCCATTAGAGAATCTGGTATTCAAGTGGACGGAACAGTATTCAGCCAAACAGTACAACTTCTGGCTTATGCTGATGCTATTGATATCGCAGGACGATCCTTCCCAGCTGTCTCTGATGGATTCCTTAAACTAGCAGAAGCGGCGAGAAAAATGGGACTTACAATAAACGCAGCAAAGACCAAATACGTGGTCACAGAGGGAAATCCCCAGGCCTGGCGAAGAAATCACTATCGGAGGGTATACTATTGGAAAAGTTTCCGAGTTTATCTATCTTGGGTCCCTCATAACCCAAGACAATGTTGTGGATTCAGAAATTAAACCAAGAGTGTTAAGCGCCAACCGTTGTTATTATGGCCTCAGTTTATATTTTAGGAGTCGTGCATTGACTAAGGATATAAAAGTTATATTATACAAAACAATTATCCGGCCAATTCTCCTTTATGCCTCAGAAACGTGGACTATCTCCAAAACTGGTGAGCAGAATTTGATGGTCTTTGAGAGAAAGATTCTGCGTATAATCTTTGGAGCTGTGAAGGTTGACCAGGTATGGAGACGTCCAACAAACCAGGAGCTCAAAGATTTATTTAAGGAACCAGACGTGGTGCAGTGTTTGAGATTCAGTAGATTGAGATGGGCCGGACATGTTGCTCGGATGGCTGAGAATGAAATAATGAAGGAAGGAAAATAATGACAGAGGTGATACATGGAACAAGGCGAAGAGGAAGACCTCGTCTTCGATGGAGTGATGGTGTGGTTGGAGATGCTAGGTCAATGTTGGGTGTGAGGAGCTGGATGGCAGCAGCGCAGGATCGCAACAATTGGTGGAGGCTGGTGCAGGAGGCCAAGACTCGACATCGAGTTGTAGCGCCGATTGAATGAATGAATGTATAAAATTAAAAAAAGCTTTTAAGAATGATGAACATGGTCATTCGAAATGGTTGTAATACAATAACAATAAGCTAGGAAAATATATAACAAAAACTAAGGAGAAAATTAAAACAATAAATAGACAGAATGTAATTTACTCAATAAAATGGAAATAATAGGATGAAAAGTATTATAGAGAGGAAATGTCCCAAAATTTGAAAACAAGATTAAAGCAGCATAAGACAAATTCCAAATATCCTAATAGTAATAAAGAAGTGCTCAATTTCAAAATCGATATGAAATTGAAAATCATTACATAGACATAATAAATAAAATAGATATATAATGAAAGAACTAATAATTGTAATGAAAATAGTAAATTTAAAATAAAAATAAGATCTAGAAGAATTACAAAAAGGAAAGAGAACACTACCATAAGTATTGCTAGATAGTGAAGACACAGGTCAGAATATTCCAGAATAGGAATCGAGGCACATTAGGTAGATGCTAACAACTAGTTTTAAATTTTATTGTGTTTCAACATTTCACAGTGTGTCATATGCATAGTAAATCATAGGTCTACTCGCAATTGTACTTTATTATGAAATAGGGTCCAGTTTTTTCCTCCTCATCCTTCAAATAAACTTAAGAGTTTAAGATTACCAAAACAAAAAATAATCTGGATCAATCATCCACCAAATTGAAATAAAATAGACAATACTATAAATGTAAATAAATTGTTGCATATAATCATTGGTTAAAATATAGCACATGTTAATTTATAAATATAATGGGGTAAATATGAGATATTTAGGGTAAATAAACAATATTTAGTTGCCAAACAATAATTAGTAGATAAGATTGAAACACATATATTATTAATCAATCCTATGTAAAGACAAACAGGTAATAATATAAATGGTGATTGTACTGAAATATATAACAGATGAAATACATGTTTTTAGATAAATGCTTTGAGAATGCTCAATGCATGCATGGAAACTTTATAAAATACAATTATTTTTTAGAAAAATAAAACAAGGTTTTTTTTTTTGAAAAATTTGTAGAATTATATAATATATGAAATATGGCAAAAAGCATTCAAGATAAAAATGTATTATAATACTTATTTTTTTTTATGAAAATATTATTCTTTTCTATCTTTTTTTATAATGATTCATGAATAATAAAAAATATTGTTCTATAAATAATATTTATATTATTTCATAACCTTCTCATAAATTTCATAACGTTATACTCATTTAATGCACGGTTACTTTGCTTTTTCATCCATTTCCTTTCAATATATCGATATTTTTCTACCGATTATCGGTGGATATCGATATATGGTTTTGCTATATATATCGAAATATCGAATATCGATATTTTTCTTTCGATATTCCAACCCTAGACGGAATACCAAATGGCCAACAATTAAACATGGAAATTTTTTGGGTGTTTTCAGTTATTGATTTATAACTCCGAAATGATGCTGCCTTATATAGTTCAGGAATTAAAGAACATTAAATTCTAGGTCGAATAATTTTCTAGCATTATAAATTTGGTTTAGTAAAATGATAGAAAAACAATAATTTATACCAACTTTGCCAACAAATCCAAAAAGAGATTTTTGCATGTCTATATCACGTAAAAGGCTATTCTTAATAAAAAAATCTGAAGGAGAATCTTGGTTGGGTGTGCGGTCAATTAATGAACACACAAATAAGAAAAAAACTTATTATAATGTGTGCCGACATTTCGGCTTAAGTTTTAGGCCATCATCAGAGCTGAGTGGCTTATAGTAATGTGCCAACTGATCATACCCATTTATTGACTGAGCTCCCAACCAAGATTTTCCTTCATACTTTTCCACAGTCAACCATACTCTCACCATTATAAATAAAAAGTCTTTCGAACAAAACTTGTAACACATCAAATTTTGTATTTCGAGTACCTGATACACATTCGGGATCTAAACACTATACAACCCCTTGTACGACTTAGAACGTAGTGAGTCACATTGACTCGCCCTCTCATTCAATTGTATAAATTCTAACCAACTTACTAGATGAGCTATAAACTTGAAGATTGGCAAACTTGTAGCTTTTAGTCTGTAACCAATGGGAAAATTCTAAATTGAAGACCCTTTTTTCGAAAGTATATGAAGTGATGGACCCTAATACTTCTTCATCTTTCTCCTTTGCGCCTCTCAGCGTGAAGGTGCCCCAGTCCAAGTCAGCCAGACATCACGATCCCGAGCCAGCGCTCTCATGGAGTTCAGACTCTTCCCGTTTTTCTGTCCTATCCTGGAGATATGATCAGTCCATAACAGTCTGGGTCTTCCTCGAGGGCGACGACCAGTGGGCCTGGCTTCAAAAAACTTTTGTGGATCCCAGTCTTCATTCATTCGGCATAGATGACCGAACCATTTTAGCTGTCTCTTTTCGACAGTGTCCCTCAAGACGGGTCCTCCAAGGTCTCCACGTATCTGCTCATTTCTGACCTGATCTCTCCTTGTACGGCCTGCCACTCTCCAGAGGTGCTTCATTTCAGCGGCTGTGGCTCTACTCCAGTGCCTGTCAAGCAAGACCCAGCTTTCACTGCCATAAAGAAGGGTAGGTAAGTAGATAGCTTTGAATATGTGTAGTTTTACATATTTTCTATCTCCCTTTTTCTCACTCCTGAGCTGCAAAGCTGATAATATATATTATTTGATTTTTTGATCCTGTTGGAAAGCTCTTGGTCAATTTTTCCATTTCTGCTGAGCACAATCCCAAGATAAGTGTAGTCCTCTACTGTTTCCAATACCTCCTCCTTGCAGCGAACTATCACTTCTTCTTCCTCACGACTAATGTGTATCACCTTACTTTTCTTTGCATTCAGTACCCTTTCTTTCCAATTCGGCTTCCCACTCAATGACAGCTTGCTGGAGGTTTTCATGGGAATCAGCAATACGGACAATATCGTCTGCAAAAACTAGAACTTGGGCCAGTTATATTCCACTTCCCCACGACTATATTCCCACGTCCGTATCGTCCTTTGCTTGCATATTTTTAAAATTTCAACCATGAATATGGTGAAAAGGAGAGGACTAAGGCAGTCACCTTGTTTAACTCCTTTAATCATGTTAAAAGTGCTGGATTTTGTTCCATTTATTCTAACTATGCCTATAGAGTCATGGTAGGTAGATTTTATTGCACCAATCAATTTCTTGGGCACATTTTTAGCAGCTAAAGCTGCCCATATTTCTTTTCCTGGAACTGAATCAAAGGCTGCCTTTATATCCAGAAATGCGAGATAAATGCTCTTCCCTCTGTCCCATGACTTCTCAATAATTGACCTGAGCGAGAAGATGTGATCTTGTGTCTGGCAGTGGGGTCTAAATGCAGCTTGCTCATCTTCTAGCTGGCCTTCAACAATCGCCCTGAGCTTCTTTTCCAAAATAGAGGAATAAAGCTTATAGACTACTTGGGAAAGACAAATAGGCCAATAGTTTTCACAGTTACTTGAGCTTCCTTTCTTGTGGATTGGTATGATAATATTGTACTCCCATTCCTTGGGTATAACTTGAAAATATATTTTGGAAAAAACCTTGTAGAGCTTTTTGAAGATCCGGACTTCCAAACTTTATAAGTTCTGGCACAATACCATCTCTACCAGCTGCTTTTCCAACTCTCATCTTCTCTATAGCACTTATGACATCATCCCCCAGATCACATCGTCATATTCTTCCTCTGTTGTTCCTTGCTCTTCCTCCATTCTCTCTTCAACGCCACTAAAGAATATTGCAGCATAACGGCATCGCCATCTCTCCAGTATTTCCTCTTCCCCAGTGATTAATTGTTCTCCTTCATCCCTAACGTTTCTAATAAGTTTCCTTATCTTACCTTTCAATGCTTTTATCCTTTTCCAGAAGATTTTTGTGTTTTCTTTATAATCACTTTGCAGGCTCTTACCAAACTCCTCCAGCTTTTTCTCTTCGCCACTCTGACAAACATTTTAGCTTTTTTTCTTCTTCTGACATAGAGCTCCCAATTGGTTGCAGTCTTGACTCTATAATATTCTTTCCAGGCTGCCTTCTGTCTAGCTATCGCAGCTTTCACTCGGTCACTCCACCACTTAGTCTGTTTACCTTTGGTGGAGACTACCTTCATTCCACATACTCTTTCGGCTGCCTCGAGAATTGCCTGCTTCAGTTTTGCCCATACTTTATCATTATTATCTTCCATATCAAAAGCTCTAAGTTTCTCATCCAGAAGTTCTGGAATCTGCAGCTTTGCGATATCAATTTTTCAGTATGTTTTGGACCATTTCTTTTTTGGTCGAAGGATCTGGGTGTCTCCAATCAGAAGAAAACGGTCTAATCCAATTTCAGCGCATCTTATTACCTTTACGTCGCTGAAGTATCTCCTTATTCCCCTGCTGTATACGAAGTAATCTATTACACTATTGGCATTTCTTTCTTCTGCTGAAAAAGTTATTTTGTGCACAGTTTTATGCATAAGTCAATGAGTCTTTGACCATTTCCATTTCGTTCCCCTCCATGTAAGCCTATGACACCATGAGTATTGTAATGATCTTTTCCTATTCTAGCATTGAAATCACCCTTTATTATGATCTCTCTTTTAAAATTTTTAACCGATGTGCCCTTTGTTGTTCGTCGCTGCTCAAGCCTTTTTTTTTATCTTGGAAACACCGCAAGGTTACCTTAATAGTGAGAAGGATCACTCGAGAGAGAGAGAGAGAGAGAGAGAGAGAGAGAGAGAGAGAGAGAGAGAGAGAGAGAGAGAGATAGAGATAGAGAGAGAGAGAGAGAGAGAGAGAGAGAGAGAGAGAGAGAGAGAGAGGGGGGGGGGTATAGGTAGGGGAGGAAAAGAGAACACTGGCGGTCAACCAGAGGATCTTGCTAAGCTTCGACCCAAAGCTCTATTTATACTAGTGCGCAATGACTGCTGGGTAATCTCTATTTTGAGAAGTCTAACATATATATAATTTTCTTGGCCATATCAGCACACCTTTTAGTCTTATTTTTATTTTTATAATTACAATATATATCACAGTACATTTTAAAACACATTAAATGCTGATAACTATATTACATATAATTTAGTTGTCGATTAAAAAAACAGGTATGCTGAATTTCAATGAGTTAGTTCACTTGGTGGTACATAGATAGCGCTGTCCATCGACTCCCGCAGTCTTAAGCATAATGATGCAAACACCTTCCTTGGCTCTAAAACCAGCTGACACTCCTGAGTAAATAAGCACATGATTCTTATTTAGGCACACTTCTCTGTGGCCTTTCCTCCTCACTTCACTAATTCCCAGGATGCCTACCCTGAATGTATCTATCTCATCCACTAGTTCAACTTCTTTGCCAGTTAAAGTCTTTATATTCCAGGTTCCAAGTCTAATATACTTTCGAGAGCCGTGTTGTAACCGTTGAGACTGATCAAATCCGAGGAAACTTATAGTTCTTTGAATCGATTTATTCTCTTCTACGGGTGATTAGCCCAGTAGAAGAGGCCCCATATCCTTGGGACAACTGGCCCACTGAATAATTATGATCCCTCAGGAGGAAGGGTGACTGCTATACCCTCTGGTACTGGGTTTTCCCCAACCTGGAGAACCGGTAGCTGATTACAGTCAGAAGACTGGGCGATCCTAATACAGATTTATATATCTTTTTATACAGGGTGTTCATTTTTAAACGGCTCAAATACTACTGGACAATAAATAGGTCATTGGTTTTTATTATACACTAATAAACTTGTATTGATAAAACTATTAATATTAAAATCGGTGGAAGTATGGTTGACCGTGAAAACTTATGTAGAAGCTTGGTTGGGAGTGTGGTCAATGAAGAAACACAAATTTGACTGGACCTCAGTAGACTAAGAATGGATGTATCTAAATGATGTGGACAAAAAAAATTATATAGCACAAAATGTAAGGAATATACTCTAATTTAATTTAGTATGAGCTGATGTGGATTAAAAATGCATATTTATTGTATTATGTGAGAAAAAACTAAAAAAGATTAATTTTTTAGTGTTTTTGCAATTTTTTTAAATTTCCAGGAAAGTTTAAGTTAACAAAGTTGAAATTCATAATCAGCTCCCTAAAAAACATAAATGAGCAAATTTTCAGAACTTCTCCGAAACTTTCCTCCGAGACCCCTTTCTCTTCTCCAATTGACTGGACTAAAGAGTTGTTAAAATATCGCTTCATTGAAAAATATATTTCTATTTATATTCATTCTCATCTTCTTCATACATTATTTTTTACATTCCCTTACCTTTATACGAAGTATATAGAAAGGGGAAGTATTGCAATCATGAAAATTTTCAACGTTTTCAACGGAAATACACGTTTTAAGGTCCACTGAGTCCAAATGACCAAGCCTCGCAATTGGTCTGTGTGTCTGTGAACAGCCTAGCTCAAAAACGAAAAGTCGTACGATACTCAAATTACGTATTTAAGGTAGGTATATGGTTGTGATGTTACAGCAACTTTTTCGTCAAAATCAACTAACCGGAAGTGCCACTTTATATAATCAATTTTACACTTTTTTACAATTTTCCCGAAAACGGCTCAAACGATTTTGATGAAACTTGCCTAAAGTATTCTCCTCAAAGTCCTGTGACTTTTTGTTTATGCAGTTCATCTCCGAAAAAATGGTGAGGAAAAAGTTATAACAAAAAGAAAATTTTATTTGTACATAACTCAAAAAGTATAGATTTTATGATAAATTTATGTGTAATCATATGAAAGTAATTAAATTCTTTAAAAAAACAAAAATTAAATATTTAAATCGCATTCGTATTAGGAAAGATACAGCCTATTGAACTGCAACAGTGTATGTGAGATGCCTAGCTCAAAAACAAAAGTTGTATGAAACAGAAATTGTGTGTTTAAGATAGGAATATGCATGGGATGTTACCGAAACTTTTTCGCTGAAATCGATTAACCTGAAGTTCCACTTTATACCATGGATTTTACACATTTTTACAATTTTCTTGAAAAAGGCTCTTACGATTTTATACCTAATTATAATTACGAATGTCTAAATTATTCTTCATAAAGTCATTTAACTTTTCATTTATGTAGTAAATCACCGAGGAATTGCAGGGTAAAAAGTTATGATGAAAAGAATATTTTATTTACGCATAGCTTAAAAAGTATGCATTTTACGGTAAATTATGTGTTGAATTGTATGAAAGGTAATTAAATTATCTGAAAAACAATAAAAGAATCATCAAAATCGGACCAGTATTAGCAAAGATACAGTGTATTTAGGAGCACAAGACCCTAGATAGATAACCAAGCGCATTCGAAAGGAGACGGATGCGACCGAACCTCCTTCCACCAATCTGTTGTAAACAATACGCTCTGTAACAAAGTAATTTAAGAATACAAAAGCAGAAATTAACTTAACAATTTCTACTTTCACATTATTTAATGGAAAGAAAATGTTTCCATGGAGACTAAACCAGAAATTTTTAAAATATATTTGCAACTTGATAAAGTTAAAATATATAATTAGTGTACATGATTGTTGTACTAAAATTGTTTAAAAAACTTTTTTATTGAACTTAAGTGGGAGAAGATGTGTATGCTGCTGAGTTTATTAGAAACAGTGTTTATGTGAACTCTTTAAAATTGTATTCAAAAGATAATTATTATAGAACGGTTAGGGAAAGTTGTGTGATCAGCGCACCGCACCAGATTTTTTAGAAAGAGAAATAGAAAATATTTAATTATATTTAGATTAAATGAGAAATCATTTTTTTCCCCAAACAAACCAAATGTTTATTTATCTTCAAAAATCGCAAAATATTTATTTAAATAAAGATTCAGGCCCTCACCATTGGGGGTGATTGACTTGAGAGTAAGAATGGAACTCACAAAACATATCACCATTGCACGGACTTTAGGGTTCTCTATGACAGTATACTGTGTGAATCTCTGTATGAAACAATGAGAGAGCTGAACATCCCAGAGAAACTGATCCGATTAGTTCTGGCACAACCACCTATATTTTTCAATCACTTTTATTAATGTTGAATTAAGAAGTTAAGAATTGAAAATTGGGATTCATCACTTCTCCAAGAAATTCCCTTTCTTTTGACACGTCGATTGTCAAAATCTACCACTCCTGAGAGGGAGAAAAGGGATCCATATTTTGGAATGAATATATGGAGAGTTGGATAATAGCATTTAATAATAATTTAATTTAATACTAGTGCTAGAAATCAAACAATGCTAATTAGAATTATTATATCATTATACTTAAATTCACCACAATGCTTATATAAATATAAACATAACTTACTTTTTGATAAATAATCAGAACAGTCTTCTAAAATGTTATTTTCGGATATTGGCTCAAGCTCCTGTAGAACAACACGCTTTTTATGGGGGATGAAACTCTGAAATAGAATTAAATTAAATTAATCATTGAAATTTAACAGTTATAAACAAAATTGTTCCTTCTCAGCAAATACTATACAGTTTACTTTTAATTGACTGCGACAAGAATAACATTACTTTTAAATAATCAAATGAACATTTCAGTATATATAATGACAAACAAGTAAAATCAGATAAACTGAATATTGATTAATTCATCAATGTTAACTGCAATTGTTGCACAATAATATAAAAACCGACAACAGCAAAACAATTATCAAATGTTAAATCTTTAAGGATAAAAATACAAGAAGGCTTTAATTTTCATAATAATTAGACAAAAAAAGCATATAAAGTATAACATAAACAAATATATTTTACAAGCCCAACAAAACAATCAAAACGTCTTCTTTATATTAGAGAAATCATTAAAAACTGCAAGCAGTTCAATAGTAGGACATTGAATAATTTAGTTCTATGCTTATTAATAATTTAGTTATATCCTTATTAAAAGAAGGTTTAAGGATTCTCTGGAGGAACTACACTATAGTTAATAAGAGGGAATCTTGTTGAAAAAGGAAGAAAGGTAATCAGAGTTTGGACTTATTCTGAAATGTAGGGATAATTCAAGCTCATTTCAGTGGATTAGTGGCAAAATGAAACAGTGACAGATAAAACCCAAGAAAGGTCCTCCTAATAAGAGAGGAAAGAAAGATGTAATGAATTAAGAATCAATTGCTACAAAAAACAACGATTTATAATGGAATTTTCTATAAATTAATCATTTTTATTGAAAAAGGCTCAGATAAAAGAAACACATCATAATAAGCCAAGAAAAATAATATAGTGTTAGAATTACTTTAATTTGTTCCAAAATAATTGAAACTAAGAAAGCCGAGAAATGGCATGATATTTACTTTAAGTGGTTAAAAAAAATATTAAAACTTAGTGTGCATGGCCAAGAGAAATTATCAATGACTAAAAATTTTCAGTTTCACACTCTGTTTTCCAATCAGCATAGAGTCAATAACATCTAAACTTATGGTAAAAAAACTTGAGTATTATAATGGAAATCACTATCAAGTAAAGAATTCAGAAGAAATTACTTTCTAACTATACATAATCATAAATTTGAAATGATAATAGGGAAAATTTTGTAAATAATTATCATAAAAAGTTAACAGGGTTTATCATAATTCAAATTCTGACAGCGTACCTTTCTGAGATTAACTTTAAATGTTTCTAATTTGTCTGTTGCATTGTTCAGCGACTCAGCATTTTCATTTGATTCGTTATCATCATCATCCCATTCCATTTTTTTTATCACTTAATGACAACACGAAACTAAAATTCGATCACAGGATGAAAACTTAATACAAGAAAAATCTTGTCTAACAAACCTGTAACGTACATATCACCTTAACCGCCAAATTCAAAATTAATTCAAAACTGAAGACGCTGCCATAGTAATCACCAGAGAGGTTTTGATAGCGTGGAGCCTAGGAGAAGGAAGATACTAATGGAGAGAGCATTTATTAGGACCTAGTAGATGCTCTCGCAGGGGTCGGCAACCTTTTGGTGACAAAGAGCCAAATCTAAATTGAAAAAAAAAACATGGAAAAACATAGAAGTGCCTATTTTCTCTTATTCTGTGGCATTTTGAATATTATGTATAAGGGATAAAATGCCTTAAAAAATCGTTTCTATAATTTGGAATGGTTTTTTTACTGAAATATTAAATATTCAGAGAGTCACGAAATTTTCTAAAAGAGCCGCATGCGGCTCCGAAGCCGCAGGTTGCCGACCCCTGTACTAGGTGAATGATAGGGTTAAGGTTTCTCCACTGTCCGCCTTATTGGATAGACCTAAAGTCTCAGGGACTTTTTCTTTTTAAACTACTTGATAAACAAAATAACTTTATTATTATATTATATATTATATTATTAAATATAAAATATTTAATGTTAAATTAAAATATTTAAAAAAACACAAAAATATGTTTTAAAAAATTATACATATTTTATATGAAATTAAGAAATATTAAATTGTTACAATAAAATGTTGTATTAAGTGTAATATATTTTATATTCTTAACAGAAAACTATAATCAGTCAACATATTAAGAACTATTTTTTTTTTTCCCTATCCCCATTTTTGCTGTCTCTTGATCAGTTTTTCGCTAATAGCTAATTATTGGTCTTTGATCCTTCTTCTGTATTTTGGATACAATTGAAGGTAGGATTGATATGCCTAAATATTTTTTATATAAAATAAAAATTTCATCATACCTGTGTCGGGGCTCACTTATGTTTGTGAAAGTACTTTATAACTACGCCTTAATTCTAACTTAATGTATTTTATCTAGTAGATGCTACATCGTCTTGCCATCGTTTCGGAGCTGGTGGAGGTAAATTGCTATCAAATAGCGGATTGCCGACATGAGTTAATGAATCGAAAAAATTGACACGGCGTCGCGTTAGGAATTGCTTCACTGTCGGTATTTCTAGAGTACTATGAACGGTAGCAGATTTTTGTCTCCAAAGGGAAGTATACTTGCATATTCTTCTAATTACCCTGTTCTGAAATTGTTGCAGCACTTTCACTGTATGAGGGGTTATATGTTCGAACATTGGAGCACCATACAACAGAGCTGGTCGAATGATACTGATATAAATTAATAACTTAAGTCGTAGGCTTAATTGTGGTGAGGTAAGGAAATGAGCCAATTTATATGTATTTGTCACAGCTGCCAGCTTTTTCCAATAATGACTTGCAAAAATTAAATGTCTATCAATATTTATACCGAGGTATACGATAATTCTAGAGATCCGCCTCTGCACGCCGTCTATTGTAAACTGGGTGGGCAATTTCTTTTTATTCCTTTGAAACGAGAAGATTATACCATCTGCTTTCCCCGGGTTTACCATTATATTTAAGTGCCAAAGCTTGTTTACTATTTTGTTACAAGTGTTCGCCGCTTGCTTCATTGCTAAGGATGAGTTCGTACTGTAAATTGCAATGTCGTCAGCAAATGCCATTACTTTTGAATGACCGTAGGGTTCGCCTACGACGCGAGCTGTGTAAACCTTGAATATCACGGGAGAAAGAACTGCGCCTAGGGGAACACCATGGGTCACGGCTATCGGCTTTGACAAACTGTTCCCAACCTTGACTGAAATGTTCCTCCGTATGAGGAAGGACTGTATAATTGAGCAAAGCTGCTCCGGACATTCTGAGAGCATGAGTTGTTGGCATACCAACCCATGCGACACAGAGTCGAAAGCTTTAGAGCAATCAATAGATGTAATAGTTGTAGCCAGGTTCTGTCTAAGATTCCTCGTGATATCAGCTTGCAACTTGATCAGTGGGTGCTCGGTGCTTTACTGAGATTGGAAACTAGTTTGCTCAGGAGGGATAATGTCGTGATTTGAACAGAAATCACTTAGAAATTCAAGTATTATTTTTTTCGAAAATGTTGCCCAAATGAGGAAGTAGGTATACAGGTCGGTAGTGTTCTGGTTGGTCTCCATTTTTTGCTGGTTTTATCAAAGGAATGAGGATAGCATGTTTCCATACGTCTGGATAATACCTCAAACGAAGACAGGAGTTGTATAAATTTGTCAAGTGAATGATACCTTTCTTAGGTAATTGTTTTAACAAGATTGTTTGAATCCCATCATTCTCTGGCGCTCTATTACCCTTTGATTTGCGGAGTATCGTTTTTAGTTTTTTGGGAGATATAAACATAAAGTTATCCTGCCGAGGTAATTCCTTATGCAGCATTTCGTGTGTTGTTTGGCTGCTAAAGCCCTTTGCATAGTAATCAGCCAGTATGGCAGCCTGTTTATCGGTATGCATTCATACAGAATTCATACAGTCTCTTCCTTGCATTCTCCATAAGGACGAAGAATACTTTTACAGATTAGTAGTTTTAATCTGAGACTGAAATTTGGGCTAAATTAGCTGGAGACTAAATTTTTATAATTACTGTAACATTAAATTTTTGATGCTGATCAAGTGATAGAGATAGAAAGTTTTATTTACATTTGTACACATTAACAATATTTTCACATGATTTCGGGTAGCTTATCCTTAAAATCAACAAATTTGATTTTTGTGATTAATAATGTTTGAGAATAAGTCGTATCTCATAAGTGAATTTATATATTGGAGCAACAGTAGGAAAAATTAATCAAAAACCAAGCTTACCTAAATAATGTTTCGATCTAATTTCTTATACGGGAAGAAGTAGTCAACTATTAAAATAGACAATTTTAGCATTTATTCTGATGTCCCTCTAGTCGCTAACATAGTCCGTTCCGATTTAATAACAAGGCAGGATCTAGCCAAGCATTTAATAATGTTAAAACCTACTATTTTTGTTATAAGGACATCTCGAAGGACCTCGATCCTCGCCAAAAATAGTATTATTTATAGAGCGTTACAATATCTGTATAATTATCTTCCTCCTCACGCGATTCCTAATAGGCTTTCTGGGCCTAATAGCTTCAACGTGTATGAACTCGAAGATTGTTAAAAACAGTGGCTTTTCGTAGCGGAACTACAGTGTTTTATAAGAGGACTTTATCCAACAGAGAAATTTTCATTTTGAGAGAACAGCATCACCTAAAAACTTTTCAAAATTTGCATGAATCTTATTCAGGCCATTATTCACAGGGACTTAATTTTTATTTTTGAAATTAGAAAGTTTCTAAAAATTCTTTCTGAACAAAATAAATTTGTAATTTGTAATTTGTAAATACCACTCAAGAAGGGATGAGTGATAAACTGAAAAATGCCTTAAAATTTAGAACTCTATATTTATCCATATAAAAAAATAAAAATACATATATAAATGAAATATTTAACCTCTAGGTATTAAATCTGAACTAATTATAAATCAAAATGTCGATTAAAATACAAATTAAAATTTGTATAAAAATGATTTTTTTTAAAAAAGCATTACAAAATACATAACGCATTAAAAATATTATTGTTTCCTTCGGATTCACATATTTGAAAAATTTAAACTACATGTGTTAAATATGAACTAATTATAAGTTATCTATCTATCTCTCAGATGGCACTACAACCCTGCGATGGGTCCTGGCCTCCGCCATTCGGCTCGGTTTTGGGCTGCTGAAACCCAATTTCGCAATCAGCTCATAGAGTTCCTTATTTTTTCTTCTTCTCCAGTCTTCCTCGTCCCTTACCGGCCCATAGATTTTCCGAAGGATCTTCCTCTCGAAGACCATGAGATTAGTTCTATGCTGTGTGGATAGTGTCCATGTCTAGGAGGCGTATGTTAGGAAAGGCCTGATCAGAGTTTTATATAAATGGACCTTTGTTTTCCTGCTAATGAGCTTGCTCCGGAGCTGTTTCAACAGACCAAAATAGCATCGATTAGCCGCTGTGATCCTTCGCTTTATTTCAATGGAAACATTATTTGTTGCTGTGACCTGAGATCCAAGATAAATAAACTCCTCCACTCTATCAAAGGTACAGCTTCATACGACAACCTGTCTTTCTTGAGGTCTGTCTCCTCCGGTGTATATATATTTTGTTTTGTTTTCATTAATAGTCAGTCCCATGCGTGCGGCAGCTCTCTTTAGGCTTAAGAGAGACTCAGTAAGCGCAGTAAAGGATCATGCCACTATATCAAGGTCATCCGCATAACCGAGCAGTTGGACCGATCAATTGAATATGGTGCCATTATGGATAACTGTTTCTCTCACTACATTTTCCAACACCAAATTAAACAGGAGGCATGCCAAAGCATCTCCTTGCCTTAGTCCTTTGTTTGAGCCAAATTCAGAAGAGTAGTCAGACTGTATGCGGACCCTGCACCTAACGTCTCTCATTGCCATTTTTATAAGGCGTATTAGCTTTGAAGGAACCTTCATTTCTCTTAGTGCCTCGTATAATTTAGGACGCTTGATACTGTCATACGCGTTCTTAAAATCCACGAACAAGTGGTAAGTAGACATCTAATGTTCATGGGCCCTTTCCATGATTACTCTGAAAGTATGAATTTGGTCCACTGTAGATTTTCCTCTCCTGAAGCCAATCTGGTCCTGTCCGATTTCTCGTTCTGCATGCGGGGTAAGCCTTTGGTAGAGGATATTGGAGAAGACTGTAAGCACAGGGGAGTAGCGATATTCCTCTGTAATTAGGACATTCTAATTGTTCTCCTTTCTTGTGAAGCGGGCATATCAAGGCATTTCTCCATTGCTGAGGCATCTTCTCATGAACGTATATCTCGAGGATCAGGTCATGAAGTGTCCACTCTCCTCTCCACCATATTTAAACAATTCTGCCGGCAATCCGTCCTCACCTGCTTCCTTATGGTTCCTCATTTTCTGGATTGCATCTACAACCTCTTCCAAATCTGGTGGCTCCACATCTTCTTCATTTTCTTCACTCACTCCGGGCTCAGTATCCTGTTCATTCAGCAGGTCACTAACGTGCCTTACCCACCACTGAATTATCTCGTCCTTACTGTTCAAGAGAGTCCCGCCTTCTTCTTTGCAAGCTTGAATTTTAGGTTTAAAAGGGGCTCTACCATTTTTCATCCTCTGAAAAAAGAGACTGTTTTCATTCGCACTCCTGTAAGCTTCTATTTTTTCAATGCCTCTATTTTCCATAGTTTCTTTTTCTCCCGATGCACCTTCTTCTCATCTCTCCTCCTTTTGCGGTATTCCTCTGTGGGTGCCCTTGTGAACCGTTTCTGCACCATAGCTTGATAGGCGATGTTCTTCGCATCCAGTGTATTTCGGCATTCTTCATCAAACCAAGATGACCTTGTTTCGCGCTCCTTTAGGCCTAAGCATTCATATGCACTTCTTGTAATTGCCAGCTCCACATTGTCCCACACTGCCTGAGGACCTTCATTAATGATATTACCCACTGAAACATGCAGTGTTCCACCTATATGAGCTTGGAAAGAGTTGCATATATCAGGATCTTGCAGCTTCTTAATATTCCACTTCTTAGTCTTTTCTTGTTTCTTGAATCTCACATTAATGATTCTTGTCCTGATTCGTGCTATCACTAAGTAGTGGTCAGAGTCAATGTTGGCTCCTCTAAAGGTTCTTACGCTCAATAAATTGGATCTATGGCGTGCACTTATTAGGAGATGGTCTATTTGGTTGAAGGTGTTGAGATCTGGGGATCTCTTTGTGTATCCTGCGGCCACGATAGAGTGTGGTTCCAACCACCAAATTCCGAGAGGCCGCAAAATTCACGGTTCTCTGACCATTTTCATTACATTCCTCATGGATGCTATGTGGCCCGATCGTCGGATAGTAAATGTTTTCTCGGCCAATCTTGGCGTTTGAAATCCCCTGCCAGGATTTTAATGTCGCTTTTTGGGCAAGCGTCATGTGTCCCTTCCAAAGCATCATAAAACTCCTCTTTGTCCTCTTCACTTGCGGTTTCCGTTGGGGCATGACAACTGATTATGGAGTAGTTGTAGAAGGTTCCCTTGATAATTATAGTGCATATACGTTTATTTATAGGGTTGAATCAAATGACATTCTGCCGCATTCATCCTTTCACACTGAAACCGGTTCCGAAACCATGGTTTCTCGGATGGCAGCTGTAGTAGATTGTATGCAGTCTTTTTTCAATAGTCTCGCTTCCAGTCCATCGAATTTCTTGCATGGCGGCTATATCATATCTATACCTGTCCAGATCATTCAGGAAGATGCGAAGTCTTCCGGGTCTATGCAAAGTTAAAACGTTCCAAAAGATTAATCGAAAGTCCATTTGACGGTTTCCGTGCCGGTTAACTTGAGGCAGTCCGGCATTATCTCGTTGAGGTCTCACGAGGTAAATTTTTCAGAGATGAAGGTTATCAGCCCTCGTCCTCCTAGTCAGGTGGAGGAGTTACGTCCTCTAAGCCTCCTGACCTGCTCCCCCATCCGAGACAGGTTCCTAGGGGAGGTGACCCTAGGGTATGTAGTGTATATGACCTTTATCTGTAGTGTGGGGGTGTGTGCAGTGTGCTGTATATAGTGTACTGTGTGTGAATGTCGGTGTACTGTTTCCCCAACCTGGAGGGCCAGTGGCTATCTGCAGTCTAACGACTGGGCGATGGGGCCTAGTCTATATTATATCAATTAATAAAGTTACTATATCAATTTAAATACAATTAAAAGTTATATAAAAATGATTTTTAAAAATATTACAAAATACATAATAAATATAAAATAAAAATAGTATTATTCCGTTTCCTTCGCATTCCCTGTAAAAGTACCAATTTATTAACCTGCTGCCTTTTTTTGTCAGAACCTCAATCTAAGGTCATAAGTTTTGTCACGTGATGCATAATTGTATTTAGATAGTTGTAGCTAACAGCTTTCACCAAGTTGTTTTCTTTTAGTGGAAACGCGATTGAAGGAATGTATTTAACACAGATATCTTACTTAGAATTTTAAATTATTTTTGCCTGTTGCATTTATAAGCTATGAACTATATAATTATCTAAAAGTTATAATAATCAAATGAATAAATCAATAAACATGATTTCATTATAAAATTTGGTAAATTATTACAAAACTTGTATACTTACTTGTGAAATGTTAGTCCATCAAATCTATCATTGCTTCGATTTTTACAGCCAAATGCTGAACAGTAAACAATTTTTAAATAAAAACTTTAAAAAACATTTAAATTAAAACAAAACAAGCAAATGAAACTTTTAAAATAACACTGAACAAGAAAGCAAATCTTAACAGACAAGAAAGTCAAGGGAAGTTTAGTTCCAGAAGTAAGATCCAATCATTATGGGCGACCCTTCGTCTCAAAGGAGACAATTTTTAACAACTCATGCTCCATCCATTAATATGTTGCATCCTCCTATGGAGGGAGCATGTTAGCTATCAGCTGAGGCCAAATCGCGGCGATTGTTAGCCCTTGGTATTTCCCAGATATCACTGGAATGCCCAATACCACCTGTAAAACAAGGCCTGACGGCTGATCGAACACGGACCTGTGATGTCACTCACAGTTGGCCATTGGTTGCTCTAATTCGTCTGTGGTACATTCTGTGTTTGCAGCGCGTTGCACGATATTTATTTAGATATTTTAATGTTATTTAAATATAATATTCATAATTTATCTTATTAAAATTCCTTACAAGTGTTATGTACCGATTGCAAAAGCAATTATAATAACGAGAATTGGAAAATCAGCGTGTTTTCATTTTCCAAAGATGATAACCTGCATAATAAGTGGTTAAAAGCTATCATCCACGAGGAATTTGTTGTAACCAAACATTCTCCGGTAAGTATTTTATCTTCGCGTGGACATTTACCTATTTCCATTTTTATTCATTTATTGATTTCAAGCAAGTGTGACCTCTCTGTTTTAGGTGTGTGAACCACATTTTAGAAAGGCAGATGTTGAAAGAGTTACAAGCACATGGAAAGCTATTAACATGTCCTTTAAGATACCCAAGACTTGTACCAAATAAGAATTGTTTACGTAAAATTAATCAGTTCGTGTTATCTAAAAGTTAGATACCTTAGACCTTCATACCTTCATGCCATAAATGCTGTTACAAAATTTTAACTTTGTTTACATCCTTGGGTATTATTTAGATAATCCTTACCTCTATCAGGTTATTTTCTTTACATGTCAGGATAATAATCCCAATTAGTTTGTATTTTTCTTTCGCTCAGTTAACATGGAGTGGGGTGATAAAGAAAACCGAATAGCTGTGATCGCATTATACAAAGTTAGAAAATGTAGGTCAGAGATTTTCAACACTTTGAGACCTTTGGGTATCAGCCGTATGTTCGTGTAATGCACTATAAATAGATCTTATGAGACCCTACATACTTATATATAATGAGACCCTACATATATAATGAGTCTCTACGTATCTGTATGTGACCGACCTCGACGGGGCCGTCCCCGCACTGTGAAGTTAGTAACACCCAGTTTTTAGTAAAAACTTGTAAAAAAAAAAAAACGCTGCAAATTATTACACAATGGTTTATTATTTCCACTTATTTATTCCACTTGTTTATTATTCCACAAAAATATCTATTCTGTCAAAGTAAAAAATATGAAGCAGTAGGCACCAAAGGAAAAGAAATTTGAAGCTTGTCACAAGATGTTCGCCGTGAGAGTGCCGAACTGTGTTAATTAAAATAACTGCGTCAATGCAAGTAGGCTGTGATGTAAATTGATACAGAGGAAATATTTGATGTGCACTTCACTAGTAAAAAGTAAAAATGAAGTTCATTACGCTATATCTCAGCTAATAATGGTCCGATGTAGGTGATTTCTAGTTCGTTTTGTAGGGATTTTCGTTAGCTTTCGTTTAAATACAATAAAAGCACCAAACAAAAATTATGCTGATTCCAAAACACCTTACATTTTCTCTCTGCCTTTATAAATGACCGAGTTATGGGCTTATTAGATATTTAATCGGTAATTATACAGATTTTTTGTTTTTCAATTTTTTTTTTTTTTTTTTTGCATCTCTCGTTATGCTGATTCCAAAACACCTTACATTTTCTCTCTATCTTTATAAATGACCGAGTTATGGGCTTATTAGATATTTAATCGGTAATTATACAGATTTTTTGTTTTTCAATTTCTTTTTTTTTTTTTTTTTGCATATCTCATTATGCTGATTCCAAAACACCTTACATTTTCTCTCTATCTTTATAAATGACCGATTTATGGGCTTATTAGATATTTAATCGGTAATTATACAGATTTTTTGTTTTTCATTTTTTTTTTTTTTTTTGTATGTCTCGTTATGCTGATTCCAAAACACCTTACATTTTCTTTCTACCTTTATAAATGACCGAGTTATGGCCTTATGAGATCTCTAATCGGCCGCCATTTTGAAACAAACAGACGGATGGTAATGTCGAGTTCCGAGGATCATCCAGGGGTGACCTGTGACTTTGCTACCGAATCTCAAGAAAATCGGTCCAGTTGTCTCGGAGAACGGCGGACGGACGGATTTATTTTTATTCGATATTTGGATTCTACGTATCTTGAAACGTAAAACCTCAAATTTTGAGGGGGGTTACAAAAAAATTTTCCTTGGTCGATTCCAAAGTTCTATTATTCAAAATAATAAACCAAAATCATGCTGTTTTTAATTTCAGTAATGTTAATTTTCGCTGTGGTGTGGCCAAAGGGAGAAATTATTAAACTTATAGAGGAATACCACAAACATGAGCTCTTCTGTATATCATTAAAAAAAGGATCAAAGATTTAGACGCTAATTGAGATGGAGTTGTTTAGAAAAAAAAAATACTTGGAATTAAAAATATGCTACACGAAGACAAAGATGTTGATAGTGGAAATTAAAACAGACAATAAACATTGGTTAGCAAAAGAATTGGAAAAAGCATAAAGGTGCGGCGACACCGAATACGGGCTAGACTGGTGTCCGGTAGCGGATCTCTATCGTGCATTTAATAGGAGATAGCGACACCTTAAGCGGACTTGAGATTATATTAAATACACGATACGGATCAAGTCAAGTCCGTATTCGGTGAATCCGCGTATGTACTGATAATCGTTGAATTCACAATGGTCAGTAATAGAGTAAACAAAATTTTATGGTAAGAATTTAGAAGAGAATGCGATTTTACAAAACCAAGATGATACCTTAAGCACATCTAGACCCACTAAGAAATTTAGATTAATCACATTAGAAGTTAAAAGATTCAATGGCCACTTTATAGAATAGATCTCTGATGACGTAGCCATTTGCTGACCTGTGCGTTGCTGATGCATCATCAAAGGATATAACTTCTCCCTCTACAAGATCGTCGCTTGCGAAGGTTAGCCTGTAGATCGACAGCTGAAGATATCATTCAGTTGCTATCTCTGTTAATGTATTGAATTTTTTAGAGAGCTAACAGAGTATAATATTTCTAAAAATACATTTCCTGTTTTGAAATATCACGTATAAAGTTCGTTGATTCGTAACAATTGTTCTATAATAATATTTGCATTATAAATTTCATAAAAAGTAAAATTAGTATATTGTTTATTTATATATTTATATGATGGCGAAGGAATTGATACATAACTTTCCCAATATATTACAGGTCTAGGATAGTTTAATAATTTTATATATTAATGATATATATATAATTTTATTTAACAATATCATTATATATAATCCTCTAAATATTATTTAATTTTGTTTGTAAAGCTTTAATATTTATATTATGCATATATCTATATGGTTTTATTAATTACGTACGAGTCTTGTATCTTGATTGGCATTATTCCTGATGTTTTACTTGTGTGTCTTTGTGAACAACGTTGCTCAAAAACAAAAAGTTGTACGAAACTGAAATTACATCTTAAGGTAAGTATATGTCTGTAATATTACAGCAACATTTTCGCTAAAATCGGCTCTCCGGAAATGCCACTTTATAGTATTTCCGAGTCAATTGTAACCATTTCCAAATTAATTATCACCTTTTCCAATTCCATTGCCAC
The DNA here is from genome assembly GCA_948150685.1 of Rhaphigaster nebulosa. Lineage (NCBI taxonomy): Eukaryota > Metazoa > Arthropoda > Insecta > Hemiptera > Pentatomidae > Rhaphigaster > Rhaphigaster nebulosa. Next base: position 77,683,992 of record OX411306.1, on the reverse strand, counting down.
CTTTTCCAATTGAATTGTAACCTTTTCCATTTCAATTGTAACCTTTTCTATTTCAATTGTAACCCAATCGGATGTGAATTAATTCCATATTATTTATTTAATTTTTGAAAAATAATTAGTTTAATTACAATAATGATTTTTGAAATAATTTCGGCATATTCTTCCGACATTTTTTTCGTTTACTAGATAATGGATATTAATTGCTAATAATAAGTGGTTTAAATTTTTGAACATGTGATTGTTTATTTATTTTTAAATATTTATTATTTTTTATTTATTTGGTGGATGGAGTGGAGAGAGGGAGGTAATTGAATTTTTAATCGAGCATGGGCATTTCGTATTACTATTACATTTCTTTGGTACTGGTATCGTTTATTAAGTTTTCAATCACTATATTTTCGAATTTACCATCTAATTTTTGATCGCGCATGCGCTTTTCGATATGCTGTTCTTATTAAATTTTTTTCGCTTAGAGGGGCCGCTCATTAGATTTTCAAAGGTTGTGATTCAATTTTTCGACTTGGACATTTTATCGAACACACTCATTTCGGATAAACACCACAATTGATCTCTCTTCCGGTGAAATTATTGCCTATTAGGTTTTATAGGACAATATACTAACAAAAAGTCAAATATAATTGTAATTTGAAATGTGCACGCTCGATAAAAAATAAAATTTGAAAAATGCTATCAGAACCCGCGAAAACCCTATTACCGGTTTATTTAACAAAGAAATACTTCAACAGTGTCGGTTACATTTGAAATGGAAAAGGTGACAATTGATTTAGAAAAGGTTAAAATTGACGTGAAAATGCTTTTTGCCACTGATTTAAATTTTGTTTTTCAATTTTCTCGAAAACGGCTCAAGCTATTTTGATGAGACTTGCCTAAAGCCTACTCCTTATAGCCCTTTAACGTTTTATGTATGTGGTATATCAACGAGAAAATGCAGCGGAAAAAGTTTACGAAAAGAAAATTTGATTTTCTTACATCTCAAAAAGTAAACATTTTATGATAAAATAATCAAATTCGAAATTTTTGATGATCTTATTCAAATTCTTTCCCTTACTATATATTTCATACTTAGGTAAGTGAAAGTAAAAAAAATAAATACAAAGTTATAATGAGAAAAATAAACAAATTGCGTTGATGACCAAAGCGGTTTTTCGTCACAAAACAGGAAAGAACGAACGAATTAGTTACTCTTTGTTTGGTAAATTGGTAGCACGTATTTCGATCACAAAAGTATGCATAAAGAAACATGGTTCTCTCCAGATGGGATAACAAGGAACCAGATAGACCATGTTATCATTGAAAGGAGACATGTCACTGATGTGACAGATGTACGAAGCTAAAGAGATGCGGACTGCTCATCAGACCACCACATCGTTGTGGTACGGTACTGCCAGAGAATTACGACCCAACCAAGGGCAAAACAATGAAATCAAAAAAGTACTGTCTGGAGAAACTGAGAAGCCCGAAAGAGAATAGGAAATATGCTGACAAGTAACGATTAATTTGCAGGAAGCTGGAGACGGAAGTGAAGGCGTGGAAGAAAGGTGGGGAAGAAAGCTAGGATAAGTAAGGCAGTCACTAAGGCAGCTGAGGAAATGCTGAACAAACATGGCACTAACCAACAGAGTCCCTGGTTCGACGAGGAGTCCAAGGAGATGGTAGAGGAGAGGAACAAGGCAAAGCAGATGGTGCTGCAAAGAGGAATCAGAATGAATGTGGAAAGACATAAAGCACTGAGAAAGAGAGTAAAGTCCATGTGCAGGAGAAATCAGAGAGGGCTAAACTCCTTGCGGAAAGGCATTCTCGGAAATTCTCCAGCCTACTCAGGGAGCATAAGGTCGAGTTTAAGCCGAGTTCAAGCAGAGATAAAGGCCAGAATGATGGCAGGAAGTAGGTGTTTCTGGGCACTCGGAAGAGATTATAACTGCCCTTGCAGTTAAAAAAGATGATATATACGTCGGTTATAAGGCCAGTGGTGACTTATGGAAGTGAGACATGGGTCCTCACCAAAAAAGCAGAGAAGATTCTAAGAAGAATTTATGGACCGATAAAGGAGGGCGAATTATACAAGTCACTGGATATAGTCACCTGTGTCAAGCAAGCCGGATCCGGTGGCTGGGGCATTACAGAGGATGCAGGAGCACCGTATCCCTAAGAAACTCTTGGAGGGACACCCTGGTGGAGGAAGAAGAAGAGGGCGGCCCAGACTGAGGTGACTGAGAGATGTATCTGCAGGCGATTGGAGTCCGATGGTGGAGCAGAGCGGCTGCGGAGAGAGAGGAATGGCGGAGAATAGTGGAGGAGGCCAAGGTTCTTCAAGGACCGTGGAGCCATCGAAAGAAGAAGAAGTTTCCTTAAAAAAAAAGTACCCTCATTTAGGTTTACGACATGTTTAAACTTGATAGTATTTATTTTCGTGTTTCTATTGGTTTTGTACTCTTTTCTTTTCAGAAACTTCTAGAACATTAAAGAGAATGACGAAAATGTCTTTATGATATAATTCAAGAATGCCCAAATAAGAATTGATATGAAAATAATTATTTTTTAGAAAAAGCTTATGTCACATAACACAGAATTGCGGAGCATACCATCTCACTATAATTGAATTAATAGCATTGCGGTGGTTGAAATGGGCATTTAAAGTTACTGGGCTTAGTAATGATGAATTAAATAAAAATTAGTTAGCGTTGAGTCAATCGGTAAACGTTTAAAGGGGGTAGACCGAGGGGTAGGTGGGAGGATTGTGTTAAGACTGATCTTAAGGCTAAAAGCCGCCACAGGAGAAGTAGTCATTTGCACCGGAACCTTTTGGTTTGGATACGATTGGAGATGGTACAAAACAGGGGGTCACACACTGGGATCAGAAATTGAACCGATGCAGTGTGGACTAGTGTAATAATCTCAGACTAGTGTACCCAAGCGAGAACTCTCGCATAAGATATCATTCCTTCTTCTGATCCCTAATACATTGGAAGGATAAGCGATATTAGGGAAACATATTTATTCGTGTAAACAATATAATATTACCAAAAAAGTTTATTTAACATACAGATTTGGTGAAGCTACATAGTTTGTAATGACTATGTTGAAGTTACAGTTCATACTTAATAAGTAATTTGCATACCCCAATGAAAAGCATCTCTTCAATTTAGCACTTAGGCAATTAGATCCAGCTATAACATTTTCTATGTGTAGTATTCATATTTAGCAGTGCCCTTTAGGGTTGGACATGGGAAACAATATCTAATTTCCCACTCATTAAAAGTGTTTGTAAACAACAGACTCAGTTGCCATGACAACGGCACGTACGCAAGATGGCATGAGGCCCGTGCGGACCTATATCGTGCATTATCTCAAAAACGATAGGTTTTTAAGCTTTAAAACGCTGGACCAATACGCTCCATAGGAGCGTATATGATCTTGATGCCCGCGTCACAATCTTTAAAACCCAACTCATCCCGTCTCGATCCGCCGACTCTTAGTATTAAAATCTTTGAAACCTCCCAGTGTTTTCAACAGTTTTATTTAAGCCCTTGTAAGATTTTAAGAAACAAAATTAGAATTCGTCACATCTCCGTGAAATTCCCTTTCTTTTGATACCTCACTCGTCAAAATCCATCGTTCCTGAGAGCCGGAAAAGGGATCTATACTACCGTAATAATATATAGTAGTGATGAGTACAGAATTAACCTATTCAACTCTGGCAATCATGCAAAAGTAATTCAGAGTTGAACAGTTTAATTCTGCACTCATCTGAGAACATTGCATTTGCCCACTCTGCATCGGTCCAGTTTCGGTGTGCCTGAGCGAAATTCAAGCTAGCTCTGCGGTACGCTAGCGCTAACAGTTGTCCAGTGACCGGTGCCCTCGAATATAGCCCACCTTCTGCAAGCCGTTTCCACACAAACATCAACTTGGAGGACAGTTCGCTGGACTTAAATGGCCTGAACATCTCATTGATGGCGATTCCTGAGGACCTGGATCACCACGTAAAACGTCGTGAGGGTTTGTGGTTCTAGGCCGCTCAGAAATCGGCCTTCTCGTGTACAGATCAGTCTCCCTGTATCTTAGGATGGACCTTCGTACACTACTGCGTAACGTTCGCTTCTGCAATCTTCGACTACAACCAAAATTCTTGCCACTATATCCGAATTAATGGCCATGATTTAATGTTAGAAGATGTTAAACCATGAAAAAAGAACAAAACCATAATAATAAAAGTTAAAAAACTTATGAAAAAAGAAGTAAAATGGAGAGATGTGCTCTCATGAATAACAGTAAAAATTCAAATAACTTGGTCTAATATTCTTTTATCGCTAATCCTTCAGACGTCTGTTGGGTGCAATTGAAGCTTTATTATTTTGTTCATGTAATAACAACAAAATTTTTTCTAGGTTTCTAATTATTCTCATTATTGAGTTTTAAAATGAAAAAATCTAGATGGACAGGAGTTTTTTTGGTGACCAATTATATTAACAGACATGTTTTATAGTATTATATTTAGCTTGTTCCAAAGTTCACATATTCATACATAACCGGTGCAACAATTCGTCACCGGGCCGCATCAAGTATCTTGATTCACTAATGTTCAAAACATTGTAGAAGTATAAATACATATAGATTAATTATAAATATTTCAGAAATAAAACAAAACATTCATTTCAGTGCAAACATTTCAGTGCAATTTATCATCATTTCTACAATTTATTATGCTTATATAAGAAATAATGACGTTAATGATGGATATATTGTTTTAAAAATTGAGACTATTTGCCTTGAACATAAATGTATTATCAAGCAACACCAACAATAATTATTAATTATTGCCCGCGGTTGCGGTTGGCAGAGATTGCTGGCAGTTTATTACTGCCTTGACTGAATAGATATGAACATATTTTGCTGGCACTGCCCGGCAGTTTAGGTATGATTACTGCGTTCTTGAACGGTCCAGAAGAAGTCATACTGCTACGGCCGCGACGATTCCTGCTTGTTTTCGTAATAATGATTATGTAATAATGATGCAAAAATGAATAAAAATAGAATAAATAAACTTCTTTGTTTGTTTCTTGAAATTTTATGATAGCAATATAACAAAAATCAATAAAAATAAACTAACAAATAAAAAAAAAATTAACGAATTGTACAAGTACGGAATTTATGGTCGCCACCATGTATTGCTAAAGAATGTGAAAAATCAAATTTTTGGAATTCCTTACTTTTATTAATTTATCAAAAAAATATTTGCAAAATAAAATGATATAAACATAAACACAAACCTAGCACTCAGAGGAGTTAATAGACCGAGAGTTAAACCAAAGTATTCGCAAAGGGAGAGTTATAAGTAAAACGTATAGCTCTTTTTTGGTCTCTTGAAAAATACCTAATTCACATTTATTAATTAGGTAAGTATACGTGATGATGACGATAATTTTTTTGATTTGCGTATTTTCCGTAAAGTGACAGCCAGTTTTTCTTCCGCTTCGATTGGAGCTTGCACTGCATTAGCACCTTTTTCTACTATATTTCCTTTCACCATGCTTAACACAAAATCAAACTGAGGTATTTAGTCAAAATATGTTTCTGAATCTTTTCGCATCATTTCACAAATGGCCAGTATTAACTTAATATAAAACCGTTAACTTTTCCGGGTTTAGAACATGCTGTTAGCATTACATCTTGTTAATAACATAATTTAATTTTCCTCTTCTAATAAAAAAGCAAGAATTACATCTATGTTTGAAACTTGCATGTATCTATTCCTTTCAGAAAGGCTATAACGGATAATTTTAAAGGTTTTAATGATATAATATATGTACAATATATTAATGACGCTAATTAATGATTAATGATATTAATGATTACGCATATAGGAAACGGTATATTGATATAGATTAAGCGAGAAAAATTGGCCGTTGCCGTGAGCAGTTTCAACGAAACATACAAACAGTAACAGTTAGCGCTAATGGTTGGCAAGAGCTGCCAATAGCAACCATGGGCAGTACCAGCGAAAGTCTACCTTAAGGTTGCAAGACGTCCCCCATTAGGTGGGACTGTCCAACAATTGGATCATCCCAATTTTTTTCTAAAATCGAAAACTGGCCCACTTTGGGCAAAATTTAATGTTTATTAATTATTTAGATTTTTATAAAGTCAATTTACAATATATAATTGATAATATAATAATAATAATAATAATAATAATAATAAAAGGCTTAACGAACCCGGAGGTTCGATGCCGATACCACTAATCGCTGTCTACAAATCTCGGTCCACCGACTACCTTCCAAACCCAAATTCCTTAGATCACTCTTAATACTATCCTCCCACCTACGTTTCGGTCTACCCCTCGGACGTTTACCAGTCAGCTCAGCGTTTATTAACTTTTTAGGAATTCGTTCGTTACTGAGCCCAACAACTTTGCAAGCCCATTTCAACCGTCGCGATGATATCACTTCGATTATATTAACAGGGTGCATGCTCCGCAATTCCGCGTTGTGTAATCTCCTAAACTCTCCAGTTGACTCATCCTTTTTCGGACCAAATATTTTACGCAGTACCTTATTCTCGAATACCTTAAGGCGTTGTTCGTCCTTCAAGGTTAGCGGCCACGTTTCACACCCATACAGAACTGTAGGCAAGATAATAGTTTTGTATATTCTAAGTTTTAAGTTTCTGGACAAAATGCGCGACCTAAGTAATGTTGACACCGAAAAATAACAAGCATTTCCCGCCTTTAACCGCGCCTTTATTTCCTCTTGAATTTCGTTTTTTCTAGTAATCACAGACCCCAAATACTTAAATTTCTCAACGTGTTCAAACCTATTTTCTCCTATATCTATATCCTCAAAATCTCCTCTGTTTCTATTGCTAACCATATATTTCGTCTTATCCGTATTTATTTTGAGGCCAACCTCTTTCCCAGCTGTCATCAACGTTGCTGTATTCAGTTTTATAGTTTCCGCGTCCTCACTTAATAATACCAAATCATCCGCAAACCCCAGCACGGATATTCTACCACCCAGATCTAAACCCCTTTCGGTAAATTGATAATATAAAATAAATCTATTTATTTTCGTTTGTCCCACATAACATAGTAAACCATCTGGTCACTTTATCTTAATGATAAGTATTCTGGTGGAGATTTGGTACTGTTTCACAACTGTAGAGAAAAAGACTGTTTTTCATAATCTTTTTATCATCTTCTTTATCTCCGATTTCAACTGGAATCCCGAAATACTTAAAATTTTAGCCCTCTTATACTTTTATTCCACACACCTTTCCTTTTCCATTTCATTTATACGTTGAATATCGGGACGTTACATACGTTTTTACTTCTTTCATTGGTTTTCAGAGCAATGATCATGTAGCCCTTTTGAATACGCAGATCTGAAGTGAAAATATAGTCCTTTATATATAATGAAATAATGAAAATATAGTCCTTTAATTTACTTTACATTCATCAAATATTTTATTACATTTTACTTTCGGGTCAAAATTTCGATGTTCAGCTTTCAATGGAGACCCGTCTATGCGTTTCAGAGCGTTCCTGAGTCCAAAAAACAGATTTTCGGCTATTGGTCTATATGTCTGTGCCACAATTATCACTGGAACGGGTGGACCAATTTTTTTATGTTTTATTTTGTAGGATTTCGGTGCCTGATGCCTTTATACTAAACACCTGTGCGGAATAGCCGAAAAAAGTATTTTTCTATATACTAGCGTCAAAACGGCTCTAACGATATGGAGGGGTCTATTATAGAATAGGTGAACTAGTTATTTTTCAGTAACTACAGTGATTATTGCCAAATATCATATGATAAAAAAACGTTTATAAATAGGCTATGAAAATATTTTTTTTCATTTAAAATTAGAAAACAAGAAACATTTGTAATAAACATTATGATAGGGGTGTTATAAAGGTGGACACAAATGGTTGACCGTAGAAATAATTGCAGGAGAAATTGGTTGGGGAGTGCAGTAAATGAAGAAGAAGAACACACAAATAAGAGACTTATTTAATTGTGAGCCAATTTAAGTTTTAGGCTATCAGGGGGTGTTATTTTTGAAAAAAACCCCGAAATTCCAGCATGCTCTGAAATATTCTATCTTTCTAAAAGATCAACATCGTGGTATATTTTACAATTTATTTTTGACCAACTCAATTTATCGATTGTACCACTAAATTTCATTTTGTGTCCTTCGCTATAGCAAACTTCTTCATGTAGAATATCTTTCAATATTAAAAGCGATCGGGCACTTCTGACATCTCTTAATTTTTCGTATAGCTCGAACAACTTCATTTTTCTGATTTATGTTTATATTTATGTATAATTATAATTATGATCGCTGAATGTCATATTAATAATTACTAACGATCACTGTAGTTACTGACTAAAACTTCTGACATCTCTTAATTTTTCATATAGCTCGAACAACTTCATTTTTCTGATTTATGGTTATATTTATGTATAATTATAATTATGATCACTGAATCTCATATTAATAGTTACTAACGATCACTGAATCTCATATTAATAATTACTAACGATCACTGTAGTTACTGAAAAGTAACTGATATACCTCTTCTATAAAATAGCCGATTTTGATAAATTATCCACAATTATCTCTGGGACGGGTAGACCGCTTATACTGCTTTTTTAAAATAAATATTTTGTAGAGTTTCGGCCTCTGATGTCTCGGACCCCCTATGCGCAATAGCCGAAAACATGTGTTTTACTATATACTGTAGAGCCAAAACGGCTCAAACGATTTTGACAAAAGAGTCCCTGAAGCTTGGTGAAACTTACAGTAATAAAAAAAAAATCTTCTAAATCGGACCAGTATTAGCAAAGATACTGTATTAAGCTTGACAAACCATAGCGTATTGGACATTATATTTATGCTTTATAAAGTATTTCATTCATCTTCCAAAACGGCTCACCTTTGTTTAGTTTTTCGATAACTCAATAAAAATATTGGAAAAATTTAGAAGTTCATTTGAAGGATAATTTATTTGTCTAATAAGCTAAATATATAAAAAAAAATCTTAATCGGACTAATATTAGCGATGATATAGCAAACCGAAGCGGTAAGAAAATTCGTGTGAGCAGACAACCACACATTTTTTGTTTCTAATCATTTCCAATTAATAACTCAAAATACTAAACCAAGTAGTACTGAGTTTAGGTACCTAATACTAATTACCTATAGTAGCCTACCAATATTCATGTTTTATTGCTACACCAATTTAATCGTGTTTTATTGAAAATAAACAAAAATAGATGGAGGCCTTGCCAGTAAAAAGAAGTGGATCCGCAATCAGTAAACAAGCATTTATTGATATTTTATAATGGTATATTACTGACGACTGGTTTATACATTGAAAACAAAGAACCTGTCTCAAAGAAAAAATTGAAACTTTATCCTTTAATCTATTTATAGGGTAAGGGTCTATATATTAGTCTATATAGTAGAACTGTGGTGTGGGGTGGGAGTATACTTGTCGTGCACTAAACGCAAGATTTTAAACAAAATCTGTACATATTTTACCTTGACATTTAAAAATTTGTAGTTCGCTTTTTTATTAAGCTTATCCCTAAAAATATAGTAATGTTTTATTACTTGAAGTCATCTCTAGGCCAACAATGCGTTGATAGGCCAAATCCAATTCAATAATGAAGGGACCGTAGGATGGCGCCTTGAACAATACTTACTTTCGAGGATCATACCACTTTATAAATTCAAACCAACCTGGCTAACTCTTGTCGGAATCGGACCCCCCTTCTCCACTTCATAATTCTAATCTACAGGGTTCATTTATCCATTACCACCAATTAGCTATAATAACCAAACACATGTTTATAAATCAAACCATGAATAACAACAATCTTCCAAAGAGGTATGCCACAGGTAATTCAATGAACAAGTTTATAATAACTTAAAACTTCGATAAGGTAAATTTTAAGAGAAAAAATTATTAAACATTTTCTTATATATTAAATTTTTGAATTTTTTTAAACATATATAACAAACTGTATTTACCAAATCATCTGTCTGATTTGTAAATAAGTGTAAAATATGATATAATTGACATTAAGCATTTTCTAATAACACTACACCTAACTACACGCCAGGAACAAGAAACGTACACATACCACACTATGTTTTCAAGAGGAATAATTAGGCATACAAAACAAAAAATTGTATTTCAAAAGAGTTACAGTTCTGACATTTGCGGAAGTAAAAATTTTAGGGTGAGTCTTGTTTCATTTGCTGTAGATGAATGGTTTGAAGAGAAATGAAATGTAATATCTTTACATATTTTATTTTTTCGTTTGCAGAAAGGTTTGGTTATTGGAGTATACGAAGAATGTGGAAGTAGCGCCCTAAAACTGTCACCGGCAGGAAATAAGTTTGATGTAGAAAGTGGAGGACGAATTTCAGAAATTATTAAAGGGTAAGAAATACAATTATGGAAATTAGAAAGTCTGTTCTAAATAATTAGGCTGATCTGTCTTTTCATTTTTTTTTTTTTTTTTTTTGTTTTTTGTGGATATGCGATATAAAGGTCGTAGAATAAAATTAGAACTAAAAAAATCCGAATTTCGAGTTAGCAATGTTATGTAATTGAGGAAGTGACCTGTATGTAGAATATAAGGATAACTAGTTAGCTCTCCCACTACCCGAGTATTATGAATGTTCAGTATGCTTTAATAAGAGGAGGTACTTAAAAGTGTAAAGCAAAAACTTTAAATCTGATTTTCAAACAATTTTAGTTTTTGAGTTTTATGCTTATTCTACTACGGGTACGATATCAGACAATACGTCGAATGCAAGTACTTAAATTACACTGACACTACACATCTAGGCCTTCGTTACCTTTTTATGTGCTTAAAATGTTACAAATTATAATGTATCCTTTTATACTATGCTAAGGTTAAGCTTTGGAAAAAAGCGCCCCAGCCGATATTGATCAATTAATATAAATTGTGAATCTCTTTTGTTCAGAAGCTAGAAGATAATTTGATATTATCGCAGGAATTTTATTTTTTTATCGCTTTATATTTGAACAGTATTCTTTTTTTTTTTTTTTTTTTTTAGTTTCCCTTTTAAAAAATGGAATGTAACCAGTCAGCATAGATCCATGTCATTTTGGGAAGTGCGTGGAAGTGGGACAAGGATTTGGCTTGCTCCCTCGCGTCTTGGCCGCAAAATACCGATGTTCATTTGTCACAATCTTTAACATAAAAAAAGTAAAAAAAAAAAATATCAAAATTAAATATACTTGGACTTATTTCAGAAATGTATAATAATGTCTGCAGAAGAATGATTCAATCATATGAGTTTTTCAGTTAAAATAGTTAGACACGAACATTAGTTGGAATTTGAGGAATGAAGGGTGAAAAAGAATGTTAGTCAGTAGGTATAGCATTTCCAAGTCGATTATAACGTTATCCAAATCAATTGTCACCTTTTCCACTTCAATTGTAACTTTTTCCCTTTCAAATGTAATCTTTTCCATTTTAATTGTAGCCCTTTCCAAATCAAATGTCACCTTTTCCAATTCAATTGTAACCTTTTCCATTTCCATTGTAACTTTTTCCATTTCACTTTTGAATAATTTCAGCATATTCTTCGACATTTTTTTCGTTTATTAGATAATTTATATTAAGTGCTAATTTCAAGTAATAGTGGTGGTTCATTGGGTTTACGAAGTTGCTAATGTCAAATTTAGAACAGAAATTTTGTTCGGCCACGAGCATTTCTACCTAAATATTAGTTTTCAAAATTCTTCGGTATAGGAATCGTTTACTATTCAAGGGCACTATTTCCAAATTTTCTATCGGATTTCCGATCACTCATGTGAATTTTGCATTTCCGTTACTGTTGGAATTTTTATGACACACGGATCGTTTATTAGGTTTTCAAGGAATCTGATTCCATTTCTTGGATAGATCGCGCATGCGTATTTTGCATTTCCGTTACTGTTGGTGTTTTCTATGATATAGGGATCGTTTATTAGGTTATCAAACGTTCTAATTCTGTTTTTTTAATTGAAGTTTTTATCGTGAATGCGCACTTCAAATTACTATTACAGTTGACATTTCTTTGGTACAGCAGTCCTTTATTAAGTTTTAAATAACTATATTTTCAAAATTTACAATCAGATTATTGATCGCACATGAGCATTTCTTAGTGTATATGGACCGCTTATCAGATTTTCATAGGTTTTGATTCAGTTTTTCAAATTGGATATTTTGTCGAACTAGCTCATTTCGGATATCCATTGGCTGACCTTTCTTTCGGTGAAGTTATTGTTTATTAGGTTTCATAGCACGATATAGTAAAAAAAATGTCAATTATAATTGTAATTTGAAATGTGCATGCTCGATAAATAATAAAATTTGAAAAATACTATCAGAATCCACGAAAACCTAATTAATAATTAGTATAACAAAGAAAATTTCAACAGTAACAGCAAATCGAAAAGTGCTGGTGCAATCAAAAGATCAATTAAAAAGTATCGAATCAGAACCCCCCAAAACCTAATAAACGATACCAGTACCAAAAAAAAACGAAAACTGTAATAGTTATTCGAAATGCTCATGCTCGATATTAAATGCAATTCAAAAAACGGAATCAGAACATTTGAAAACCTACTAAACGATCCCTATATCATAGAAAACTTCAAGAGTAACGGAAAATGCGAAATGCGCAAGCGTGATCCAAAATTCAATTAAAGAAATGAAATCAGAGCCCTTAAAAAGTAAACAAACAATCTCTATGCCATAGAAAATTCCAACTCAAACCATAGCAAATCCGCGAATGCAAGGTGCTTTATAAACAAAAACTTTACCGAACGCCTACAAACTGTGCGCAAACACAAAAGCATGTATCATAAGTGAAATTTCCAACGAATGGGTACAGATTTGGAATAAAAAACAGCGAAAATTTTCAACCGTTTATTGATAATTGTGCGGCCCACAACAGTACCACATCACTCAGCGATGTTTATCTTCTGTTTTTGACTCCCAGCACAACCTCTAAGCTGCAATCTCTAAACTTGGCCATAATTGAACGATTTTAGACATTTAACGCAAGGAAGTAGTGATGCAACTCTTAGAAAGCACAAGGATGGGAATCACCTACCTCAAAATTATGAACTCCCATGGCTTTTCGAGATTTCGCCTATTTTGACGAAGGTTTAGCAGTAGCTTGGATCCTAACTGACGAGGAAATTTTGACTCCGTAAAAAAAGGAGATGAAGAAGAAATTGATTTGCCGACGATTAGTTCTAAAATGGCGAAATAATGCAACTTCATTACAACGTGTGTCATTTCTTAGCAAAATGCGATGCTTGTGTAAACGTATTTTCTGCTCTGAACATACATAACGAAGCAATCGATGAGATCCGTCTTCAAGATCCATTCAAGCACCATAAGAAAATAACCGAACCTTTGATCTAACTATATCGTTGGTATTTCCATTCATATTAATACAAACTTGTATTAATTTTGTTCTTTTCTATTTCCGATTATTGGAAATCTCGATAATTTGGATATCTCGATAATTTATATTTACCTTTCGAACCCTTGACCATACGAATTATCGGGATTCTACTGTATTTTATTTTAACAATTACCTTTATTCGGTAAAATTCCAGAATCGTAACCGCAAAATGGTGGAGGTCTAGATTTTTAAGATCAGTCAGGTCCTAAAAATCTAGATGTCCATGTTGGGGTTACCATTCTGGAGTTTTACTAGTAAATATAACAATAAATAATATTTAATTAGCAAACAATAATTAGTTGATAAGATTTACATACAAATAATATTGATTAATCCTATATCATGAAAAATTGATGATTTATATAAATGATGATGGTACTGAGATGTATATCAAATAAATTACATGCTTTTAGATGAATATTTTGAGAATATCACAATATAATCGGAAGATTTATAAGATAGATAAAAATTTGGGAAGTTTGAAGGTTTTATTATTGAAAAACTTCTAGAAGACTATAATATATCAAATATGGCTAGAAATCTTCAAAATAAAAACATGTTTAATATTTTTTTTCTTTGAATTATAATTCTTTTCTATCTTTTTTTATAATTATTCATGGATAATAAAAATATTGTTTTATAAATAATAATTATTATATTATTTCATAATCTTCTTCAAAGTTTAACATTATACTCATTTGATGCATTTTCTTTGCTTTTTCATCCATTTCCTTTCCATATATCGATATTTTTCCACCGATTATCGGTGGATATCGAAATTTGGTTTTGCGATATATCAAAATATCGAATATCGATATTTTCCTTTCGATATTCCAACCCTAATCTTAACTTCAATAAACTTCTCAAATTAGGTATATAAGATTTACATATTAATATAAATAATATAATAAATTTTGGTTAACATTGGCTGATCGGAGGTGGTACTTTACTTGAAGGTCATATCAGACTTGCATCAAAAATTATATTAAAATACAATGTAAAACATCTCAAATTTGGTAGGTAGGATTTTTATATCAATTTGAATGTATTTACTAGATTTTGGTTAAAATTGGTGAGACGAAAAGAGTACTTTACTTGAAGATCATAATAAACACACCAAAAATTACATTAAAATTAAATACAGAAATCATATGGTTCGGTAATAAAGGTTACAACCGCGATTTCGTTTCCACTCCAATTAAATATTTTTATTACTTGTTTTAAGTGCTAAAATTGAAAGTAAAATACTGGTTATCCTCCTCATTTATGAGATGAACAAGTCTGCAGCAGGAGAATAAGATATAAGTTAAGTGGGTTCTTCCGCTTAAAATGTCGAAACTGTCAATTTCCAAGGCTAATGATTCCAATATCTAGTGATATTGAAGATTTCTGATGTTGTCACGGAAAACGACATATAATAACGGAATGAGACCTACAGAAACAAGAGCTTGTTTGTTTGTGTGTGTGTGTGTGTGTGTCAATAGATGGATGTTGCGATCACTAGTGTCGTTTTTGAGATCTTCAATCTTCGGAAACTAATAACCAAATTCAGGATCACTTTTTGAGCCACCGATTTATAGTTTAATAGGCGTACAAGGAAGTCATGTGTTGTCCACATCAAATATTATTTTAATATAATTTTTGATGAAAATCAATAATGACCAAGTAAAGTAACACTTTCGGTAATCATGTAGTGACCAAAAAGGGAGGTTCACAACTAGATTTTTCAACAATCCTAAATACAAAATTTTAACTTTCTACGGCTAATCGTATGTCTAACTTTTAAAATATAATGTGAGAATATATTGTTCTTATTATTCCTAATCATCATACTGTAAAGTTTGTACAAAACTTTTACGAACAACTTAAAAAAAAAAAAAAGGTATAAGTTCAACTTTGATTCTTATTTTATTTTTATTACATAAGTTATATACAGAGTGTCCTTTTTAGATGGCCCGGCTGAGTTTCTCTTGAACCGATTACGTTATAAAAAAAATAAAAAATACGTATTTAATATTTTTCAGTCTAGTTTAAAATTTAGACCTGTTCTTGAAAAATAAATAAATGGGGTCTCTCAGATTCAGTAAAACTTTAAAATTTCAAATAGAAACCTATGCCTTCCGATACATAATTTTATCGGATTAACGAAACTGAATTCAATGATGAAACGAGATTTTAAATTGGTCAATAAATTACAAATTTATGATACAAATACATTTTGTTTGTTTCGGTATTAATTCTTTTAAATTGCCTATACATTTTTTTTTTGTCACACAGGAATTAATTGGGTCACTTCGTGTTTGTTATCTTTTTAGCTGTAATTCATAATAAAGGCTTGTTTTAAAGATGTAGTGAAAAAACAGAAATAATATGATTGGCAGCGTTTACTATGCCAATCATAACCCTGCAACATCAGTTGAAGAACTGTAATAAAGAGTGGAAAATGCTTGTAGATCGATCGAGTCAGTACATCGCAATGAGCACCAGCGAAGAGTGGCTAAGAAGAGCCAACCTTTGCATCGTCGAAGAGAGTAGGCAGTTTGAACGTGAAATGTAGGTTCACCAACCTCTGGTTGTATGTAGTATGGATTTTTTTATTATTAAAAATAGCTGACAAAATGCATTATTTTGTTTAAACTTTGTACCATAACTTTGTAATTTATTGACCAATTTAAAATCTAGTTTCACCATTGATTTCAGTTTCAAAAATCCATTAAAATGATGTATCGGAAGGCATAGGTTAGTATTTAAAATTTTAAAGTTGCACTGAATCTGAGAGACCCCGAATATATTTTTTTTTGAAAAACAGGTCGAAATTTTAAACTAGGCTGGAAAATATTAAATACGTATTTTTTATTTTTTTTATAACGTTATCGGTTCAAGAGAAATTCAGCCGGGCCATCTAAAAAGGACACCCTGTATAGTAAATTCCATTTTGATATGTATGGAAAAGTAATATAAATATATAATATAAATTATATATAATATAAATTCACAGAGGAAATACATTATTCAATTCAATACCCTGGCTTGTTTTGCCGTGGCTATATGGATTGATAGGAAAGGAAGAAAAATTATGTTTTTTGCAAAAAAAAAAAAAAAAAATAATTTTTTTATTGTAAATTTTAAATGTGATTTTATTACTTATACAACCTTATGTCATCAGAAAAAAAATGTATTTTTTTTTTAATTAAGCCATATTTCTTTAATACCTTTCGTGTTGAAATTTGAATTCTGAAAACATTTTCTAAAGGACTCTTTTGGAGGACTCTTTTTTATGTCATTTCTATGCTTTAGTTATTAGAACTCTTAGAGAGGAACGAGGGGGGAGGGAGAGGCTCCCAGAACTTTAAACCTAACAATCGGTACCAACAAACATCTAGACTGTAAATATTACAAGGCCAAACGGGGGGACATTTTTCTCGGTAATCGACTGCATAGTTTAGAATTCGTCTCTTGTCATTCAGATGTTTTTTAGGAAGAGGATCAAAATGATAATAAATTTGTCAAAACGGCAATAAAGCTTCACCTTTTTACACTTTTACCGACTTTATTAACAAATGACGCTTTAACACATATAAAGTTTGTATAAAGTACAATATAAAGTATTGTACTCTATATAATATATAAAGTTTTGTACACCTATAAACACATAAAAGACACAGATTTAGTATATAAATCTTCTCGAAAAATTGATAGTGAAAAAACCACATCAAAATCGACTGACTACGAGATTTGCGATCACAAACATACACAGGCTGAATTTTTATATATACAGACATACATCATTTACCATAAAATGCATACTTTTTGAGTTATACGAAAATAAAATTTTCTTTTCGTTATAATTTTTCTCTATGCATTTTCTCGGTGATGTACTGTGATGTTTAAAAATCTCCCACGTGAACCATCTTACCTGGCAATAAAATAGTAACGCTGAATGTGCTGCAACTATATCTTAACAAAATGCAGAAAACATTCTTGATTTGGGTCTCATTTTTATATAATTTACTTTGGTATTCACCGTCGTTAGCAATGTATTCAGACCAGCTTCTCTATGAATCAGGCATTTCGTCCAAATAATCTCCGAAGATTTTTGTTTCACAAATGCTTGTACTCTTAGGAATCTTCCAGACATTGCACGAACACCATCGGCCCATTTTCGACGCAATTTTTCCACCCTATATTTGTCTCGTTTAGAAAATCATTTAAGATACCTAATAATGCAAGTACTGTTGCTTTGAGTCTATGGGTTTGCAGAATAGTAGTTCTTCTATTGCTGAAATACCATAACAAAAACGAGCATTGGCAATTAAATGAGCATTTTTATTGCTGTCCGTTGCCTCATCAAGCTGGATAGAAAATAAATTGACACGCATCTTTCCGAAAAGCTGATGCTGTACCAATTATGTATACCACTAATTAGCCGGGTAATAGTATTATTTGATAGAGGTATGGACTGCAATTGTTCGGCAAAATTATCTCCAAACATAGTTTTTACAATATCAATTTCAGATCGCAAAATAAGATCTTCACCGATGTTGTGAGGCTTTTTATACCTGCTATTATACGAAACTTTGTAAAAGGCAAGGGTAGCTTTTTCATTCATATATAAAGTTTTTTTGAAATGTGATTTTTGCTTTTCGCATGATTTTAGTTTCAATTCGAAGAATTCTCGGGGTTCGCTAACGCATTCACTATGAAGCGTTTCTAAATGCCGTTTAACTTTATTAGCTTTCATGCTGTCTGATGCCAAAAGTTTTGAGCAAATGACACATAAAGGCCTTTCTTCTCCATTTACTTCAGCTCTGGTAAATCCAAAATCTAAATGTTCTTCAAAATATTTTCTTGATTTTATCTTCGGAACCACTGTCGTCTGTGCACTTTTTGATGCTTCACATAGTTTAATGCTCGCTTACGTCCACTTCAAAATTTATCCATGATTTTGTGTATATACATTGTATATAAAACGTACTGTATAATATTGTTAGTTGCAGATAACACGCAAATTACAATATACACATACACGGTAGAGGTAAAAAGATCGACTTGAATGGCGGGAACGAGAGGCAACATTTATACCCGGCATGCAGACATCCTAGAATGTTCGAGACAAATCTATGCATTCATATTTTAAATATTAAATTGATAAATGATATATTTGTAAATTAGAATCGATAAAAGGATTATGTGATTATGTAAACTAAATTAAATAGAAATTGATATTACGATCACAGCACGATTTCTGTGAAAATTATTGTATAAGGGGAGGAGGGCGCTATGAAATTTGTGATTGAAAATTCGGTCGCAAATACTAAAAAGTTGGAGAACACTGTTTTAGACAATTAAATTAACTTTCAAATGAGCATTTAGATTTTTCAAGGAAATGTATAGTTATCGAGTTATAAAAAGACTAAACAAAGGCGTTTTTTACTTCCTTGTACGAAGTAAAGGAAGTATTGTAATCGCGAAAATTTTCGGTTTTCAGATTTCAACAACTAGTTGTGAACCTCCCTTTTTGGTCATTGCTTAATCACCGGAAGTGATACTTTACTTGAGGGTCATAAATGATTTCCATTAAAAATTATATTAAAATACTATGCAAAACTTCTCAAATTTGGTATTTACAACTTACATATTGATTTAAATAACATACTAGATTTTGGTCTAAATTGGAAAACCGGAAGTGGTTCTTTACTTGAAGGTCATATTAGATTTTCAATAGAAAATTTTTGTAACCCCCCCTCAAAATTTGAGGATGTTTTACGTTTCGAGATATGTAGAATCCAAATATCGAATAAATAAAAATCCGTCCGCAAAATTTTTTTTTTTTTTTACTTCCTTGTAGGTTGTACGTACGTTCGTTTGTACATACGTTTATATTATTATTAGCTGAGATATTGTGTAAGGAACTTCTGAGACTGATTCTTCTGGCGGCTAGTCATCCTGCTTTCTGACTTATTTATTGAGCTTCTGATTTCCTCGTATCTCCCTGTTTTATTCTTCCTGGGATTATTTCTTTACTTCCTTTAGCTTCCTTAGTCTTTCCTTTTTTTTGTTCCCTCCTGAAGTGCACATCAAATATTTCCTCTGTATCATTTCACATCACAGCTTACTTGTATTGACAGAGTTTTTTAAATTAACACTCCCAGTTCAGCACTCTCACGTCGATCATCTTGTGAAAAGCTTCAAATTTCTTTCCATTTGGTGCCTACTGCTTAATTTTTTTTACTTGGACAGAATAGAAATTTTTGAAATATTACTAAGTGGAAATAATAAACCATTGTGTAATAATTTGCAGCGTTTTATTACTTTTTTCAAGTGTTAAAATTGAGTCTAAAATACTAGTTTTCCTCCCCATTTGTGAGATCAACAAGTCTTCATCATGAGAATAAGATATTAGTTAAGTGGGTTTTTCCGCTTAAAATGTCGAAACTGTCCATTTCTAATGCTTTATCCAGTGATATTGACAGTTTTATTGTTATCATGGAACATGAAGAAATATCTTGGAAACTAGTTGCCTACTGAAGGAAAACGACATATAATAATGGAATGAGACCTCCAGTGACAAGAGTGTGTGTTTGTGTGTGTGTGTCAATAGATGGATGACGGGAAGCCGAGTGTCGTTTTTACTGCAATCTTCGGAAACTAGTAACAAAATTCAGTATCACTTTTTGAGCCACGGATTTATAATTTAATAGGCGTACAAGGAAGTCATGTGTTGCCCACATCAGATATTATTGTTATGGATATTTGTTACCTTTCAAGTAATTCAATACGAAATTTACTATAAAATGCATCCTTTTCGAATTGTGCTTAAATAAAATATTATCTTCGTCGATAGTTAAAGAGTATTAGTAAAATACTTTAGGCAAGTTTCATCAAAATCGTTAGAGGCGTTTTTGCACTACAGTCTATAGAAAAAAACATTTTTCGGATATTGCGCACAGGGTACCCGATTTATTACACAGGCATAGGGCCGACTCAATACAAAAGAAAAATATCTGATGTGCACAAGACATGACTTCCTTGTAAGCCTATTAAACTATAAATCGCTGGCTCAAAAAGTAATCCTGAATTTGGTTACTACAATAGTTTCCGAAGACTGCAGCATCTCAAAAATACTCGGCGTCGCGACATCCATCTATTGACACACATACACACACACACACACAAACATACACACACACTCTCTCTTATTTCGGGAGGTCTCATGATAACTGAAATTTCCAAGAGATTTCTTAGTGTTCCGTGACAACATTTAAACTGTCAATATCACTAGATAAAGCATTGGAAATCGACAGTTTCGACATTTTAAGCGGAAAAAACCCACTTTACTTATATCTTATTCTCCTACTGCAGCATTACTCATCTCACAAATAGGGTGGAAAAACAGTATTTTACAATCAATTTTAACACTTAAAACAAGTAATAAAATTATTTAAATAGAGTGGAAAAAAAGATTGCGTTTATAACCTTTATCACCGAAACATGATCTCTGTAATAAATTTCAATATAACTTTTGATGTAAGTTTCTAATGACCTTCAAGTAAAGTACCCCTTTCGGATCTTCAATTTCTGCCAAAATCTATTAAATCACTTATATTGATATAAGAGTCTAATTTACCAAATTTGAGATGTTTTATATTATATTTTAATATACTTTTTGATGAAAGTTTAATATGACCTTCAAGTAAAATACAACTTCCGGTTTGCCAATATTTACCAAAATTTATTATGTTGTTTACATTAATATGCGAGTCTTAAATACCAAATTTTAGAAGTTTTGCATAATAATTTAGTATAATTTTTATGAAAATCAGTAATGACCTTCAAGTAATATTCTATATACCCTTCAAGTAATATGATACTTCCGATAATCATGCAGTAACCAACAAGGGAGGTTCACAACTAGATTATATAATAATCCTAAATACGAAATTTTAACTTTATACGGCTAACCGTTTTTGAGTTGTGCGAGATACGTACGAACTAAAACTACGAACTAGTCAAAATGGATTCAGGGATGGTTAAAATGGATATTTCCGTTGAAATCTGAAAACCGAAAATTTTCGCGATTACAATACTTCCTTTACTTCGTACAAGGAAGTAAAAAGGGCGATCCGCCAGTTCAAGAGATAATCTTGTCACAGAGACTCACACCGACATACCAATGGCTGAAAATGTGTTTTTTGGACTCAAGGGACCCTGAAACGCATAGATTCGTTGAAAACTGTACATCGAAATTTTGACCCGATTGCAATACTTTTCTTACCTAGTAGCGGTAGGAAAGTTAAAAAATCCCATTAACGACGACATTTCACTTTAAACACTTGTGTTTCTATCACAGCAAAATCCCGTTTTTTTGCAACACAAAAAAAGTTTTTTTCATAAAATATTTGAAATTTATTATAATAAACTTTGAATGACAGTTATTGTAAATTTTTAGGAGAACTCAGAGATGTTTTCAAAAAATTATATTTATTCACTAAAATTGATTTTGTAAAAATCAGGTCCAAAAGAATCATCAAAGAAAATTACAAATAGCTGAGGAAACACGAACCAACGTTATTTATATTGCTAGCATACCTTACATATATTTCT
This sequence comes from Rhaphigaster nebulosa, assembly GCA_948150685.1. Lineage (NCBI taxonomy): Eukaryota > Metazoa > Arthropoda > Insecta > Hemiptera > Pentatomidae > Rhaphigaster > Rhaphigaster nebulosa. The sequence continues at coordinate 77,661,864 of OX411306.1, read as the reverse complement.
TACTAAATCCATCAATATTTAATTGTTTACTAATTTATCAATAAATATTTACTTTATTTTACAGAACAAATATGGGATTAGGGAAAACAAAAGTAATCCATAACATTGGACAAGATTATTATGCGGTGGCTGTAGCAGGGGCTGGTATAGATTCAGCTGGTTATAACGAAAACGAAACATTGGACGAATGTAAAGAGAACATAAGGATCAGTTCTGCAGTTGGTGCACAAGCACTCCAAGATATAGTAAATATGAGTTGTGCTAATTTTTCACAGGAAATACGTAGTAAACTCCATAAGTTTTCGTCCTAAGGAAGAAGGAAAGGTGAAAGAAAAAAACTGGGGTTATTGTTTTTCAATATATTTTCATCTAAATTCTTCACACTTAATACAACGCTTAGGCAACATTTCTATACCATGAAAAAAATAATTGTCTTCTTTGTTAGAAGTCCACCGCTGCTTAGACCTCTTCGTCGGTGTTAAAACTCCTCCCACGATGGTCAAAAATTAACTTTGAGAAAAGGTAGAAGTCGCTAGGGGCCAACTCTGAGGGGGAGCGTGGGTGGTAGGTTTCTTGGAATCCGCAGTCCTTCATAGCGGCCTTGGAAATCAATTCTTTGTGGACAGAGGCATTGTTAGGAAGTCTAACACCTCTGCTCAACTCCCCCCGGCTTTTATATTTGATGGCGTCTCACAAGTGGTGAAGTAGGGTGGCATTCACTGTGGTGCTCATTTTCTTAAAATAAATCAGCAGTATTCCTCTACAATCCCAAAAAATGGTGGCCATTACGTTTTTTGTCGACTGCGAGACTTTTGCCTTTAGCGGAGGTGCTTGTCCTGGCCTTCTCCATTCCATGGACTCCCTTTTACTGAGTGAGTCATAGTATAGAATCATTGTCTCATCCCCAGTTTCAATTGAGTCCAAGAAATTTTTTGGGTCGGCATTATACCGAAGTAAAAATTCATTGCAGCAGCATACACGTTCTTCTTTTAGAATAGCCGAAAGAATTGTTAGAACCCATCTTGCTCATATGCAAATGTACTTTAATGATTATCAGTACACTAGTTTTTGAAAGCCCCAATTTTCCTGCTTTGGTCTTCAGCCTCCGATCAGACAGCAATTCAGCTTTCACAAAGTCACCGAACGGTTTTCGATATTAAACATTGTTAAAACGCAAAGATTCCTTCAACGTTAGATAAGGACTGACAGGACTGAGGAAGCGCGGGTCATGGGTATGGAGAGTGCAGGCATAGACGTGCACGGCGGACAAATCTCAGCCAGTTTGAAGTAGGGGAACGAGGATAGGCCGGAAACTTATGGACCTTACTACGTATATCGACGGTTTCAAAGCAGAAAGGCGTAAGCGCCAAAACCAAGAAACGGAGATTTTGAGTGAAAAAGGTTAGTTAAGCCATACTTGTTTCATCTCTCCTAGTGAAATACAAAATCACTTCTTTAATTTCTCGATTTTTTTGCACTTTAAACGCAGTGTGATTGGAATGAACAATCGTTTACGTAACTTTACACTAAAAATCTCCATTTTGTGGTTTTTCTTACGCCTTTCTGCCTTGTCACTGTCGATATGTTCTTTCTTCTTTTCGTTTAATAATAAAACATCGAGATTTATCTCACAAACATAACTTGGTAAATCGATACTGGTTTATTAGCTCGTCCATTCGCCTAACGTTTTATAAAAATATTGATACCAAAATTAATGTGATGGAGTTGCGAAGAGTAATTTATAATTAATTATTACTAGGCTGTACTATCTGAATTTGTCATATTTATTATTAAGAAGTTTTATTAGGTACGTCCAGAAAGTAAGAGTACTCAATTTTTCTATTTTAAAAAAAAATTACAGGATTTTGTTGGTAAATATGACAGCTAGTATCGACGTAGTCATTTTTCTATTCTATGCAGGATTTGAGCCTTGGTACAAGCTTTTTGAAGCCCTACTCAAATTCTCCCACCATCTGTTTCTTACAGTAAAAGGATCTTTTGTTTCACCTCCTCATCGAATGAATTTTTTTTTGAGTCCTCTGTTTGGAGAAAAGATGAAAGCCTGAATACACCATATCAGGGAAATTTGCGAGGTCCTTCCAAATGTCCCAACCGAATGAGTCCAAAATAGAGATGGGGATTTTTTTTGTCCCGGTTAAAACCGGTTATCCGCTAATAATCTAAAAACAACAAAAAACAAATATAATAAAAAATAAAACGGATTTGAAAAAGAAAAAAAAAGGCATAAATATCAGTATCGAATGGGTAGTGTTTTTTTTCTTTTCAGTTTCCGTGGAGATCATTAGACGATTGTAGAACGGTTCCAACCAATCTAGCTTCAATTCTCGTCCAGGCGCGAATGTTTATTTTTTTAAAGAAATTTCTATTGAACTTTCTCAACGTGATAATCACGAGAAAAATAGATGAAAAAAATTGTATATGTTTTAGATAAAATTGTTATGGATCAACCTGGTGAAAAAATAAACATGCCGAATGATGTTTTTTTCACGTTTAAAATTTTTTTGAAGTAAAATAAATTTTCCTTTTTAAGTAAAATAAAAAATAGTACGTAATAAATAGCGTTTAATTGTACAGAAAAAAATGAGTTTTAAACAATTGAAATCGGTCAACAACTTTTCGTAGAAAAAATTAATAACCGTGAAATATGGCCATTTTATTACAGAGCTTATAATTGTCGCATTTGTAATTATTTTGGGCCTTTGACTGTGGATTTTCTTAGTGCCTATCTACAATGAAAATTTGATGCCAAAAAAATTATTACTTTTCTCGGAAATTGAAAAAATGTATAAATTGGTGTTTTCGAAAAAAGATTTGATCAAGGACGAAAATGGTTCTAGAACGATTTTCCAATTTTCCGAACGATTTTCTTCCCGAGAAGTTTCTTTACAACACTATTTTCATGAAATACATGTGAGGTTCGATTCAATTCCTAAAAAAAGCGTTTAACCATTGGGCTCATTCTAGCTATCACTGCTTTTGGCAAGGTCGCGGAGGAAAAATGAAGAAGTGCGGGGGAAGCTCTCTGACGGCCAATAAAAACCGCTATAGGAACATTTTGGCCCTTATTCAAATTATTTTTCGAAAATGCCAGTGTTTATATTTTCTCAATTTCCGAGAAAAGTAATATTTTTTTTGGTAGATCGAAATTAACAAAAGCCACAACTTAAGGCCACACACAAGTTCCTGAAACAGTTACAAGCCCCATGAAAAAATGTCCAAAAATGGCCATATTTCGCGGTTTTTAATTTTTTTTGCGATTTTGTTATTAATTAAAACTCATTTTTTCTGTTTCGTTGAACATTATAACGTACTATTTTTTTTATTTAAATAAAAATCACATTTTAAACGCGAAAAAACACTATTGCTGTTGCTACCGATTTTATCTAAGGCATATACAATTTGATTATACTATTTTTTCCTAATTATCGCGTTGAGAAATTTATTTCAAAAATTGAATATATTTACTTTATCGGGTCTGGACTATTACTAGAGATGGACAAAGTCATTTGTTTTGAGGAATCGTTCCTTGGTTTTTAATGAGTTTTTTATTTTTTCAATTTGTATATTGAGCGACCATCTTCAGCATGATACCACAACTGTTCACGCCTTTCAGAAACACGTTATAAAATTCATTAAAGAAACACTGCCCAATGTATTAAACGCAATTTATTTTACTGATGGTTCCTTATGCCAGTATAAATATTTAAAGAAAATTAGTCAAGGTCTGTAGTCACAAAACTGATTTTCAGTTTAAAGCTGGGTGGAATTTCTTTGCCTCAGTGCATGGAAAAATCTCATGTGACGACATTGGAGGAACAAAAAAAAAAGAAAAATTACTAATGCAAGTTTGCAAAGACCTGTTGAAGATCAAATACTAATAATATAATAAACGATATGTGTAAATTTTGCAATGAATACTTAAAATCTATTAAATTTATATTAGTAAGGAAAGAAGAAGTTTTCAGAAATTTTGATTTACTTCAATCCCGTTTTGATTCCTTGCTAATAATTGGAACAAGAAGTTTTCATAGGTTTGTTCCAATTTCAGAAGGTATTGTTAGTTGTTATGTCGTGTCAAACTCTGACACATTTGAAGACCACTCAATTTAAAATTGCCACCTAATAATCCTTCCGCCAAAGATGATGAATGATGAACAGTGGTGGATTGGTGAAGCACTCGACATTAGTCCAGAGAATAATGATGTATTAGTCAATGACCTATGTTCTAAGTCCTATGTTTACAAAGGAAGTTAAATCCGCTTGAATTAACAATTGAAACCGAGCGTTTTTATGCAATTACAAAAAAACTTTGTGAAGATATGTCAAAGTTTCTAATAAACCGGAATCCAATATAATGAAAACACAAGTCACAATATTAAGCTATTGCGTAGATAAGGTTAATCAAAAATAATAAAGGCGTCATATAAACATTACCTAACAGAAACAAAATTCAGTGCGATAACAATTCAGATAACAAAAATATAATTTTATGTAATTAATTATGCCATCTTTAACCTGATACAAAATTAAGGTCATATCTAATTTCATCATTTTTTAAGTATATATTTTTTTCTTGAAAAACATTAGTTATTAATTTTAGTAAGTAAAATATTCCGTGCACTATTTAAACGTTACCTGCTTGCTGTTTGCTTAACGTGTTTTCCCAGTTAACAAGCTTTGACCAAGCAAATAACCAAGTAACCTTTTTCTATACTATAAACCTCTTCTAAAACACTGTAACTTTTGTGACTTTCAGATTTTAAATTCCAGTCCCATTGGAGATATTAAAGATTAAGTTTTGAAAAAAATTGAAAAAATCATAAACTATCAAGGATAAATTTAGTAGAATTGATATTTATTCTGGTTGACCTACTATTAAGGACCTACATTCCACACTAATAATAGGTAAATTATTTATAGCATTCCTTCTCCTAGAAAAAATAGTTTGAAAACGGACATTTTTAAATTTGAGGGTTAGCGTTCAAGTCAGTTTTTATTACAGATTTAGGAGTAAAAAAAAAATCGAATATACTAAGAATAAATTTTAAATGTTAGCTTATAAATAGGCCTTTAAAATGCTGTTTGTTTGATATTTCTAAGTCATATAGTTTTTGAACTATCGACGAAACCGCAAATGCTCGTATTTTGTGTTTTCCCCCATATTCCAACAATCTTTAACCAATCAAATAAACAAGTAACGGTTTTATGTAATATAAATCTGTTCTAAAACATTGTAATTTATGTGAATTTCAGATTTTTAACTCCAATCCCATCGGAGATATTAAAGCCCAAATTTTGTAAAAACCAAGAATACATTTAGTAGGGATTTGTAATTATTCTGGTTGGTCTACTGCTAGGGATCTACTTACCACACTAATAGGTAAATTGTTTATAGCACTCCTTCTCATAGAAAAAATGGTTTGAAAACGCAATGTTTTTTAATTTGAGCGTTTTAACGCAAGAAACAATGTTTTTTAATTAATAACTTTAATTTTTGAAGTTTACTTCAGTTCAATTTTTATCATATTACAAGTTAGAACAGATTCAATGCATTAATAATAAGTTTTTTATCTTAAAGCGTTACCTTAAAATGGCGTTTATTTGATCTTTCTAAGTCATATAGTTTTTGAACAATCGACGAAACCGCAAATGACTGCATTTACTGAAATTTATCGGTAGAAAAACGTCAGCCATTTATAAAAGGTCAAGGAAAAAATAATTCTTTAACAGTTTTTATCTCTAATAAAAATAGCCGAGTTTGCATAACTGGGCTCAGTTGTAACAAAGTACAACGCAGTTGAAAGGGAAATCAAGAACAGAATAATATTGGCTAACCGGTGTTACTTTGGACTGCGTAGACACCTTGTGAGTAGCCATATCTCCAGACAAACGAAGACACAGCTTATATAAGACCATCATACGCCCAATACTCCTTTATGAGTCTGAAACCTGGACTCTTTCGAAGAACAGTGAAAAGGAACTTCAGATCTTTGAAAGAGAAGTCCTCCGTAGGATACTAGGAGGAAAGAGAATAGGAAATGAATGGAGGAGAAGAAACAACCAGGATATCTACCGAGAGGGCAATGTTGCCCAAATTCTACGCACAGGAAGGCAAAGTTGGGCTGGACATGTGGCCCGAATGGGAGGCGAGGAGATGCCAAGGAAGCAGCTGACAGAGCAGCTCTTCGGGCGAAGATAGAGAGGAAGGCCTAAGCTTAGATGGTCTGATGGAGTGACAAGTAACGCTCGAACTATGCTCGGCATCAAGGACTGGATGGTGGCTGCCAGAGACAGAGACGCTTGGAGGAAGTTGGTTGAGGAGACCAGGACTCGTCACCGAGTTGCAGCGCCGATTGATTGATTGATATAATATATCTTAAATTGTAACCTGTACTTATAAATAATAATAAATTATGTAGATTTACAAATTATACAATAAAAGGGAATAATAGTCAAATCAATATAATTAAAGTTTCAACAAGGACCGAGAGAACGATAAGGACCGAGTGAATTAGGAGACTGATTGAACTAGAGGAACTATTGAACGAAAAGGACCGAGTGAAGTAGTGAACTAAGAAACATGTTTCTTTTAGTGAACTAGTTCAAAAGAACTGGCTCGTTCCGAAACTACAAATTCCTACCCGTTAGACGCCTATTACACTAGACAACTGACGACCAGTCACTATAAAAGTTGACTATACACGGCTGACCTGGACGACCAAGTTGCCTAATGCAATAACCCTATAATTAACGGGAAGACTTGGTTGCCCTCTGGTCGCCGTCTGGTGGTCCGACCGCTGTCTTGAGAAAAATTAGCCTTGGTCGCCAAGTGGTTGCCAGAGTCGGGGGCAAAAGCATACTCAATCCGCAATGGTCAAAGTCTTCCTCACGTACCTCTTTATTTTTCTATCTAATTAATTATGTTATAATCATATATGCCAATAATGACAAAATTCAATTCTGATATAGTTCGGTGTGGCATCGATAGTAGCCATAGCAAATAATACTGGACTAATAGACGCAATAATTATTTAAGGAAAAAACCAGATTTTGGGAACTACTACCAATTATTATATAAAAGCAAATTTGAGTTGAAGATGAAAGATGAATGAATATTTCGGAACGTCTGTTTGATTGGAATAAGGATGTTAATATTATGAAAATAACGATGTATTTAAGAGAAGTTGAGTGTGTTCACAAAAAACATTATAATATTTTATTTTTATTTTTTATTTTATATTACATCAACTCTCGATAATAAGAAATTCAAGGGACTTCAGAAGTAGAACTACAGATTAATTTCAATATTGTGTTAAACAGAAAACCGTGTACTTGATAGTTTTGCTAATTTTAATATTTAGGTAGGGTTTAGAAAATAAATTGTGAAATATTACAATTTGTCTCAATTATGAACATTAAGTAATAGTTATATAGGAATTCATTCACACCACTGAGAATATAAATAAATTAAGTAATAGCAAAATAATAAATAAGAAAAAATAAAATTAAACTTTAAACAACTACTAAATAACGTTATACCAATATTTTAAATTCAGGCATACTCATATGCACTATTTACCATCAGCCAGGGGAGCCAGGGGCTTGTCCCTTCATAAGTGAAGGTAATTGCAGTATTCCAGGAGATCCTAGCCACTAGTGCACACTGGATCAAACCAATGAATTATTCTGGACATCAGCCAAAAAGTAAAAATTGAATTTTAAGCCATCTTTCAATTCAGCCCCCTATAATTAAAAATGATTTATCGAGATTTTCTATTTCCGAACTCTACATTTTATCCGTGGCCTTGAAATCAACAAAATAATTAATTGGCCTGTTTCGCTCCAAAATACCGTAAAATATGTGTCATTTTATAATTATGTGTCGTTCTGAAATTAGGTATTTTTTACAATTATGCTAGTTTATAATTTAAAATTAGGTTAGCTTAGGCACTAAAAATAAATTAAAATAATCTCAATCGCCGAGAGTTTTCCTTTTTAAGTATATTAGTGGGATTTATTTTTAAACTAAAAAAAAAAATATTTTTTTAAATAGGATTTAAATTAAGCTTAGGTTAGGATATGAAATAAAAAAAATAAAAGGAGCCCTCTTATGTATTAGACTATTATCGCCAAATGTATTAGACTATTGCGGATCAAGTGAAGCTTTGCTCCCAACTCATAGCCGGCGACCAAGTTGCCAAGGGTAGTATGAATCTTACTCGTTAAGTGTTTATTAGTTAAGTGTTAAGGTAGACTTTTGATGTTACTGCCCACTGTTCCGGCTGGCAGTTGACTACTGCTTTAAGGGAATAGAACAGGGCATATTTTGTTGGCACTGCTCGGTAGCTCAGGTATGACGTCATATCCACACTGATTTATCTTGATCTCTCCAGAAGGAGTCTGATGGTCGGCAGTACGACGGTTCTAGGTTATGTTATCATATCAAAGAAGAGTTTTGATGATAACGCCTGAGTTTTCCTGTTAGATTTATTTTTTGTTCGTCATGTGAGACAAAATTAGATTAAAAATTATAATAAATTTTAACAAAACTTCAATTTAATCAATTTTGTAGGAACGAAGTAACAATAATATTCATTATATTTTAGATCTTATAATAATGAAAAAAATTCTCTTTAAAAAGGGATTAAAATATAAATCCAATTAATATTAAGTAATGAAAGAAATTTTCATCTCAAATATATATTCAAATCCAAACATTGAAAAATCCAAATGTATTTTAATGATAAAGATAAAACATTATTTGTTGACGTATAGTATATTTTTACTGAAATGATCGCACGAATAACAGCCATTACCTACTGTCTACAATAATAATTTTTTAAATTTTGTTTCTACTATTTATTTACTATAATTTAAAAATGTATAGAATATACAACAAATATGATATTAATGACATAAAACTTGATATCAGCTTAAGAAGGAGCCTATCCATTGGTACCACTTCGATGACTATTCTATGTTAGGAGGTCACGCGCCAATCTTCTTTTCAGACTCTCCGGAGGATTATCGGGAATAGCTTGGGATGGAAGGTTATGAACGAGTGAGTTTGTGTGAGCAAGAGGTTTGTAATTAAAGGAGGTTTATCTATTTTGTATCAAATTTCTAACAAAGAGTATATTGAGGTCTTAAAGGATAATTTTATTTGTGACATAATAAAGAGAATTAAGGATTTTTCGAAGGATTTGGGATTATAAGGATTGGATACGAGAAGAATTCGATAGTTTTCTGCCGTCCCAAAGCTCAATTCCGTATGTCTAATGGTAATTTATATGAGTTTTTTGTAAAGAATTGGAAATTTAGAGTATTTGTCAAATAAGTGTTGTAATAATCGGTATCTGAGAGCAAATTCCTATCGTTTCACTCTTGTATGAGGATTACATTTAAGGCCTTAAATCAGCTGGATATATAGGTAGCGGATCTGTTCGACAGGGATAAGTGGAACATTATTAAAGGACCTGTTGGAGAGGAAGTAGTGGGTTTGTGACGAAGGATAAAAGTGATTTGATGAGATTTATTTTAACTCTGCTGTTTTGACACCATTTCTAGGGACGTTATATGTGACTGCAGGGTTTAGGATGCAAGAGTTGGGTCATTATTCACAGATAACACACAGGTGTCATAAGGGTGTGTAGTGAGGACAATTCTAGGATGGATTGGAATATCAGCTGTATAAACCGTATAGTGAATGGCACCTAGGATAATACCTTGAGGGACACCAGCGGACTGAGAAAAGAGAGACGAATAAGCAAAATTATGGTTAACTTTGAAGGTTCTGTCAGTGAGGTAAGAGCGGATTAATAGGAAATTTGTAGGGGAAAATGGGAAAGGAATTGAAGGAGTTTGTAAAGCAGTCTCTGGTGATTGACTCGGTCAAGAAGTAATACATTTAAAATCAATGATACTAATATTTAAGCCTAATATTTTTATTTACTAATATTTTAAACTAGAATGTTTAGTGCGAGGGGAGTAGGTCGATTCGCTGAGCAGTTTCAAAAATTATTACAAGCACTAACAGTTAGCGGTAACGGTTGGTAAGCGCTGTTACAACATGTACTGAGGACACTACCAGCGAAAATATTCTTTAATTAAGGCTGCAATAGAATGGCATTTCAACTATTATTTTGATCCAAAACTATATGTTACATTATATTATAAAAACATCTCGTTATAAATGGAATAGTGATTGTATTAGTATGTAAAATTGATATTTTTTTTTACTTAGGTATTTCATTTTTGTTTGACTAATTTCAACTATTATTTTTTATCAAAAACCATGTTATGTTGTAAAAATATATCGTTTGGAATTGGATAGAGTGGTAAAATTAGTATTGTGATTTTTTAACAATAAAATTATCTTTGAAAAATTATAAACTCATAAACTCTCCCCTTTTTTCCTGACTGAATACAAAAAGCTGAAAAATTCATTTTTTTCTCAGAAATTTAAAAAATACAGTTCTTTTAAAAACAAAACAGCCAAAAATCGGTTATTTCAATATTTACTTTGAGCAGAAAAAAATCGGTGGGTTAAACCGATGGTAAAAAAACCCGTAATAGCAGATATTTTCCAATAAACGCCATCTCTAATTCAAAAGCGCATTAGTGGCGTTAGGATTGTGGCCGGCCGGCGTTGTGCAACAAGCACAACATTCTTATGTGCTTCGTCAACATTCCCCTCCGTTTGTTTTGAATTGATCTCTTGAGATTTTATAGGGTCTCACAGTATTCATGGGCAATTTTTTCCACTACCACCAGCTATTTTTTTAAATATTGTCTTTATACTAATTTATACTATAATTTATAGAATGTGTGCTTGTCTTCCGATAGTTTATGGCTGATTTTTTTTTTTTTTTCAGTGTGATTGTAATCATTTATTTTTAATATAATTGAACCCTTGAAGCTTGCTGGTTTTTAAAAGAGCTGTACAAAATATTTTGTTCTGGTTCCTTATCTGCTTCTAATAGACCGAGAGCCCGTGCAAAAAAAAGTGTCATTAGCTGAAGAAAGTTTTTCCAAAATAACTCGCTTTCTGTGCACTTGCGGTAAAATTTTATTGTTAGCAATTTCTAAGAACGTTAAATTTCCTGCAAGTTTGTATAAGATATTGTTTTAATATTCGGAATAGGGACTAAATTACGGGACCAAACATGAAAATCTGCAAAAATGTCCAAAAAATTCAAAAAGTGGATATATCAGTGGTTCCAAATTAGATACGATTTATTTAAAGCACACATAAAACTATCAGAAGGGGGCGGTTTCAAAATGTTGGCCAAAAAAAAATCGAATTTTTAGGAATTTTTTTGTTTTTGTATCTACAATTCCTAAACGGTATGCAAAAGTTATGTATATTATATTAAAGAGCATTAAATTTTGCGTCTAAGGAGAGGGTCGAAAACTTGTATTTTCTACAAGAGGGGTAATACGTACAACATACCTGAAAATTAAAATTACTCTATTTTTTGCTAACCAAACTGGGCTAAAATAAAATAAGAGGTGTAATTGACCGAATTTGAAAAATTTAGCGCTCAATGGATGCAGAATTTGATGCTCCACAATATTTATTTCAGGGGTTTTTGTCTTAGAGAACTCATTTCTAAGCCGCAGACATTACTCTCATTCAGACAGCCGCATATATAGTACTCTTTCTCTGTTTTTTCTATAATTGTAGTTTATGGCCGTGGTTTTCGACCACACCAGTTATTATGTTGTGCTCATTAGACGCCATTTTTTCAGTTAGCATGATCCGACTGGCGGACTCCTATTTTTTTAATGCCAATACTATAAGGGTTTATGAAATCGCTATCAGATAATGACAATTTTTGCACGGGCTCTCGGTCTATAAGTAAAACTGGGACTCCAACCCTCTCTACTAGTCTATCTTAAGATATAAACAAGACTGTCACAAACAAGTAACCTTACAATGCTTTTATATGATTTTATACTCTCAGGGTTGTAAAGAAATATTGGTTGATGGATACACAAATGCCGAAGCAGCTGCAGAAGGTTCAGCGTTAGGTGTTTGGAGATATCAAGATCTTAAGTCAAAGGATCATCAATTGACAGAACCTAATTTATCATTATATGACGATCCAGATGAGTAAGTTGGTAAATCTTTCCCTATTTTAATTGAAATATTGTATTTCTAATAGAATTTCAATAAAATATGCTATGTAATAACTTATTCTTAATGAAAACAACAAAAATTCTTCCATATTTTGTCAACAGCTTATTTCTAATACCTACATCTGTCATGAATCTCGAGTTCATCGATTATGATCCCTCTTACTTATTCTGTAAAAAGTTAAAGAAAGGAAGGATTTCTTATTCCTAATTAACAAGTTCTAAAACACCATTCTTCACCATAAATTCCCTGATAGTCGCACCAAATATTTTAATGAACTTTCTTATTCAGAGACCTTTAGATGAGATATAAAATTTCATAACAATAGGGCAGTTCTTTTCAAACTACAGATGCTCCACCTTTAGATTTGTATAACTTTTTTTTACTAGTTATTCCCTACTTTTTGGGGAAATCTCTCACTTCTGGTAAAATTGACCAAAAAAGAAAATGCTATCAAAGATAAAGAATATTAAAAATAGCTGATATTGATGTATTTTTGCTTGCTGAACGCGAAAATCACCATGAAAAAATTTAATTAACTCTTAACTCTGAGGAACAGCTATTTAGTGACTATTTAAATAACAATTTTTGGTCTGCGGGAAATTCAGTCAAAATTTCATTATTGTCAAGATTCGTGGATATTCAGAAAAATGTCCAAAATGTGCCTATGGTCTATCTGAAAAGTGTTCTTCTCTCTACTTTACTCACCAAGTGGGATTGATAAAGAACTTTGTTACAGCTTTGATTCACGGCGATCACCAAATTTCTGCTCCTTAGGTTCCTACTGGTTTATTTCTTTGCTGAACTTGGTAGATATCTTTTATAAAGTATTCTGCACGTGTCCCTTTCTCGAAACACTCCAAATGCTTATTTGGAAGATAATCTAATTATCTAAACTAAAACCAAAGCAGTATGGAAAGTCCTGTGAATAGACAAACCAGATATTTTTGAAATATTAATATTTAGAAATAATAAACCATTGTGTAATGATTTGTAGCGTTTCCCTCTCTCACCGTATTTTTAAACAATATTATGTACTATTTTTATTTTTCTTTAACAAATTGATTTCACATCTTAAACGTGAAAAAACATTTTTCGGCACCTTCGTGAATTTTTTTCACCATGTTTGCTACATACCGATTTTATCTAAAATATTTTCAATTTTTTTCTATTATGTTTCTCCTAATTATTAAGTTGAAAAAGTCCCGCGACAATTTATTTAAAAAAGTAAACTATCGGCCTGGACTATAGTCGTAGCTAATTGCGGCTAGTGAGAGTAATCCAGTAAAACATTCGGTACTCGTTACTCAGAGTACTTTTTGTCCATCTCTACTTAATATTTTGAATAAATCATATAATAAATTATATGATATATGCAAAAATTATTTCAATCTTTATAGTTCGCATTAATGATTTACTAAATTATATCATTTATTCTGCCATTCTTGTATAGTCTCTACATTTTTATTTATACCATTGTATTTTTTCATATTTTACTTTATCATACATTTTTTTTAATATTTCACTTTTAATACATTTTCATTATTTCAATATCTATATTTTATGTGTAAAGTGAGTATAACGGATTTCATAACGGACACTTATGGGGAATGATATTTTGTCCACTAAAGGGAAGGTGAAGGGAAAAAAAAAAGAATTTTTTGAGAAAAAAAGGAGAAAAATATAATTATACATGTTTAATGATATAATGCAAGACATAAAAATCGGAGGCGGTGCGCGCATCACACAACTTTCCCTTACCATCCTATAATAATAATAATAATAATAACAATCTTTTTAACATAATTTAAGAGATTTTAAACACTACTCATAAAATAAACTCAGCAGAATGCACTTCTTAAAGTTTTCTCTCACAAAAGTACAATTTATTTTTTCAACAATTTTAATACGGATCAGCTGTTTGGGACATATACGAAGGAGTCACGCTTCAGGCCAGTCTCAAAATTTTACCTATTTATAAGTGTTGTTTATGCTTTTATAAACTTTATTATGTGCAAATTGGACAATTTGAGGGGGCGTGTTCCATTACTTAATAGAAAGCTGAGATATTTATAAGAAGTTAGGCGATTATTCGATTATTAGGCGATATCGACAGACCTTACAATGTCCTCACTTTTTTTTAATATGATACAACCGAGTCAGAAGCAAATAGAATTGGAAAATAGCCAAAAAGAACTTAAAAGCATAGGTTTGAGATTAGTTTCGCCTATGTATTTTCTCAGAGCCGGATACCAAAATCCAAGATTGACCCATGTTCTCAGTTTCCGACGGTAAGTTTACATCCCACCTGAGGACCTTAGTAAACTATCATCATCCTTACTAATAAAGTAGGATAATGTCTCTTATCGATTTTTTTTAGTGAAGACATTGTCACTTGTTTCATTTGTAAGCAGCAGGCTCATATATCAACTGATTGTCCTGAGCGCGAATGTGGCGATGGCATTGAAGAATTTGAGAGTACTGAAAAAGATAGTATATTAATAAATTTAAATTGCCATATAATTGAAAAGAAACAAGTGCTGATCGCTCCCTACTAGATACACCTAATCACATGTTTTCTAATCACAGTATTACCGTACAGCCAGCTCTGGTCAGTTGCCATGACGACGCTCTCATCTCAACACAAGAAGAAACAGCTACCTGGTAACTATGGCGACAACAACCTCAGTAATGAAAGTAATGCTGAGATAATAGTTGTAGATATTAGCAATAATTTAATTATATCCCCTACGGCAATTTTTGGAATCAAACGATGTCACTCTAGCCCTCCTCCTTCCACCATATCTACTGTGGAACTAAATCTAACGTTAGATTCTCAAGAAGACATTGAAAATATTATTAATTTTGAAGAAGTTCCACCGATGGCAGCTGCTCAGTCTGGTAGCAAACAATCCAAGAAATTTTAAAAAACGGGTATAAATTCCGGAACTAACCTTGAAGATGTCCAGAAGGCAATTGAAGAAAACAAGCAGAAATATCTAGTATCATTCCATAATATGCTAAAGTTGACTGAAATGTCGTCAAATACGAAAAATTTCAATAAATTAGTTCAGGAGACAATACAGAGGACCTTAGGAATATGCTAGTAGACACTTAATGTCTTATAACAGATCGGCGTTCAAAATTAAAGATACCAAAGCTTCTGAAAAAGAGATGGGACTCAATAGATAATGTAATGAACGCGGAGGATAGCACTGACAACTAATTAGTAACTACAAAATTGTACCTATAAATCATATATTTTTTATATAATTGTAGATGATGATAAAAACAACAAAAACACTAATTGTACAGTGGAATAAATTGCTAATAACCGAAGAAAATCCAATTTGCTGCTGTTTGCAAGAGACACATTTTTTAGATTCTCAAGTAGTCAATTTAAAAAACCACAATATCTATCGAAAAGATAGAACAGATGGCAAGTCTGCCTGGGGAGGAGTAACACTAATTATGAAAAAATATGTTTTTTTTTTACCAATTAACATTCAATGAAATCTAAAAGTTGTAGCCGTAAAAATATACAAACCTGAACCCATTACAGCTCGCAATATCTATATACTGCCAAATCAAGACTTCACTGCCAATGATCTCCAAGCAATAGTTGACCAACTTCCAAGACCAGTCGTCCTCATTGGGGACCTGAATGGTCACAACAAATAATTGGGTCCCACATTAGCCGATTATAAAAATATAGGTAGTGAAATTGAGAAATTTATAGATAATAATAATTTTCTAATCCTAATTAATGACGGTTCTCCAACTCATTTCTGTTCAAATAGCTCTCTATCCGCATTTGACTTATCTTTTGTGAATGTTAATTTATTTCATAAAGTTTATTGGAGTGTGAAGGATTCCTTATACGGAACTGATCACTTCCCGATCAACATAAAGTTTGACAGTAATACAAATACTATATTAAATGGAATTCCGAGATGGTCGTTCAAAAGAACAAACTGGAAAGATCTTTCATCAGTAATAGAAGAAGAAATTTTAAGAAGGCAAGACTCAACTATTGATGTGGAGGAAAAAGTTACTCTCTCCAACCAAAGTATACTTGATTTGGCGAAGAAGAGTATTCCATACAAAATATTCATCAACAATAGACGCCTAGTCCCTTGGTGGCACGAAGATTGCCGCATAGCAGTAATGAATAAAAAAAGGGCATTTAATAAATTTAAAAATCCAAATCAACAGAAGATTTAGAGGGTCCGTAAAAAAAAATCATGGATGAGCTACGTTAATTCCATCAATAGTACCAGTATCATAAAAGAAGTGTGGAAAAAGTAAATGATATTCAAGGATCGAATAGCATTGAGTCTGTTTCGGCGATTGAGACTGACATTCGTATTATAAGTGATCCAATTAAAATTGTTGAATCTTTAGGGGAATACTTTTCTTCCGTGTACAGAAAACTATAACCCAAGTTTTCTTCAGTATAAGGGAACAAAAAAAAAATACTTTATTGAATTTCACACTCAAGGTTCTGAAAATTTTAATCATCAATTTAGCCTAACCAAAATGAATAATACTCTGAACACATGCAAAGATGCCCCACCATAGGGCTCGATCAGATTCCAAATATTTTTCTAAAAAAGCTGCCTTTCATTGCTTTTCATTCTGAAACCTGGAGAAAGGCAATAGCTATTCCAATCGAGAAAATCCCCCAAAATATAAATGTTAATAACTACCGACCTGCATCTCTACTCTCTTGCATTTCAAAGCTATTCAAAAAAATAGTCAATAATAGACTGGTGTATTTCTTGGATACAATAAAATTTATTTTAACCTCTCAATGTGGCTTTAGAAAACACCGCTCTACTATCGACCATATAACGAATCTAGAAAACGAAATTCAGATTGCTTTCTCTAAGAAAGAACACATGGTAGCTGTCTTCATCGATATAACAAAAGCGTACGACATGATGTGGCGATATAATGTGATCGGTACGCTGTTACATAATGGTCTCTCTGGATGATTGTTGACATTTATCAACAATTTTCTTAAAGAGAGAACATTTCAAGTTAAAATTCGACCCAATCTGTCTCAAACATTTCAATAGAAAAACGATACATCCCAAGGATCCCACCTGAGCTTAACATTGTTTCTAATAGCTATAAACAGGTCGGTACATTTTACATTGGACTATGAGGCTCTTAAGGATGCAAGACAAGATTGTAACATAGGTAACCGGCTGGACATCACTCTTGGCGATACCGAAATTACTGATTAATTGAAAATTTATTCAAGTTTCTTCACCTTTTCTAGTCAATTCAAGAAAAATGATAAAACAAAACAATATGCGTTGTGTTAAAAGTACCTATAAATTATATGTAAAGTGTATCTAAAATGTAAAATCTTCGTAGCATACCAATGGCCCTCTATGGGTAGATGCATTTGAAAAATAAATAAATTTTAATACGACAATTCTGTAAACTATATATTTTTGGTTTGTCAAGCTAAAAATATATTTTAAAAGAATCGGTTTAGTTTCCTTGGAAACATTATAATATAAAAACAGAAATTATCAAGTTAATTTCTATGAATAGCTGTTACCAATATTGTGTAAAAGTGGTGAAAAAATTTCATATTCTAAAGTAGATTTTTTCACAGTTATTTTGTGAAATTTGTTGCTCCTGGTGTTGCGATTAGTCCCAAACATCTCTGCTCTTTATAGGACATAAACTTATCCAAAGGATTTTGCATTTTGATATCAAAGACTGACCTTGTTCGGGACAGACTTGACATTCAATTTACAGACCGTGCAAAAACATGCCAGCAGGCCACGTCCACCAATAGCTCTGCAGAAGATTTACAAAAATTATTTCTGATAAATAGATTTTCCGTGGAATAAATTTTAAACAGGAAAATGTGAAGTGGTATGTTACGACTTATACTTGTGGCAATTATCTTTTAATTTAAAATCCTTTTTTTCTATAATTTTCGTAGTGCCTAGGTACTTAATAATTTTATGTAATAATCCCTTAAGCATAATTCCCAATTAAACATAGTTGACAATTAATGATGATTTAATCTGCTACACTAGAGAAGGTTGGCAGTCTGGGCTATGGAAAGCAGATGCACAAAATATAGTTCGAAAACTAGAAGAGACTCCAGCAAACTTAATGTATCCCTCTGCATTTGCTGAGGTAATGTAAATTATTACTATAATGAGGAAATTGTATAGTAATATAAGAGTTTGTCATTTTATTTGAATCGTTATTGGGAATAATAATAACAAGAACTTTGAAATTAAAACTGTACATTTATTAAATATAAACACTAAGGAAGTTTACAAAAAGATTACTCAGTGTTGCCCATTATCACATAAGGTATATATATATATATATATATATATATATATATATATATATATTTTTCCTTAACAGCTCCCCAAATAAAAAATTATTATAAATTATAAAAATTATTAAATTTTTAAATATTATTAAAAATTATAAAAATTATCACAACACTGCACTTCACTCGTTGACACCGATGAGCATTCAAATCTTGGGCTGTCCAAAGACTTTGTATAAATATGGTGCGGCTGGAAAACATTGGATTGTGCAACTTGATTTAACTGTTATTATCAATCTTTAGCTCAAATTCTGTAAGAGAGACATCTTGAAAATCCCTTAATCAAACTTCTTCCTGCTACAACCTCTGCCTCAGTGGTTGACAAGGTCACATACCGTTTCTGACGATCATGTTATCAAATTTTGCTGCTAACGTTGAATCATTGATCGATACATCTTCTGTTTTGACATCTAGTAATAGTTTAACTTTAATCGCGTCCTCAGTAATCATAATCTCACTACTCTCAAGGGCCGTCAACCGTCCAGGCAGTTCTTTACTTAAGTTTTTTACTAGACAGCCCACAGACCCAATATACATGTGTGTGTATATGTATGTATGTATGTATACATATACAAACATACATATATATATATATATATATATATATATATATATATATATATATATATATATATATATATATATATATACAAATATACATATATATCTATATACATATAGATATATCTATATACACATATATAGATTATATATTGATATAATACTGATATATAATATATATTGATATATAATACTGATTATATATATATATATATATATATATATATATATATATATATATATATATATATATAGAGAGAGAGAGAGAGAGATATATATTTATTTTTATTTAATATTTTCCTTAAATAAATGATTTTCAGGCAGCCATAGATATCCTATGTCCATGTGGAGTACACGTTGAAGTAAGAGACAGAGATTGGATCACTGAAAAAAACATGACTGCTTTCCTGGCAATGTCAAGATCTTCATGTAATCCAGCTATGATGTTAGAGTGTTCTTACTGTGGTGGTAGCGAGACTGATAAACCAGTAGTTTTAACTGGTTTGTCTTTTATTTTAATTTTTAATTTTTAGAAGCCAACAATTCTTAATATGATATATATATATATATATATATATATATATATATATATATATATATATATATATATATATATATATATATATTGTATTTTTCTTTCAGGAAAGGGCGTAACATTTGATTCCGGTGGTTTTTGTCTAAAACATCATAAAAATTTTGAAGAACATCGAGCAGATATGGCAGGAGCCGCTGTTATTGTTGGAGTTTTAAAGGCTATGGCAAGGCTTCAAGTACCTATGAATGTTAATGGTAAAATATTCAAATACGAAGAATTACTATTTTAATTATTTTGTGCTACTCATACTATTATACTATATAATATGACAGACAGTTTTTTGTTTGTAATCGCTAACCGCGAAAACTGCTGAACCAATCTTTACCAAATTTTAACTATATCATCTTCATGGTCCCCAGTTCAAGGTACCCTCGACTTGTTCTACAAATGATGAAGAAGGTGGTATGTTTAAAATATATGATAAAACTTTAAATTTATTTTCAGATTCTGAAGTGGTAAATGTTGTACAATACCAGTGCCGTTTATCGGCAGATTTATGACTTTTTTCCCAGTCAGATTTGTTTGCAAGTGTTTATATATTATCATTAACAATAACTATTTCTTCAAAGTTTGTCCATGTTTACACTTATAATATTTAATAATTCTGTAAATTTGGTCGTAGCTTCAATGCCTTGAATGCTTAGCTTCAATTATAAAATAATTATACTAAAGTATATTTACAATTTTGATATCAATCAATTTTCGTTAAAATCTGTTTTTCTTTCGACGTCTAATATTGATACTTGATATCATTTTTGAAAAGCTGAGCAGAAAAAAGACAAAGCTTGATTGTTATCGATTACACGCACAGATAAAACTGAAGATTTTATCTTTTTAACTCAAGTATTTTAACGCCTCTATGAGCTGTAGAGGATCTAAACTATCGGAACCGCGTAAAATGAAATCTAGATTAAATTAATTTTGAAATATAAAATATACTATTAACGAAAGTAGGACACCTGGCAACCATATTGATAGTCATTATAATAGTTGATGTTCATATCAAATTTTTAAAATATCTGATGTGGTCAGCATATGACTTCCTTGTACGCTTATAAAATTATAAATCGGTGGGTCATAAAGTGATCCTGAATTTGGTTAACAGTTTCCGAACGTTGCAGTAAGCATGACAATCGGCGTCGCGATTCCCATCTATTGACACACACACAAGTTCCGTTATTATAAGTCGTACTCTTTCAGTAAGTAAGTTCCCAAGAGTTTTTTTTTGTGTTCCGTGACAGCATTAGAACTGTCAATGCAACTGGATAAACCATTGGAAATCGACATTTTATTAACAGGCTCACCAATTTTAACCAAAATCTATTATATTATTTATATTGATATAAAAGTCTTATTTACCAAATTGTTTACATGTTTTACATTATAGTAAGTAAAGTACTGTTTTCGGTTTCCCGATTTTTACCAAAATCTAGTATCTTATTTAAATCAATATACAAATTATAAATACTAAATTTGAAAAGTTCTGCATTATATTTTGATACCTTCAAGTAAAGTACCACATCCGGTGATCATGCAGTGACCAAAAAGGGGGTTCACAACTAGATCATAAATACAAAATTTCAACTTTCTATGGCTAACCGTTTTTGAGTTATGCGAGTTATCCGACGACTATTATATTTAACAATTTTTATAACGATAATTTTAAACATTAGTCAGTCCAATTTCTTAGACCACACATATTGTACATCTGGGAGTCCCACTATGTGGCAACACCTTGTCAATGTCAGGTCAAGAGTGAAGCATTTGCTTTTCCTATGTTGTGTTTAATTGGGCATTCCATGTTAGTTTTTGATCCAGGATTACCCCTAGATATTTAACTTCATTCAATATTTTAATGTTTCCCTTCCAGCATTAGGGGCTCTAGGTTGAGTCCTTTTCCTGGTAAAGGGTACGATGGTTGCTTATCGACTTCCCAGTCTAGTATTTTGTTTTAGCAGGGTCACCTCGAGCAAGGTGCGGCTCTTCGCGGTCGTAGCGTCCTTAAGACCTCTATCAAAACTTCATAGATCTCTCGGCTACCCCCCTGGGCTGAGTGAAGCAATGCCTCTCCTCAACCCTTGATCACATTCATGTATATAGTATATCAACGAAAAAATGCAGGAGAAAAAAGTTATAGCGAAAAGACAATTTTATTTTATAACCTTCTTCTTCTTCTACTCTATCTTCAGCTTTGTGCCTTTCAGCTTCGAGGGTACTGCATCAACCCAGGATCTCCATCTATCCCTGTCTCTCGCCTATACTCTTCCGTCTTGCTTTCCCAACTTGGAAATATAATTGAAGTAGGTCTGCCTTGGTCTTCTTCTAGGTCAAGTGCCCGCAGGTTTAGCTTCTATTAACTTGGATCCCTTTCCTGGACTCATTCTGTGAGCATGCTCAAACCATTTGAGCTAACGCTTCTCCAGAGTTTCTTTCAGGGAGGCAAAGTGTAGCTACTCTCTAATGGTCTCGTTCCGGATCTCTTCTTGTCTCGGAAGCTACGCGCCGGAGAAATTTCATTTCGGCAGCCGTTGAACGGCTCCAAGTCTTTATCCAGGAGTACCCTACTCTCAGCCCCATACAAGAGAACTGGCAAATACACACATTGGAATATGCGGAATTTCACGTCCTTTCCTACTTCTTTTTTGCATACAATAGTATTGTAGATCTGGTAGTATACATTGTTTGCTCTTCTAATCCTGTTCGAAATCCTTTGTTCTACTTTCCCATTTCTGCTAATTATTGTGCCCAGGTATGTGAATTCCTTCACGACTTCCAATTCTTGTGCGTTGGATACAATATGTACATCTTTAGGATTTCTTCCAACTAGCAAGATTTTACTTTATTTAACATTTATAATCATGTCGTTCCTTGCAAGCTCTGCTTTCCACTCGGTTATGGTCCGATTTTCATAAGTATCTGAGATCAGGGCTGTAACTTGTGCTAATATGGTCCGCATATTCAGCGTTGAGGTCAAGGAAATCAAGGTATAAATTCTTATTTTTCTCCCGTGCTTTTTCTATGATCATACGTAAGGCAAAAATATGATTACGCGTTTGCCGTCCTGGGCAAAATGCTGCTTGCTCCGACTGGAGTTCCTATACAAATGCCCTCAGCTTCTTTTGAAGAATGGATGTAAATAATTTATATACCACCGGCGACAGACATATTGATCTATAACTATCACAATCGCTAGCAGATTCCTTCTTATGTATTGGTAATATAATGTTGACTTTCCAATCTTTCGGTATCCGCTTTTCCGAAATTATCTTTTGGAAAAGGGCCTGTAGGATCTTTGTAAGTTCATTTCCTGCAAACTTTATAAACTCTGGGGCAATTTTATCACTTCCAGCAGCCTTCCCTGTCTTCATCTTTTCAATGCCTGCTTCAACTTTCTCTTCCCATTCATATTTAAAGTTCCATCTTCTTCTTGACCTTGTTCGTTCGTAAAACAATTCTGCATTTGGGGAATCTCGTTAGTAAGAATGTTTGAATAGTATCGTGTCAATCTTTCCAGAATTCCTTTCTCCTCTGTTATTATTTCCCCTCCTTCATTTTTCACATTACGAATGGGTTTGCATTTCTTCCCTCGGATGGTCTTGGCCTTTCTCCAGATTTTTTTAATATTCTCCCTATATTTTTCATCTAGTTCCATACGTTGCC
Source organism: Rhaphigaster nebulosa (assembly GCA_948150685.1). Classification (NCBI taxonomy): domain Eukaryota; kingdom Metazoa; phylum Arthropoda; class Insecta; order Hemiptera; family Pentatomidae; genus Rhaphigaster; species Rhaphigaster nebulosa. Next base: position 77,638,512 of record OX411306.1, on the reverse strand, counting down.
GAAACTTTGCCATGTGGTCTTTTTGGACTCTCTGACTATTCTTTTGGAGATATTTCTTTTTAAGACATAGGCATTCCAGTTTTCCGTGTTCCTATAGGCTCTATACTGTTTCCATGCTTCCTTATTCTCTGCTTTTCTAAACGTGATAAAATTTCCTTAAAAAAAATCATTTAAATCGGACCAGTATTAGCTGAGATATAGCTTAATGAACTTTGTAGATTAATTCTCGGGCGTTACAGTCCTGCGTGGTCGTAGGCCTCCTTACTTATCATTTCTGAACTCCTGGCTTCTTCGCATCTCTCTACTTCATACTCCGTTGGATTATTTCTCCACTTCTTGGTCTTTCCTTTTTCTTTTCTCTCTGAAGTGTCCCTCCAACATTTTCTTATGCATCATTACGGTTGTAATTAGGTTTCTGATTACATATCCTAACTATCTCAGTCTATTTGTTTTGATACAGTTCCTTCTTAACACTCTTAGGTCGGCACTCTCACGGCGACCATCTTGGGACAAGCTTCAAATTTCTGCTGCATAGCTTCCTACGATATCTTTAATCAAGTATTCTCCAAATGTTCTTTTCCCGAAACATCCCACATGATCATTTGAAAGATAATCTAATTATCTGAACTGTAAACCAAAGTGATATGTAAAGTCCTGTGAAAGTACAAAGCAGATATTTTTGAAATATTACGATTTAGAAATAATAAACCATTGTAGTTCAAAATGTACATGCGCGATCAAACATCCGATTCGGAACCAGAATCCCCGAATACCTAATAAACGAAGAAAAACTTAAAAATTAACTGTAAATCGAATTGCACATGGACAATCGAAAAACCGATTTAATGTGCAGATGTGTTAATGTGTTAATCGAAATATATAGTGTGCCCATTCACACCACTTTCCTTACCGCTTTTAATAAAAGTAAGAAAAAAAAGTTGAATATATCTTCACTAATGTTAGTCCGATAAAGATAATTTTTTTCTATTCAATATATTTAACATTGTATAAATTTAAATTGTCTTTCAAAAAAGCATCTGGAATGTCCAGAAGTTATATAATTTTCGAATTATCAAAAAACTAAAATAAGGTGAACCGGTTTCCATAATAACTTGGGCACAATACTTTATAACATGTGAACCAAACCCAAAACGCTATATCTCTGCTAATACCCGTCCAATTAGGACGATTTTTGTTTATGATGTTTTATTTTCTTTATAAGATTTTTTTTATCGGGTATGTGCTATGTAGGAAAATTAAAAGTGTTTTAAGAAGAAGATTTTAGGAAAATCGTTAAAGCCGTTTTGGTGCTATAGTCTATAGAATCTTGATTCCTATATCAAATAACAGTAAATCGAAATGCGCAATGATAAATCCGATGTCAAATTCGGAATTAGGGTCCTTAAAATCTACTTTCTAAAATTTTGGGCGCAACAGGACGAGGCATTTTCGAAATATAGATGTATCAAGGAAAACATGTTTTCCCATGCGTAAGCGAAAATAGTGGATGGAATGTAATAGAATTTACATGGAGCCATCTAAGTACCAACCCACACGATTCCTGAAAATTTCATTAAAATCGATTGGTGGTAATAGGTATTATGCTCGTCACATGGATTAGACTACAGACAGACAGAAACGAGACCAAATTTGTTTCTTGATGTCTGAAACGTAAAACACGATATGAAATTTTCAATGCTGAGGACATCATTTTTTTTCGATTCCTGCATGAGCACAAATAGCAAATGAATAAACAAAGATGGAATATAATTAAACAAATTAAGCAAAACAAAATATATATCAAAAGAGGAAAGAAATATTTTAAAAAATGTAAATCAAATAACACCCATTAAAAAAAATGAAAACTTTATTGTTTTTAAAAATTAAAACAGAAAGCTTACTTATTATTATTTGATTGTGATTATTTGAGATGGAAGCCATTGAAATTAAAATGTAAAGGGTTTATATTTGTGATGAAAAGGGTTGATTTTTAATTGATTTGGAGAGGATTCTAATTAACAAAAAAACTATTGCATTTTATTTCTAAAAATAGTTAATTTATTATATTCCTTAAGTTTTATTTAATTTTGAACATAAACTACAAAATATTTAACATGAGTCATGGCTTTACAGCTCTGATTCCTTTGATGGAAAATATGCCTGGAAATATGGCAATGAAGCCAGGTGATGTTGTAGTATCACTGAATGGTAAAACTATTCGAATCGAAAACACTGATAATGAAGGAAGAGTGATACTTGCTGACTGTCTCACATTCAGTAATGAATACAAGCCCTGCCTCACAGTTAATATAGCTACACTTACAGGTAAATAGTCAATTTTATTCTGTATTTATTAAGTTGTACGTCTGTTTAACTAACTAATAGAATAGACTAAAACAAATAAATTTATTCTGTATCATGGAGTTAATGGGATCGACTATGAAGGTCAGAAAGACAGGATTATTTGCATTGAGAGTAGACTGAGGACTGGAATTGTAGAATATTGTAAATATAGGATGGGCAAGAAGAGTTAATGATTTGAAATAATGTTATAAGGATATAATGTTTTCTGATGTAGCTCAAAACAAACCCTGATAGACCAAGAAAAAGGGAGTATTTTGACTGAGAGCTAGAGATGGCATATCGATATCGATATTTTTCATACTATATTCGATATTATAATATCGATATTTGGTTTCCGATGATATTGCAATGCCGATATTTTATTCGATAACATGTTATAAAAAAAAATTAAACATAATTATAGTTAGAGGAGTCAAAGTCAAAGTCTAAAGTTCTTCTCCCTTCCTCGATGTTTGATATCGATATCGAAATTTTTTGGTATAATAATTTTGGACAGGACACAATTTTCTGTACGAATCATCGAGATATTTGTTATCCAAGAAAGGGCTCAATACACCCTCTCTTTCTTTTGTTATTATAGTCAATCGAAAGGTAATAAAATTCCCTAAAAACAAATAAAAATCTTCGTAATCGGACCAGTATTAGCTGAGAAATAGCGGATTGAACTTTTTAGACTGCCCGGCGCAACAGGTCAGCGTAACCCTTGGCCTCTTGAGTTTTCAATTGTGGACTCCCAGCTTCCTAGGCATCTCTCTCTACTTCATTTTTCGTTGGATTGATCCTCCACTTCCACCATCTTCTTGTTCTTCCCCTTCTTATTTTACCACTGATGTACGCCTCCAACATTTTCTTCTATACTATTTCACCCTCCATTCTGATATATGTCCTGCCCATCTTAGCCTTCTTGCTTTATTTCATTTACTTTCGAACACTCCCAGTTTACGGCAATCATCTTGGGAAAACCACTAAAATAAACAAATAACAAACAATACACTAAACTCCTCTCCATAGGCCCCCAAGTTTAATTTGGTTTCTTTAGACAGCATGTGAGGCTTGAGAAGTTTCAGTTTTGCGTAGTAGGCTCTATTATCCGCCATTATTCTGATGTTAATTTCTTTGCTGAACTTGATAGCTATGTTTTATAATGTACTCTGCACATATTTCTAAGGAAACCAATTCACCTTTGGTAAGTTATTTGATAACTCGAAAACGTTACATCCCCCGAAACACTCCAGAAGCTCAGTTGAAAGATAATCTTTGGACTTAAAATCAAAGCTTATCGTTATAACGAAAGTCGTAAGGACACACCAAGTATTTTTTGAATAAAACTGTTTGGAAATAATAAATTGTGTAGTAGTGTGAAGCTTTTTTTTCTTCTAGGTATCTTGAAATGTAAAACATTTTTTGTTTTTCGTTGATAACAAAGGTTCATTATTGAAAAAAATAAACCAAAAAGAGGGAGAGAAAATGTATCGTTAAAATATCGTTAAATTTTTTATAAAATTAAAAAAAATCTTAACGAATTGGAACGAAATTATGAGATGACTTTATTCTTAATATTAAAATCCTGTTGTTATCCTGATCAATTTACTAAAAACAATTATATCGGTACAGAAATGTCGATACTATAAATGCAATGTTTTAGTGATACAGGCAAAGAAACTTCGGTATTATAAAAAATTATACCGTAATTATATCGGTACAGAAATATCAATATTATAAAGACAATACCTTAATGATATTGGGACAGAAGTATTGATATTATATATTTCTGCCCCGATATAATTAAGATATTGCTTTTATTAAATTGAATAGCTTCAGGATTTAAATTTTATTAATAGGCTATCTCCTAATCTCCTTCCAATTCGTTAGGAATTTTGTTTTTAATTTAATAAAAAAATATTTTACAATATGAATATTGATGTGCCGATATAGACAAAATATTGTTTTTATAATATCGATATTTCTGTGCCGATATCATTAAGATATTTTTCTTATAATATAAATATTTATGAGCTGATACAATTAAGATATTGTTCTTATAATATCCATATTTCTGTGGCAATATCATTAAGATATTATTCTTATTAAGTTCATTTGCAACATGAATAGTTAAGAAACTGGCAATCTTATAATCTTCCAAACCATTCAGAAGTTTTTAAATTTTAATAAAAAAATTAATGATATTTTGGAATATCGATATTTTTGTGCCGATATAATTAGGATACTATTTTTAGGTTCATTTAGAAGCAGATTATCTCCTAATCCTCTACCAGTTCGTCTATATTTTTAATTTTATTTTATAAAAATATTAACGATATTTTGATAAATCGATATTTGCATGTCAATAATAGTGTTATTGATATTGTTAACCGATATCGGTATTTCGCTTTCGATATCTCATTTCTATCCCCTATCACTAAAATAAATATTAAAATATATTTAATAACAAACAAAAAATAAACATTTGTCAAATGAGTTTCAAGTGGTCCAGACAAAAAAAGAGTATGGTCCCTATCTGAATATATTCTTCGAATCTGATGACATGACCTGACCAATATAATTGACGAGAATCCGTGACTTGCTTCCTTCAGATGACCAAGAGCTCTTCCCTGATCCTCTCAATCCTCTCATTGCAGATGAGGTACCTTCTTGTTTACCCTATTGTACTTCAGAGAAACTTCATTTCTGCAGCCATGACTGCTCTCCTACTTGTCTGTTATTATAATGCATCTTGTTTCCCAATCTAAGTATTACATATTTAGTAAAGACAGAAAAGGCTAATGTAGAAGAATAGAAGATGGATTTGAGCCAAAACTATTTCACATGACCAGCTAATTCTTAAAAAAATGGGAAATAATTATTTTTTTGAGAATATTCCAATAATAGGTATGGGTGAACGTTTGTTGGTCTACTTTATGATACATAGGAATTAGATCTGATGGATGAATACATTTTACTTTCACTTACCAATATATGAAATATATAGTAAGAGAAAATATTGCGATCGTGAAATATTCGAATTCGAGTTTTAACGGATATAAACGTTTTGAGGTCCCTTGAGCCCAAATAACCAAGTCTCCCAAAATGGTCTTTACGTGCGTGTGTGTGTGTGTGTGTGTGTGTGTGTGTGTGTGTGTGTGTGTGTGTGTGTGTGTGTGTGTGCGTGCGTGCGTGCGCGTTCTTGCGTGAACAGTCTAGCTCAAAAATGAAAGGTTGTATTGGACTGAAATTACGTATTTAAGATAGGTATATGCCTGGGATATTATCGCAACTTTTCAGTTGAAATCGGCTCACCGGAAGTGCCACTTTATACCCTCAATTTGACACGTTTTTACAATTTTCTCGAAAACGACTCAAACGATTTCGATGAAACTTGCCTAAAGTATTTGTATATATCTGTAAAAAAATACAGAGGAAAAAGTTATACCAAAAAAAAAATTTTATTTGCCCATAACTCAAAAAGTATAGATTTTATGATAAATTCATGTGCAATCATATGAAAGCAATTAAATTCTTAAAAAAAAACAAAAATTAATTATTTACATCGCATTCGTATTTGCAAAAATACAACCTATTGAACTGCAACAGTGTATGTGAACTGCCTAGCTCAAAAACGAAAAGTTGTATGAAACAGAATTTTGTTTTTTAAGATAGAGTTGTTTAAGATAGAAATATGCATGGGATATTACCGCAACTTTTTCGCTGAAATCGATTAACCTGAAGTTCCACTTTATACCATGGATTTTACATATGTTTACAATTTTCTTGATAAAGGCTCTTTCGATTTTATACCAAACTCTTTATACCAATGGACAATCAAATGGTCTTTAATATCACAATTGATTTAAAAACTGGTAAAACGTATTGATTTAAGGCCCAAAAAAATAATTAATTAAAATTTCCAAATTAATGTTAAAAAAATAAAATAAGATTAAAAATTAATATCTCATCCAAAAAAACATTCCCTCTAACTGATGGGATAGTGACAAAGGAAATAAAACATAGCTGACGGGTTAAATTTAATAAGGAAAAAATAATTTGTATAAGGAGTTGTCACGAGGGGAGAGGAGAAAAAAAATAAATTAGCGATATGTGGGTGGATGAAAAATTAGTTTTTTTTAAATAAATTGAATATTTGGGAGTAGGTTAGAGAATGGCGAGGATTGAAGTATTTTCAAAATCAAAAGTGTGGTTTGAGGATAAAGCGTGTTCTGAAAGTTTAGAGGCAGTCTGGTTACGAGAAGAGATGGAATATTTATGTTGGGTGATGCAATCTTTAAGGAAGTTTTTAGTTTAGCCGATATAGGTAGAGTTACAGTTGGGAGTAGAACAGGGGATGCGGTATACAATCTGGGAAAGGTGTTTAAGAGGAATGAAATATTTTACACGTGTGCAGAGGTTGGAAAGGTTTAGGATAATCATAGGTTTGGAATTGAGGAGCGTAAGGATTTTTGTATGTTTTCAGAAAGGGAGGGGATGTATGGTAGACATCTAGAAAAGGGAATTACAGAGGGTGGTGAAGAAGTGATGGGGTCGGGAGGGTTTTTGTAGTTGTGGATGAGTTTGTTAATGGTATTGAGGAGAAAGTTATTGGCTAAGAAGATTGTTTGATACGATTAATGTTGGTTTCATGAAGGTGGGAATCGGATAGGGAAAGACATTGATGCATGAGATTGTTGGCTACGTTAATTTCTTGGTGGTAAGGATGTTGGGAATAGTAGTTTAAAAGTCTGCCATAGTACGTCGGTTTGGTATACCAGTCTGTGTATATAGTGTTGTTAGGGTTTCTTATAATGAGGTCAAGGAAAGGAAGAGAATAGTGCAATTCACATTCAACGGTAAAGTGTAGACGGGTATGGTAAGCTTTAAAGGCTGATAGGATATCAGGAATTTTATCAGGATTAAGAATGAGGAGAAGGTCGTCTACATATTTTTTAATAAAGATAATGTCATTTTGGAATAGGGGAATTACGGAATTAAGTGGGTCATTAAGAAAAATGTTAGCAATGTCAGGAGCAATAGGATTTCGCATGCCAAGTCCAAAAATTTTATTAAAGAACTATCCATGTATCTGTAAGGTAACCAGATTTGCAACAAAACTGTAGGTATTCAAGGTATGAGGAACGATTAAGGGAGGGACGGGGTTCAGTGGATGTCCAGTTGTCTTCAACTATGCCGAGGGTTTTATCTATGGGAGTGTTGGTGAATAAACTTTCGACGTCGAAGGAAGTAAGTATGTAGAGGTCAGGAATAGTAAAGGATAACAATTGTTCGCGTAGGTGAAAGGAATTGTGGACGTCATAAGGGCTGTTGTGGCTAAGTATTTGTAAGGAGGGGAGTAAGAATTTGCTGAGTTTGACTGAGGGAGAATTAATATTGGAAGTAATGAGAAGGAGGGGGGACCGGGTTTGTGAATTTTGGGGAATCTATAAAAACGGGGAGCTATGGAATTATAGGATGTAAGGTTTCTGTAGGTCGGGTAACTGATTAGTTTAAAAATTAAAAGGTTTTTGAGATGTTGATTGAATTGGATTTTAAGTGAAGGAGAAGGGTCATGGGTTATGGGGATATATGTGATACGGTCTGATAAGAGTAAAGTCATTTTATCATTGTTCTTGTCTGTTTTTGTAATGATTATGTCCTCATGGGATTTTAGGAAGGATCGGGTGAAAGAGAGGTCTTTGAAAAATTGGGGAGAAAAATTGGAAGAATTTGAGGATGGGTGTAGGAGGTAATTAGAAAGAATATTGGTAATGGAAATGCATGACAACTCCTTACTATCATAGGAGCGGTGCAAAAGGGGGTCATTCTGTGGATATACTCTAGATCAGTTAACATTTCTGGAATAATTTTTTTGAATGAACAGTTGAAGAATTGTCATTCCAATTATTAGTGTTCATATATTTTATCATACCATGTATTATGTACTTTATTGTTTCATGTGATTCATAAACCTTCCTTCACTCTTTTCTCTTAACTTTACTTTTTTATTTTTTTACAATATATAGTGTCGTCCTTTTCTTTTTATACTTCATATATTTTTATCTTGCTTGTAATTTATGTTTTTATCATTTTTTACTGTTACTGGTACTGCCTCTGTCGTTTTCAATGTTGTTATTTTGTTTTTCTTGATGGACTAAAACTTAGATCAAAACGTTAGAATAAAATAAATAAGTCTTACTTATTAATATGTTAGTCTTTGATCGCACCCCCAGACCAACTTCTTCCTTACTTACTCCAATATAAATTTATTTTGTTTATTGGGAATAATTGTTATTAGTAATCTCTTATTGTTATTAGTAATAGAAAATGAGTAAATATAAAGTATGAAAGAATTTCATGATTAACTAAAGGCGAAAAAAGTGAAAATATTTTCCCAGGTTGAAAACAAAGTTCTGGAAATAAGAGTATTAATATAGATGTATAGTACACCGACGGAAAACTAAAGATTTAAGAAAAATTAATATGTAACCAATAAAGTCATATAAGGTAATGGAGTGATGAAAAAAAGCATAAATTTGAGTAATTGTTGTAGTTAATAATTTCTATTATTTAATAGAAACTAAATATTTCCACAGAAACTAAAAGGAATTTCATTATAAATCAAATGAAAGCAATTAAAATTTATTTTAAGCTTAACAAACCAAAAGTATATAGTGCACAGAAATACAAATTATTTTTTAAAAAATATTTAAAAGTACTAAATAATATAATTATTATTTAAAAAAATATTTTATACATTATGAAATGCATGCTGTTGAAAATGTTTAAAGTATTGTTTATGTTAATTCTTTGAAATTATTTTAGAAAATGGGCACCTAATTATGATAGGGTGGTAAGTGAAAGTTATATGATGCACGCACCAGATTTGTTTGTCTTCTTTTGATTGTATACATAAAAATATTATAAATATTTAATAATTTTTCTGAAGATCATTGATAATTAAAATATCTCATTAAATATTTAAGTAAATGAATACATCATTTTCAATAAATCAACATTAAATTCATACTTTAAATTGAATAAACTATTAAATTTATTTAAATAATAAAATTAATTTAGCTGCAGTAAGACATGCCCTTGGGTCCTCTGCATCTGCAGCTTTCTGCACTTCAGAGGTGGTGTGGAGGGAACTATCCAAAGCAGGGGCCGAAACAGGTGATAGGGTTTGGAGGTTTCCAGCTTGGAAAATGTTCACAACTAAAGTTACTGGTAATTTATTGATTTCATTATATTAAAAATGTAATTTAGTGTATATTTGTATATGCTTATATGTGTATAAATTATTTTCTAAAAATTAATATTCTCATATTAATTCTAATTTATTTAATAATCCATAATTCCCCAATTTTAAAGGCATCTTCTTATTCTCATCTCTATATGCTATATACTCTAGACGCTAGGCATGGGAGGTGGTGTCGCCTCAGACCATTTAGTCTATTGGTTCCTATCTTACATCATTTCTCTTAACCATAGTATATTTTTCCTCTTTCTGCCCCAACTCAGGTGGTGTACTAGTTGAGCGTGAGTCTTGGCTTTTCTTGAGCTTGGTTTAGTTTCATTGACCCTGCTTACATGTCTATCATCTGCCATCCTGCTCTTTACGTGACCAAACCATTTGAGCTGTTTGGTCTCTATCCTTTCTCGTAAGGGAGGGATGCCTGATTAAATCTCATTTTACATTCTGTCCATTCTAGGTTTTCCCACTATTCATTGTAGGTACTTCACTTGCACAGATATAATTTATTTATGTGCTTATAATGGATGGTCTAACTATGGGAACAATTCAACAGTGCATAGAATGTACTGACTATTAAATTCTAATCCATTCCCTGGATTATCCATTGACTGAACTATGCGGTCTCTGGACACCAGGCTAACTGTAGATTCAAGTAGTCTTCTTTTGGCATGTGAGGCTCTCTTCAGGGTGACTTCATGGTGACTGGCCTGGAACACTGCTGGTTCAGTCAAGGAAATTGAATTCTGAAAAGCAAAGAAGAAGAAAACATACTAAATTTCAATACCTGGTATAAAATAATCAAAATTATTCATCAATTAGTCACAGAAAAATACTAACTTCTATTTAAACCAATCAAAGAATGAGTTGAGAACACATTGGCCACTGTCTGCAAAAATATCATCTCAAGAAAATGAAGTTAGCAGAAGATCCCAGCTGCTGTCTGTACATAGAGGACGAAGAAAAGGCATAGCATATTCTATGTGAATGTGAAGCTCTTGCTTGGCCATAACAGTCTGCTGCATTTCAATCAGACATTAATAAAACCTGAAGATATCACTAAACATATTTCCAATATGACATAATGCCTTTTGTAATGATTCCTAATCCTTGTAAAAGATTCATATGGGTTGTAGTAAAGAATAAATATTAATGAGCCAACTGGATACAGGTCACTCTATTGCAGATTATTTGGAGATTTTGTTTATATCTTCAAACACAAATGGCTTCTCAGTTTGAGGCATCAATGGACATTCCTCTCAACACAGGCTCTCTCATTGATTCATTTTCTGATAATTATTATCCGATTATCAGAACTGCATCATCCATATATATTATGTTTTAAGACTGAGAGTAGTACTCTGCTATCTATGCTAGTTAGTCCTGTAGCTATAGTTGTACTCACTGTCCTATAGCATCAGGGCTCAAGCAAACAATCCTGAAGAGGATACCAATTCCGACAAGTAGAAGTCAAAACCTACATGCCACCTATTGACAAGTTTTCCAATCAAGTAAAAAACTACTAAATATGGACATTTAGGTCTAAATTAATTAAGTTTAATATAAATAATTGCTATCATGGGCGTACGCAAGGGAGGGCAGAGGGGGCCATGCTCTCTCTTCCCCCCCCTCTCCTATAAGTTATTGAAACAAATTAATATAATTAAAATACTAGAGAAAAAGAAATATTTAAATTAGAGAAATAAAAGGCGCGGTTTGAGACTATTTTCACTTCCATGCACATATTTCATTTTCAAATTAATTAATCTACGTACATTGTATTAGTTTTTAGTTGATCGACAGAAATCTGTCGCAGTAATTTCTACCTCATTGGCAATCAAGTGATTATTTTATCTATGATGTGATGAATCCGAGATGAGACCACGACAACGATAAAAAACATTATACTACTTTGTTAACAGATAACTGTCGCACATTTTGGATCCTTCTGGGTGTCCGAACACATTTAAGAATGCGTATAGAAAGTAGAAGCGGCAAGCCATAGAAGACTGGCGGCATCAGCTACTCCCACTCTTTTGGGCTACGGGCTGTAAACCCTATCCTAGTGTTTTATTACAGTCAATATAAAAGAGGACCTGATCTTGCAAAAGGTCAAATAGTGATGTTTTAATTTATTTTGTTTGGACCTAAGCTAGTAATAAAAAAAACAACTTTGCTACTTCGAAAGACATATTCGAACAGCGTAGCAGCCATAAAACACCGAAATTTAGGCACTATTTTCAATTATACATCAATGCTACATTATCTATCATCAACTATATCAAAACCCAGTTTGGTAACATCTTGGTTGTTTTAAATGGTTATCCAGAGAATGTGGTTAATAAGATCACCAAAAGTGCTCAACGAATCCGACTCTGTGCTTCTCACATCTGCTATGATATAATTATCGAGGAACCCACCATCATCTAATTATCTCAGGAAAAAGTATTGGCCAATGAGAACAAGAACAATCATAATTCTTTAAGATTCATTTGAGAAGCGGAGCGAACATCATGGAACATTTGACCGTGTGATTGTAGTACGAGAAAATATCGATCTCCTCGTTCTTCTGAATGGTTTATATTTAGGTTCTTGTGCTACTAACATCTACTTCCCGAAGAGTAGCAGAGGTGAAGCCAGCAATTGCCATTACTCCAACTCCTCTTTCAGTCATCGGCTCCTTTTGGTCATGATAAAACGAAGTTGACTAGAATATTAAACGAAAATCCATAGCTTGAAACAACTTAGAACTGGTTGAAGTTTTCCTGCAACCAGAAACAAGTAAGGAGGCCATAGTAAATACAGGGGAGAAGTCTTTTATAGCTTAGTATGGAGATGATTTCTTAACAACCAGCTTGAATAGCCGCTACCAATTGCTCGTTCAATCTGCAGCTAACTCCAAAATTTAGCTTACTTGCCCCCAACAGAGGGGATGCAGCACATCACCATGCTTACAGAACTAACCAAAAAGTTCAAAAGTCGTTGGGAGTTGAATAATATTCTACATTTTTGTGAGTGGAAACTCGATGATCAGGAGCTAACCCTTATGACTATTCACCTTGGATCCTGCTCCTCAGAGCCTACTGTGGATGATTCCCTGCAAATACAAAAACATTGCAGCGGCATTTGCAGCTGCCGGAAAACTGGACTAAAATGCTTCTGTTGACTATGCCAGATCGAGCTATCTCTTCAACGAGAGGATTCTGTTGATAAGGAAGACCTCTCCACTTCTACATTGAACGAACGGCAAGACAAGCCTGCACATATTGTTCAATTTTAGAATTCCTCCAATGAACTTATTCCTTCTTCAGAGGATCATTTCTTGAAGCCTGGATCATTAAGATTAATGAATTTTTCTTTTATACGCGCATATACTACTTCTATAAGCTCTACTTTTTTAACAAGCGAAAATTCTAGTTATTACTATAAATGTTAAGATTAAAATTAACAACCAGGCAAACAAACTATTGATGATCTGACGTCTTATCATAAAAAATTACATCCTTCTCAATGATCCAAATAAATCAAACCTTTCACCCTCCCCTAAAAGTCAATAGAAATACTATTGAATTGTATGAGAGAAAAAGAAAATAAAATTGGAGAAAAAAAAGTGTAGAGAGACTATTTTTACATCAAAACTCGAACTTAATTTTTAAAATTAACCAATTTAATGTTGTTTTTTTTAAATTGCTGAGGTCACGATAATACAAAACGTAGCATGACATCGAGAAATCAAAACAAGCTGAATTCTATTCCAGATTTCCTCAAAACCCCCAAATTTTCATTCGATTTTTAAAAAAATTCTTGAATCGTGTGACATTAGAGCTAAATTTTCTGCTCTTGAAATCTTCAGTAGGTACTCGCCGATCTTCGTCCGTTTTTCATCAATTTTCTTGAAAATTACAACCAGCCGAATATCAATACAGGTACAATATAACCCAAAATACAGGCCAATTTTCCTGTGATTTTAAAAAAAATTACAGATACTATATTATAAATATGCATGCTATATTTTTCAGGGACCAGCTCCTCCCCTTCCCCTAAAGAAATTCCTGCGTACGCTCTTGATTGCTTTATATATATTTGCTCTTAAAATGTATTTAATTTTTTTTCGAAATTGACACAAAAATCATTTTCAACAGATTGGACGGGTGTAGATGTCCATAATATTGGTGCTGGAAGAGGTGGAGATCCTTGCCTAGGAGCAGCATTTTTACTGGTAATCTTTTAACTCTCATTTTTATATTTTATAATTATTATCTTTTGGTTTTGTCTACCTTTGGAACAGAGTTTTGGTTTTAATAAACCAACCTCTTAATAGAGGAAGAATAAAAAATGTTTATAAATAAAATGGCAAAGAACAAAAAAGTATCAGCACCATAACAACTAAAGCTTCCTAAATATTGGCTTAAGGAGCAATAGATCCACTAAAGATGGAGACTTATTTTTTAAAATAAAACCTATCTATAACCCAGAGTGGAAATATAGGGTTCAGCAGCAGAACGGAATGACTTTAAATTGTTTATTAAAGAATTAATTTTTCATATATAAATATAAAGCAAAATAATAGCCGTTTAGTGTACGATAGAAAAAAGAAAAAAGTTTGAACATTATGTTCGCCAAATATCCTCCATTGAGAGTTATGCACACTTGGAGTCTACAGTGCAAAAGGATACAGTGAAAACTAGGAGTGGAAAAGTAGTCTACAATCTACCATCACAAGGTACTATCAAAATAAACATTATTAATAACGACATTTAAATCTTTAATATGTCATTATTCTGAGTCTTGGATGCCAGAACAATTTATTGCCACGACAATAAAAACTTAAACAAAAACAATTTTTCGAAATAAGGATCATCAACAATGAAAACATAATAGGTAACGCTTAGTTCCTTTTGTCTCATTATGTAGAGCGCATAGGTAACAAAATGTCTCCAGAAATTTTGATGGATACCATATCGAGTGATATGTGATGAGCTGATGAAGAGTGAACCTAATTAAAGATTAGTAGTTCGTACTTTGTGTCTAGACCAGCAAGACGTGCATTATAGAAAAAAATAAAATTTTTGAACGAAATCACAAGTGGTTGGAGAGCGTTTTTGAGCTTTTCATTACAGCGGATCCGCACCAGTGACAAATCGTTTGTCACTGGTGTAACAACAGGAAAGTAAAAAATAAACATAGAAATACTCTCTTTTATTCTATACAATGGAGAGTTAGTTATTTTCGCTCAAAGAGCAAATAGTTATGGAAATATAAAAATGTTAATCCTCAGGTTCTGATAATATAATATTTAAATTCTGATATTCATTATAAATTCAGCTTCTGATAAGAAAATAATATTTCTTTGTAAATATTTGTAATATTATGATAATATGATATGCCTTAATATATATATATATTTTTTAAACCACATATTTTCACAAACATTTGGCCTGAAATTCTTCAAACGGCTTGCCATGTGGGTGGATGCTCCATTTGTTTTTTTCACTTTTCAAACTTCACAAACATTTGACAAGTTGTTTGACAAAGGATTTACAACTGGTGTGGAGCCGTGCAGATGCAGTTAGTGCTGTCAAAATAGGTGAAAGGCGGAACAAACCTTTCAAGGAATGCAATAGTAGGTAGCAAAGAACAGAAATTTAAAATTGAAAATATGAGAGAGACCAACTCTCAATTAAAATTATAAAAAGAGACGTCAATAAATTCATTAATCAGTAAATGAATGTTGATTGATCCATTTTCTACATAATTGCTTATGTGTGAGGAAGAATTAAAATGATTTAATAAACAAATAATATGCAATATCAGCTGCCAAACCCACCACTAATAACACCAATCGCGGTAAACAACGACTAAAACAACCAGAAACTTGCAGCTAAAACACAAGCATCGTGGTCCATTGATAGCCCTAACGAAATAAAAAAAAATTAATATGCAATAACAATAAAATATGATGCCACGATTGAAATTGCAAAGCTGAATGAAGAAGAATACATTTGTTTAAAACACTATTATTTTTCAGTCATATTCAGATTTATGCCTGGTTTTTACCCGACTAAGGCGAAGCCAAAGGCACCAGACTACATTACCAAGTTTCAATATTCATGAGCGTCAACTTCACTACAATCCATCATAGCGCTTAAGTAGACATGCAAGAACATTCCGTCCCTTAGGACGAATAGGAATGTAAGGTGTAAAATTTATTTCCGTGGTCGGGGTTTTATTTTTTATTAAATCAAATTTTATATACTTCGTTTTTGCTTATAACATGAAAACGGTTTGTTTGTTTAAGGAATTTTGTTTATAGAAACTTTGTGATTCAGTGTAAAAACTACATTAAGAATCACACAAGTTTCTAGGGTTTTTTCCAAAATTTGGCGTTTTCGCCACAGTGAGTGCCGGACCCAAGTAATCCACTTGGTGAGCGAAGTATTTAGAAAGTTAATTTGCATTATAATCCGTGTTTTCTAAGCTAACTTGTATCTTGCCTAACGTATCCTCAGGCAATAGTCCTCTGATAAGGAAAACGAAGCTATCACTAGGAAAGTTTTGCAATATGAGAGATGGAATCACGCGGGAAGGGGACAGGTTGGCGCAAGCGTAGACCTGTTCCAGTCTGCACAATAGCTGGATTAGTCACTGGGGTTTTGAAATGTGTTGCTGATATCATGGTCTAAAGTTGAATACAGAGCGATTTTACGCTACAACTTAGCACGTTGGTTAAGTGTGAATCACTGCTTGGAGGAAATGCTGCCTGTGCTTGGCGAGCATTGTCCAAACCATAATACAACATTCAAGTGTTTCGGAGAGTTTAAAAGAAGAAATTTTGAGCTTGAAGACGCTCCAAGATCAGATCGTCCAGCTTCATCGGTGACTGAAGAAAACATTAAAGCTATTCGGGAATTGCTTGAGGCAAAGAGGGGAGTGACCTACTATCAGATAAACGAATACTTGGCTATTAATGCACCAGCAGTTCATAGCATTGTACGCGTTCATCTTCAAGTCAGGAAGCTTTTTATTCTTTGGGTGCCCCATAGCTTAACTGAAGGCCAGATGGCGAATCTTGTCTCATGTTGCAGTGAAATGCTGAAGAAGTTAAAAAATAGAAAAGCCTCCAATGTAAATATTATAGCGACAGGTGATGAAACTTGGCTTTACTACTATGTTGTCCCAAATAAGACTCAGAGCAAAGTGTGAATGTTTGAAGATGAGGATGCACCCGTGACTGTCCGAAAATCCAGATCTGTTAAGAAGAGAATGGTGGCAGTATTTTTTAGTGTGGAGTGAGTGGTGCTGGAAACGCAGAACACTGTCACAAGAAAGTAGTACACCGAGCAATGTTTTCCTAAAGTGGTGCAAGCTCTCCAGAAACATAAAAACTCAAGAATGGGTTTATGGTTCCATCACCATGATGATGCTCCAGCGTATTGTTCCAAAGTTTGCACAGGATATTAGGCAAGCACTGGGATAAAACTGTTAGTGCACCCTTTCTACAGCCAGATCTAGCTCCCTATGACTTCGCGCTTTTCCCTCAGGTGAAAAACAGGCTGAATGGGAGGCATTTCATAAGCGATGAGGACCTTAAGAGGGCTTGGGACTTCGAGTGTCCCGATCGCAGAAGAAATGTGGCAGGGTTGCTTTGAAGACTGGTTTAGGAGGATAGAGAAGCGTATTTTGTGCGGTGGAAACAAATTTCAAAAATTACAGAAAATAAAGTAGCATTGCAAAACTTTCCTAGTAACCTTTGTATTTAATGAATGTAGGCTGAAAAAAGCAAGTCACTTGTCACAGAACTTGACAATTTGTGTATTTTCTTGAATTTGTATTTTTCAGGAATTAAAAAAAAATTGCCAAAATTAAACACGCACACTTGCGTAGATGATAATTATAGATTTTCAAAGTATAATGTCTAGGTATTAAATTGTCAAAAAATTGCAGGGATATTTTTGAGAAATTTGCTTTTAAAGTAGATTATAACTCGTATGAACAAAAATTTGTACTTACCCATACCAGATTCTTCAAGAAGATATGTTCTATTGCTTAGACTCTCACAGATCTGGGTGAATAATAAATTAATAAAAAAACGACAGATCAGATTATTAACATTTCATATTAACCTCTGTTTTAAAATGTACATCTGATAAGCATGAGTGCTGATGAGGTCAAAATGCTATTTCTTTAATTTTAGTAACAAAAGCTTAAACAGATATTTGTAAAAAACATAATTCAAGATCATTGACATCTCTAGATAGATTTAAAATACAACTAAAATAATAAATAAAGATATATTTTGGGTTTTTCCACTCTCAAAGCACTGTGGAGCATATGGAACTGAATAGCCAGAATGACAAAGAATTCTAATTTTTTTACATTTATTCTAATTTTTTTAGTTTTTTGAATTATCTGGAAAAAATCTTACGAATAATTCCAGATGCTCATTTAAAAGATAATTAAATTGTATACGAAGCTTAAAAATATAATAAAAATAAATATCAATTGGATCAATATTTTGAATAGAATAGAATAGAAAACTTTTTTCTGGAACGAAGTTCCCTAAGAATAAAGATGTTGTACAAATAAAAAAATAACAATTCTGGCTTACATATTGAAATAAACAAATAAGAATGGTAATTAATATAAAAATGATAAAAGAAAAAATAATTCTTGTGAAGCAATATAGACGATTACTAATAAAAAAGAACAAAGAGAGTGAGAAAAGAAACTTACATTCACCCGTTTAACAAAACTTTATCATTAAAATAATTATCTACATCTCATAGTGAGAAAAAATATATATGCATAAATTTACGTTGTAATATGATACAGAAAAAAAGAATAAAATAAAATAAGATAAGAACACAGAAAAAATAAAGAAAGAAAGATAGAGAATCCATATCTAAAAAACATTTAAACAAATAATACTAGCAAAGATACACTAACAATTTTTTTTCATTATTATTTTATACCTGTATTGCAGGAATTTGCTCCACCTGTGGACTTTCTCCACTTGGATATAACAGGTACAGGAATGTTAGCAAGTGGAGCTTGTGGAAATTCCCCTTATTACCGGAAAGGGTTCATGACTGGACGCCCCACAAGAGCACTTTTGCAATTCCTTGCTCAAATGGCTTGTCCGCTAGATAAGCCAACACCTTGTTAAAAAAACTTGTTAAAGTGATGTCAATAAAAGTGGTGTGCTATGTAAAATGACTGATACAACTACGTTACAAATCGATGACTAAATAAAAATCCATGAACAGAGAGAGAAACCTAAATTTATTTATTTATTTAGCAAATAGGGTAAACAATGTAGAACATTTATAAACAATAAGCTGTTACTGTTTGGAAGGGTCTAATCGAGCCACCTTATGGTAGTTGTTTTTTAGGTTTTGCACCAATTCATCAGGATTGCCGTTTTGCAGGTAATTACCTAAACAAAGAGTAATTTGGAACTCGGGGGGTAAATAAGAATAATAGTATAAAAGGATAAATTCAGAGCATTTTAAAGTAAACCTAATTAATTAAAAAAAATATTAAAGTTAGAAGGAATACATTCAAACAAAATAATTAATCGTTTAGTTTTTATATCGGCGAAAACTGCGATCAAAGCTTCTATCCATTAATAATTTAGGGCAAATTGACAATGCAGAAGTCATTCAATTCTGAGAAAAAGATGAGCACATAAAATTAAGGAATAAAAGGAATTTCGATAAATTCTCCAGGAGAAAGGAGCCAGAAGGTTAAGTTCCTTGGTGCTGGGCAACAAAGACTGGTTAAACAATGTTAAGAGATACAGATACCAAGATCGTACTCCATAAAAACTGAGCATTGGAATATAGAAGGAATTAAAGAGATCTCAGGATGGAGGTGAGAAGATGGAAAGGCAGAGGGTACTAGAGAGGTCTGGAGAAGAATATGCAGAATAGGAAGGAAATTAAAAGGAAAAGAAGAAAAGAATAGTGAAGGTAAATTAAAAGAAGCATAAAACCAGAAGAGAAAAATCCTTGGCAGCGGGCCACTCCGTGGAGGCCTCGAAGGAACAGGACTACTAGCGCTATACTCTGATTCAGAATACTTAAAAGACTTTCAAAAAAGATAGGGGAATGTAGAGTATAGGCGAATTTGGTAGCAGGAAGAGGATGATTATATTAGAGGTTTTTGTTCATCCTAAAACCAAATCCAAATTTGTAATTTTTTCAGGAAACCCAAAATTATGCATGATTCAGATATTTATCCAAACTTTATACATAAAATTAAATTGGGTTTAGTACGTTTTGAGGTCTCAAGCATCTTAAATAGGACGCTAAACAGTGTGGAAAACAATAATGTACAAAATGACATAAAATGGATTTATCCTTTTCTGTATCTCCATGCCTGAAACGTGCTATTCATAACAAGTGCCATTTATTATAATGAAAGTTATAATAAATGCATAAATATAAATTAATAAAAATTAAATTAAATTAATAAATACAAATTAATAATATAAAAGTAATATTAATAAAAAATATTGTAATAATAATTATTATAATATATTAAAATAGTTATTATAATGCATTACAATAATAATAAATAACATAATAATAACAAATATAAACAAACCGGTTATCTGAGCTTATTACTTGGCAACACATTTGAAAAAAAATCGAGCAGAGTACCTAAGAAAAATCCAAGGTTATTGGCTAGAATACCCAGAACTTAATGTAACCGCAAAGATTAGCCGATCAGATGATGGTGGTTATGAGGGGACAATTTCTTGGCTCTGCAGGCATTCAAATAATTAAAGATGAAGATTCAATGCGTATTACCAGTGAATCGGGAGATTCTTTATATGCAACAGCCAATAGAATCTCACCCGAGACAGCTCATAATAAGCCTGTATCTGCAGGCAGTACACATCATGGTGAGTCAAATCGAGATACTGAAGCAAACTTAGATGATGATTAATGGCGGAACACATGAAATGGAACGAAATTCATATGGAAGAAAGATCTACGCTACCCCGAGTCCCTTACAAAGCACTGAGTTGCAAAATAGTAAAAGTCATTGACAAGATACTTGAAAAATATGTTCCACTTGTTAAAACCATATCTGATTTCAAACACCAGGCCTATATACCAGCTAAAACAACACTAACTTCTCTAGATTTAAAGGTGAAAGAGAATATGTCAAAGAAATCTTCAACCGCTCAGACTAATAGACAGTACACACCATGGTGAGTCAAATCGAGATACTGAAGTTGAAACAAACTAAGATGATGAACTAATGGTGGAATACATGACATCTAACCTAATGAGTTTGCAGCGGAACTTACTTATATGATACCCAAGGAGGAAGGACCTAAGGAATTTAGACCTATTACATGTCTAAATACCACATATAAGCTCTTGGCATCGATCATTTCTTGTCAGAGCAATTGAGATTCAGGAAAGGAACTAGAGGTTTTAAGGAGCTATTAGTGATGGACAGATTTATTGCCAATCAAGTTTGCAAAAAACATCAAAATTTGTCAATGGTTTGGATTGACTATAAAAAAGCGTTTGTTAGTTTTTATCAGTTTGTTAGTTCAAGTCCTTGAATTTTATAAAATCCACCCAGATATAATAAACCTAAGCAAACTCATGGAATCGTGGAGAACTAAAATGATAGTAAGCAGAGCCCGCTCATGTTATAAAACTAAAACTATATAACTTTGTCGGGGAATTTACCAAGAAGATTCACTTAGTCCTCTCAGGTTTTGCTTAGCTTTGTCATCTTTAAGTCATATCCTCCGAAGCAGTAACATTGGTTACCAATTGAAAATAGTCCATGACAGATCCGTCTCCAGCCAAAGTCTCTCTATATGGACGACCTGAAGTTATATACTATACTATAAATAAAACAATCTGACTGGTAAAAATATAATACATGGGCAAATAATACTGGTAGCACATAGTTTTGGTGTAATAAACTGGTCGACTACCAAATTACAAGAATTGGACTTCCTGGTTCGCACAATGATGACAGATGCTAATATTCATCACCCAAAGGTGTCTATGGCAAGACTCTATTTACCTAGGAAGGAAGGTGGCTGTGGGCTTATTTTGATTGAAGACTCATGCCGAAAACAAGAAAATTTCATGAAGTAATATTTTATGGCAAGTATGTCTACAATTAGCTGTATGATGAGAGAATTGGACGAAGATTTCACTGCTCTTAATCTTGAAAACATGGCGCTGCAAGAAACAAAAAATGGTGAGCAATATAAGGCTGTTTGGAAGGAGAAAGAACTACATGGGATACTTTACCGTCAACTGTATGAACCTGAGATAGTGAGCTCTCAGTTCATTGACTAAGGATTGGGCAGCTATTTGGTGGTACTGAAGGATTTTCAAGATTAGGTCATTTCAACAAGGGCACATAGAAGACATATTCTGAAGGAGAATTTGGTGACAGATAAATATCGCCTCTGCTCCAGGACACACAAGTCTATTCAGCATGTGACAAATGGTGTCAGACTATGGCTGGGATGGACTACTTGATTAGGCATAATAATGTAGCCAAAATATACCACCAAAATATATGCAGAACATTAAGGCTTCTGGGCAATGATTAGGTGCCCCATTATCGATAGACCCCAGAAAAACATTTAGAAAATGGTGATGCAAAAGTTTATTGGGATGAGCAAATAATCACAGACCACAGAGTTTTATATAAACACCCGGACATTTTGGTTATAAACAAAATGACCAGAATCATAGAGGTAGCAGTCCCAAGTGATTCCAACCTATTGACCACTTTCTCAGGGCCGAAAAAATTAGGAAGTATCAAGAATATGTCTTGGAGTTGAAATCACTTTATCATCTAGAAAAAGTGCTGGTGAATCCAATAGTCATTTCCTCTTATAGGCTGATACTGAAAAGCACAAGAGAGCGTACGGAAGACCTTGTCCTGGATCTAGAAAAATTAAAATTAGACCAGAAGGCAGTTCTGCAGGATTGTGAGAAAATTTTAAAGTAAGTAAAATCGTCTGCATTCCTTTGATTGTTTTTACGAGATATAGATCTCCCTCTAGGAATCTGAGAGGAAGAAAGAAAAAATAATAAATATAAAAACTTAATAAACATAAAATATAAATTATTATAAGCTAAATCAAGAGGTAATGCTGAGGAAATAGTTTTAATATTAGCACAACCTTTTGATAAGCCTCTAAAAAAAACGAACATTTCCATTTGTACTTGTACTGTTGCTTCAAAGGAATTCCCATTTCCTATAGTCCATTATATAGTTCTTCCCTTAACACAGTCATATGCAGCCTGGAAATCAATTAAGAGATGATGACATTTATCTTGTACTCCAGTGTAACTCAGTGAAGATCTGATTTTTTCTTTAATAGATAAAGCCTGGTATCTCCCAATTTCCTCTTGCACAAAAGGTAGAAGCCTCTCAAAAATAATGTGGTAAAAGATTTGTACCCACAGTCTAAACTCTGAAAGTCACAAAATGCCAAAAACTTCCAGTGAAATCATATATACAGGATGTCCAATGATAAAGCATGAAACAATTCAAGCATAATTAAAGGATTTCAAGGTTCTGAACTGTAAAATTCAAGGAACTTTTCATTAATTTATTGGGTTAAATTTAAAACAAAATTGTAACCATAAAATGTTGGTTTTGGTCGACTTGTTGTGATAAATGTAAGAGAATGAATTAGAATAATTATAAAAGTTATAATGTGTAACATATATAATATATTTAACAAAATTCAAAATTCCCTCGTCCTCAAGGACAACTTATTATATGAAGACGACTGAAAATCAGTTGAAATTGAAACTTGGAACTGTTTGCTGTTGAACAGTGTATTGCAGCACAATACTAGTGTATAAAGACATCATTTTACAGTTCCATAAATCACTAGTTCACTTAGCGACCCAGTAAGGTGTGAAAGATCAAAGTTAGTAGAAGGAGGCTTTTTCCAGCTTTCGTGGAATTAGAGATGGTAAGGGAACAACTACTTCTATCTTCTTCTCAATATTTTATACATCTGTTGCTTAGTACTTATGGAAAAATGGAATTATTAGGTTAAAAACTAAAAATTCCCAATGACTTGCTATTTTTTAAGCATAATTTCCGACCCAAAAAATTCAAACAGAATTCCCGATCTTCAAGGGACTTCAATCTGGTGTAGATTCCATAAAGTTCAAGCAAACAAATATAATTTCAAATTAATGTATTCTGTTGTTTTTTTGGAGAGCCAAAAAAAAAGAAAGTAATTTCAAAGTGAATTTTATTATTTTGTACAATTACTTATACTTACATTTAAGTAATAAATACCAAACAACTCAATAATTCAACATCTTATTCTGAAAAAAAAAATAACTTAGGAAAACAATGAGATTTCTAGCATTCTCGAATATTTTAATGCTGCTTGTAGCATATGATCTATTTATTTCAAATATTCACTATAAATTTAATTTATCAGCAGATATGTACTGTCTGTAATACATTTATTATTATTATAACAATTAATAATATAAATCACAATAAAATGTAGTAATATGTATTATTTGTAGTAAGATAATGTAGCATAAAATATTATCAAACTTTGTCTTTATTAAAATTAATTACAACTGAAAAAGGCTCATTTAAAAAAACATAAATATTAATTTAATTAAATATTAGAGAAAATAAAAAGTCCATAATTTTACAGCTTGATCAACAAAGCTCCATGAAATTCATAACATACAAAACTATATCGTTATGCAAAGTGGTTTAACTGCATTAATATAATGCTAGTAATATGTATACCTTAAGTTGATTACAAATTAAATTTAATCCTTTTCCTGATTGCTTTATGTAATATTATAGATAATTTAAACTAAAATAATCAATAAAATTGCAATGTTATCCACATAATGCATAAAAACAACTTTCTCATAAATAGTTAAAAATTAACAAAAACATTTACACTATATTTCATTATCACATTAGTTTGTCACAGGAAAAATTTCAATTATTATTCATCATT